>JAJTUV010001150.1:2500-443693 GCA_021653895.1 Mastomys natalensis | reverse complement strand
ACAATACACATCCAATGCAACGTGTGCACACACACATGTACACTCACACACACATGCACAGGCACACATGTGCATGCACACACATCCAAACACAGGCAAACATACACATGTGCACACACACATACAAACACATGTACATGCACAAGCATGCTTATGCACATGCACAGGCACATATGGCATGTACACATGCACATGTACACATACACAGGCACACACACGAATACATAAGCATACACACATGTGCGCGCACACAGACACAAACATACACACATGCACAGGCACACATGTACATACTCATACATATGCACACAGGAGTTCACACACACAAACACACTAACATGAGATCTGGATTGAAGAACCCTGCAAATGCCAAGCAATCTTGGCCCCACTCACAGAATAACAGAAAGCAACTAGCTTTCCATGATGAACAAATGCACAAAATGTTAATTCTGAAGTTCCAAGGTAATGGCTTGCCTGGAAGAAATCATTAGAGACGGGTGTGCAGCATAGCAGAGGACTATGTAGAAAATATCCAGAAGCATAGAGGTTGGAGAGATGGCTTAGTGGTTAAGAGCACTGGCTGCTCTTCCAGAGGTCCTGAGTTCAGTTCCCAGCAACAGCATGGTGGCTCATAACCATCTGTAATGGGATCTGGGGTCCTTTTCTAGTGTGTCTGAAGACATTGACAGTGTATTCATATACATAAAAATAAATGAATAATTTTTTAAAAAAAGAAAAGAAAATATCCAGAATCATAATGCTCACCAAGGAAGGGCGAGTTTGAGATTGCCTCTGCATCCAAAGTTTAAGGGGAGAATGAGCAAAAGATAAGTAATGGTTTGTATCAATTAAACACTGAATTATGGGGTATTACTGAACTATTCATCACTCAGAAAGAAGGAACTCTCTTTCAATAAAAGACAATCAACGTATGTGGACATGTTTGTGCTTGGCCCACAGCCAGACAGTGAGGGGTAAATACATTTCCACCCTGATCATCCAAACAGTCAACATCCATCCCACTAGCCAGCATGAGGGACTTTGTGTTGTCTGCTGTGCCCTGACAACTTCTGCCCAAACACCTGTGAGCACAGACACTTTTCAAATAGAATATGCAGTACATTAGAATCCAAGGTTTCCACTCACTTCTATCTGCCACTCTTTATGACACCAGAAGCAGCTTGGACTCTTCTCATGTCTATAAACCCTGTGAGGATGAATAAAGCAATGTATTTAAAAAAAGCATTGCTAATGTATAAGGCCAGGAGAGTCACTAGGAATGAGTATCTGGCTACATTCACTTCAGTTTTAACATAAAGATGATACGAACCCAAAGTACTTCAGAGAAAACACACAGAAGAACTTAGATGCATAGTTGGATCCCCAACAGCCATGTAAATATTAGGGTCCTGATTCTGAAGATGAAGATAGGGCTGAATTTGAAGAGGTGACCCCACCAGAAGACCATATTCACTCAGCACTGAGCCTACAGACACAAGCTAATGTATCATTCCTGTTAATACTGTTGGGTTTTCTCTACTGGACTATGGTATGAGGAGCACACTGTAGAGATCTGAAGTGATCATGGGCATACCTGCTCTCTTAAGCAGTGGACATGGAGGTTGATTGAGTCAGGAAGTCTCTGCATGAATTGGCTTTGACAAAAACAGCAACATGGTGCCCTGCTCTCCTAGAGGGCTTAGAGACATTCCAACAGGTACTAAAGGCTCCTCTTCCTCCTCTTTCTCCTCCTTCTTCTCTCCTTCCCCTCCCCCCTCTCCTCCTCCTCCCCCTCCCTCTCTTCCTCTTCCTCCTCCTCCTCCTCCTCCTCCTCAGGTATTACACAGCCATAGGCTTAAGCTCTGCATGGTCCCCTGGATCTGAGCATAGGAGGAACACTAGGCTACATGTGAACCAGCAGGAGAACAACTGCAGCTGCCCAGCTCTTGCCTCTGCCCAGGTATATAGGCAACCCATGAGAGCACAGAATATTACAGATCTGAGTAAATTCTATAAGCAACCCATGAGAACATGGAGTATTATAGATCTCGGTAAATTCTATAGGCAACCCATGAGAACATGGAGTGTTACAGATATGAGTACATTAGAACAAAAGATGTTGTGTCTAGCTTCCTAAACAGTAGCTAAACCAAAACAAGTGACACAGTACAAAACAACAGAACTGCACACTTCTTTAAATACGATGTTTTTCTACATCTCACCAAAGGAACACTGGGATGGATTGTCTTCAATGTGTGCACTGACACAGTGGAAAGGACAGTGGAAGTGGTTTCATTATCTTATCCACCAACTTTCTGTTGCTTTGTGAAGACTCTGACATTCTTTCCTTACTAATTCTCTTGCCTGACTCACCCCTGTTCTCTTGAGACAATGTCTCACTGTAGCTTTGCTTGAACTTACAGCAATCCTCCATATGCCTCCCAGATCACTGGATTCACAGGCAAAGGTTGCCACACCTGGATATTAAACATTTCTTAAGATTCTCATTTTGCTTCCCTCACTTCATGGCACAAGTTGTATTTGAGAACACAGATCTTCAATGTGCTTCTATTTTGCACAGTAAACAAAACAACACATTTAGTTTACTAAGTATTGGCCAAGAAAGCATTAGTTAGACTACAAAGAAGAGAAGGAAAACCCAAATGAAACCAGCAATGAAAGTCCATGTTACAACTTATATGTAGACATACACAGGGTTATGAGGAATCACTGTACATGACAATAAACTCCAGTGAGTGCTCATAACCATATGTCACTTGGCATCTACCTGTATGTGTGAGTTTGGTCCCTTGATGTTCAGTCACCCTGATGGTCTCTGGAGCCATACCACACTGAGGTGTTCACAATAATGCCTGTGCTGTTTTAAAATATGAAAGACTATTTCTCATCTGATATGCCAGGCAATCTCATAACTGAAGGTACCTATACAATAAAAAGAAAATTGTACACTTCTATCCATAATAACATAGAATAAACATTCCTATTCTAAGTGGGAAAAGTGAGAGCGCAACAAGGAATGGTCAGAACAGAAAAGGATTAAAGCCCCAAACACTAAATCTTGAAGATCTATGTCCTGCATCTGGGGCTAGAATGGAATTTTCTGATCTCTAATAAGCTTGGGTAATCTCACCCCTAAAACTATATTACTTATAGCACAGAAAACATCTCTTGAACCTACTTCATTACATCCTTACAGCTTTCCTCAGCAGACATGGTCCAGCCTCCCCATTGTACTGGATGGTTTTGTGTGTCAACTTGACACAAGCTGGAGTTGATACAGAGAAAGGAGCCACCCTTGAGGAAATGCCTCCATGAGATCCAGCTGTAAAGCATTTTCTCAATTAGTGATCAAGGGTTGGAGGGCCCATTGTCGGTGGTGCCATCCTGGGCTGGCTGTCCTGGCTTCTATAAGAAAGCAAGTTGATTTGTCCTATTGACAGTGTCCTTTGCCTAACAAAAACTTAGCAATTTTATGAGGTCCCATTTATCAATTCTTGATCTTAGAGCTTAAGCTATTGGTGTTCTGTTCAAGAACTTTTCCCCTGTGCCCAAGTATTCAAGGTTCTTCCCCACCTTCTCTTCTATTAGTTTCAGTGTATCTGGTTTTATATGAAGGTCCTTTATCCACTTGAACTTGAACTTTGTACAAGGAGATAAGAATGGATCAATTTGCATTCTTCTACATGTTGTCCTCCAGTTGAACCAGCACCATTTGTTGAAAATGCTGTCCTTTTCCACTGGACAGTTTTAGCTCCTTTGTCAAAGATCAAGTGACCATAGGTTGTGGGTTCATTTCTAGGTCTTCAATTCCATTAAAACGGCAATCAACGAATTGGGAAAAGATCTTTACCAATCCCACATCCGATAGAGGGCTAATATCCAATATATACAAAGAACTCAAGAAACTAGACTCCAGATAACCAAATAACCCTATTAAAAAATGGGGTACAGAACTAACAAAGAATTCTCAACTGAGGAAACTCGAATAGCCGAGAAGCACCTAAAGAAATGTTCAGCATCCTTAGTCATAAGGGAAATGCAAATCAAAACAACCCTGAGATTCCACCTCACACCAGTCAGAATGGCTAAGATCAAAAACTCAGGTGATAGTAGATGCTGGCAAGGATGTGGAGAAAAGGGAACACTCCTCCATTGTTGGTGA
The DNA here is from genome assembly GCA_021653895.1 of Mastomys natalensis. Classification (NCBI taxonomy): domain Eukaryota; kingdom Metazoa; phylum Chordata; class Mammalia; order Rodentia; family Muridae; genus Mastomys; species Mastomys natalensis. Next base: position 439,510 of record JAJTUV010001150.1, on the reverse strand, counting down.
GATTGCAAGATGGTGCAACCACTCTGGAAATCAGTCTGCCGATTCCTCAGAAAATTGGACATAGCATTACCTGAGGACCCAGCTATACCACTCCTGGGCATATATCCAGAAGATACTCCAATATATAACAAGGATATTCTCCACTATGTTCATAGCAGCTTTATTTATAATAGCAGAAGCTAGAAAGAACCCAGATGTCCTTCAACAGAGGAATGGATACAGAAAATGTGATACATTTACACAATGAAGTATTACTCAGCTATTAAAAACAATGAATTTGAGAAATTCTTAGGCAAATAGGATGGAAATAGAAAATATCATCCTGAGTGAGGTAACCCAGTCACAAAAGAATACACATGGTATTCACTCACTGATAATTGGATATTAGCCCAGAAGCTTGCAATACCTAAAAGTCAACTCACAGACCAAATGAAGCTCATGAACAAAGAAGACCATGTGTGGGTGTTTCAGTCCATCTTAGAAGGAATAACAAAATACCCAAAGGAGCAAATATGGAGACAAAGTGTGGGACAGAAACTGAAGGAGGGGCTGTCTGGAGACCATTCCACATGAGTATCCATCCCATATGCAGTCACCAAAGGTAGACGTTGATGTGGATGTCAGGAAGTGCATGCTGACAGGAGCCTGATATAGCTGTCTCCTTAGAGGTCTGCCAGATTCTGACATTTTCAGAGGCGGATGCTTACAGCTAACCATTGAACTGATCATGGGGTTCCCAGTGGAGGGGTTAGAGAGAAGGACCTGAAGGAGCTGAAAGGATTTGTGGCTCCATGAGGAGAGCAACAATACCAACCAACCAGAGCTCCCAAGGTCTAAACCACCATCCTGGGAGCACACAGGGAGGGACCATGTCTCCAGTTGTATATGTAGAGAAGGATGGCCTTGTTGGGCATAGGTGGGAGAGGAGATCCTTGGTCCCGTGAAGGTGGACGCCGAGTGTGGGAGAATTTGAGGGTGGGGAGGTGAGAGTGGGGGTGGGGTGGGGGTACATCCTCATAGAAGCAGGAGAAGGGGGGGTGGGATAGGAGTTTCCTGGGTGGAGGGGGGGATAGGGTAAGGGATAACATCTAAAATGTAAATAAAATATCCAATTGAAAAAAAGAAAAGCAAGCTGAGCAAGCCAGGGGAGCAAGCCAGTAAGTAACATTGCTTCGTGGACTCTGCATCAGCTCCTGCTTCCTGACCTGATTGAGTTCCTGTCATGACTTCCTTTGGTGATTAACAGAAATGTGGAAATGTAAGCTGAATAAATCCTTTCCTCTTCAACTTGCTTCTTGGTCATGATGTTTGTGCAGAAGTAGAAACACTGACTAAGATACCCATCATCTTGTGATCTCTATTGCTTCACTTTCACAGATTCACACAGTAGCACCCTAGGGCCTCCATTTGGGATCTTTAACTGTAATATTACTGCCTGGCCTCAGTGGCTTTCTAGAGGCATGGTGAAAAACTCCATTATTTCTATATATTTTATGACTACAAAACCAGTACTATAGGGCAACGTTGTAAAAATCTCCTGCAAGCTCTGGATGGAGTTTGGTCCCCTTGGAGCACAGTTCATTTAGCTCCTATTTGATGACCTTGTGGGAACACTATTCTAGATTATGGTCACCAAAGAAGATCTGCATTCTCAGTCCAGGCTCTCTACTTTCAAATAAGTTCACATTTTCACCAGCTAGATCCATTAATGGATGGGCTCTTTTCTCTGTACATAATTACTATTGTCTTAATATGCAAAAGAATGGTTTTCTGTAACAAGTACACTTCATTTTTATCAAGGCATTAGCTAAAAAATGACTTGCTCAAGCTCTTCTCCTACATGACAAAGTGTACGTTTTTACATCTCTCTGTCCAAGTCATTTTCTCCTTTTTCACTGTCCAGCCAGATGCACAGGAAAAGGCAGCCAGGCTGCAGTCTGAATACTCTCTTGTCTTGAATTCACCAAATGAGTCAGTCTGATTATCTTTACACTCAACTCAAGATTTTAGGACATGAAGAAAATGACACTAGTTCCTTTGCCAAAATATCACACTGATGGTCCAATCTCAGTTCCCAATAGTAACTTTGTTCCCTCTTGAAACCTCCTCACCCAAGCCTCCCCTCACTGTCGATCAACACTCTTGACTTCTAAGCCACCTTCAGAATTCCCATTAAGGTCTGCTTCCAGTATGTTAAGTCTTTTCCAAACCGAAGTACGGAGCTCTTCCATATTGTATCTGATGTCAGGAAGTAAAGGAAAGTGAATGCTTACACTTGGCTTACTTCCTCATTTTTATTCAGTCCAAGGATCCAAGCCCAGAGAATAGTGTTGCTGGCTTTTAGGGTAGCTCTAACCATTTTTATTACTTTGATCAAGATAATCCCTCACAGGTATACCTGGAGGCATGTCTCCTAGGTAATTAATTCTAAGTCCTGATATTTTAACAGTCAAGACTAATTAAGACAGTCTGTCAGATGAAAAAATTCTTAAACCTTCACATTGGGGGTCAAGTTGCTGACATGATTCTTCAGACCCACCCTGAGTGCCAAGGTGGCCGAAGGAGACCTTTTGGGAAGATCTCTGCCTGGTTTTCCTGGGGACAACACCAAGACAATGGGAAACTCAGCAGTCATGGCCAAAATATTTCAATAAATTATACAAGTCAGAAGTAATATAAAATTTCTAGAAATATGCAACAATCTAAGTTAGGATCATGAGTAAAAAAGATAAGTACACAAATAATACATGAAAAAGTTAAATAACATAGCAAACACTCCCCTCAAAGAAAAACCCAAGATCAGATGGTTTTATGGGCGAATGTTGTCATGCACATGAAGAAATACTGTCAATTCTTCTCCAGCCATCACAGAGCATGTCCAAACACATTCTCAAGTTCAGCCAACATCCTCCTCTACCACACAGTAGAAGGAGACTGTAGGAGAGAAAATTACAGCCCAGCATCCCCAGTGAGCACAGGAACAAAACAGTCCAAGGAAAGCTACTGAGACAACCTGTGGAAAGAAGCAGTTACCAAGATCACGTGGGACCCACCCTGGGAGAGCCGATGGTTTGACGGATGCTAATCGATAAATGTCATACATCAAAATCACAGAACAAAAGATGGAACCTCAGGACCATTTTCACTGATTGGGAAGAAACATTTGACAGAATTCAACTTTGTTTCATAATAAAAGTCCCCTAAATTTTATCAAGAAGGAATATACCTCACACAACCAAGGTGGTAAAACACAGGGCAGTTCCTCAGCTAAAGTCACAAGGAACCACCAAGCTGAGGAGTTCTCACTTGAAATCAAGAATGAGACAAACATGTTCCTCCTCACAGTATCTATTTAATGTGATACTAGATGCATATCCAGATCAATTTACACAAAAAAATAAATAAATAAAACATTTCAAATGTGGGAGGAAGATGTGGAATTATCTACCTGATAATGATATAATATTATATATAGAAAACCTTAGACCTTCACACACACATACAGAGACACACACATATACTACTCCACATACACATATACATCCTGCACATAAACACAAACAGACGAGCACATATAACACACACACATACACACATACACACACACACAGAGCCCAGTTAGAACTGATGTGCAAAGCAGTATATCAGAAATACGTGAGGACTATCATTTACTGAGGTCATGTGGGAGTGGAATTTAAGAAGAGGGAAGAAGGAAGGGAGGGAGAGATGATAGAGAAAGAGGGAAGGAGGAGAAATGAACTGAGAAGAAGGGAAGATGGAGGGATGGAGACAAAGAGAGAAGGAAGGAGGGAGGAGGGACAAATGAGGAAGGAAGGGGAGAGAAAGATGGAGAGAAGGAATGAATAAATGAGGACAGGTAGGGGTGAAGAAAGGAGTGAGCAGAGAGGGTCTGCCTCTTCTTCTTGAACTTTGAGTCCTGTTTCAAGAGCTCCATTCTGTTGGTGTTTGCTTCTGAGAAACAGACCCCAAAATGATCCATACACACTGAGGCTGCACCAACCACAGGTCTGAGGCAGAGAGCCCCACTCTACACTGCCTATGTGTATCCGACAGTGAGCCTTCATCTCTTCACGTCCAGAACAGCAATATCCTCTACCTTCTGTAGTTCGTGCTTGTCTTACCCATAGTAGACCCATCTTCCTTCACTAACCACCAATGCCCAGAAACCACGTGTCATCCTTGAGCAAACACTGAAACATCCAAACCAGCAACACTAGCGATCTGCTAGGCACTCCAAGAATCCCCTAATTATGTTTAAAGTTTGCATAATTGCACACATTGTGCTGTGTCTTGATGTGTACATTTGCTTCAGTGTTCTCTCTTTTAGACTGTAAAGTAGAAGGTAGAGAAGTATCATTTTAATGATGTTTGCACAAGACTCAGCAGGAAACCTCAGCTAGGGAAACAAGGTGGAATGGAGTCATCTGGGAGATCAGACGTGTGTGTTTTTCCAAACAAACAATCCAGTGTTTGCTAGGCTGCTTCTTGTCTATGCAGACGCCAGAAGTCAGCATGTATTTGGTCTTACTTCACATATATGCATCATCAACACGCCTACCCCTCAGATAACACCAACAGAAGAACCAGCAATATCTATATAGATATATGCTCAGCACACAGGGTCCTTTCCCAAGTCCACAACAACTGGTAACTGATGGTGTAACCCCCGCTCTGCCAGGACTCTGAACTACCCAGCCTCGCTGTCTCTCAGACTCACCAGCCAGCTGCTCATTCTTTGTGCACACCGTGCCACCTTGATCTCTCACGTGCCCACAGCGGCAGCTTGTGTCCAGACCTGCCTGTAACAGAGCAGGTTGTTAACAGTCACAGGCTCGCTTGGCAGCATCTTGAAGAGAATGAGACAAGAATGTGAGGCACGTCAGGTGTCTGGGCTGCACCGTGCTGCCCCGTCTTGTTATTTTCCCGTGTTAGCATAAAAGAAAATTGTTGGTCATTACGCCATCCTTAACATCTCCACAATCCTTTAGTATATTGTATAAAAATCGTTAATTACTGCAATAAAGAAGCAACACCTATTCTCCACTCAGTGTCTTGGTTCCTCTTCTATGAATCTCTCCCCGGGGCCCTATAATTGCTTCAGCCAACCATTAACCCAATGCAGTGAACTAATAGAGAGTATATTATTGTTTAAATAATGCATTTGCTTTGAATATACAATTATGCTGTGTGGACAGGGATCATGTGAGGAATATAATTTATCACAGGGCTTCAGCAAGTACGTTGGGCAAGAATGTTGACATTTTGAGGCTTGGCCAAACTCTCTGACAGTAATACACCAAATTCCTTAGACCATTTGGACCAGGGTCGGTGACCCACGAACTTTATCTTCCCTCAGGTCCCCATTCATGATCAGCCTCTTCTCACATTGATTAGTGAGTGACCTTCATCTGTTGACTAATAATTGGACTGAGTGATCATTCTGTTGCCATTGGCACAGAAAAGGGATGCTAGTCTTCACCCAGGCTGCTGGATTTGAGTTGCATGTAGTTGATGTTTACTGGAGAGTGATTATGGTCAGAGGCTGTGGGGTTGTGAGATGAATAAACTGGAGACTTGACTTTGAATACTCAAGGAGTTGTTATAAAATTCCTGACGGTTGTATAGTGTTTGCTACAGGTGTGTCCTACCTGGAACCTGCAGACAGCATGCATCTCATGTGAGCTGTAAATGTGGCTCAACACACAATGTCAAAAGTTTAGATGCCCCTGATGTAGTCGGCAGCTGCTGCCAGTTCAGCCTGAACAGAAGATGCTTCCAAGAGCAGGCAGCCCACCTTCCCACAGAAGCAGCCCAGCTCCACAGGGAGAATGTCAGTGTGTCTGCAGTTCAGGCAAGAGACTCAGGCCATTGAGGTACTGTGGTAGAGGTGAGAGTAGGGATGGTGCCGTGTAGCTCCTTGACACAAGTGGCTTCCCTGTCATGGCTTATGGGAGAAGGGTGGCCAGAATGCTGTGGAGAAAATGGAATGTCTTTGTCCTGACCGCGTGTTCACATATTCTTTAAGGAAACACTGTTCCTTGTAACTTCAGTACATAGTCCAGCTGTAATCATCCCAGAGCTCAGGGCACTGACACCGTGCATTCATTGGCTCAGACACTGAGTACTTGAGTTGAAATTTCCTCAATGCTCATGTAACTGGGGCTCCACCCAGACTGACCCTCCACTTGGCATCTCACTCCTCTCTCCTCCCCCATTGTTTTAATCTCCAATTTCTACCCAGTCCAAGTACCTCTACCTGTGAAAATAATCGATTCTCTCAGCCCACACAGATAATTTATCTTTTCTCTTATTCTATTTCACCCCATCTCTCTAGGCTCAGCATCCCTGCACTTCTAACCATCCTGATTTATTTTGTTTCAAAATCTTTTTTTTTTTCAGTTATTATTTTCTGATTTGTGTCAACCGGAAATTTTATGGTTGCTCCATCCCTGAGTAAAGATATCATCCCTGACTGAGCGCTCTTTCTGTGTACAGAGAGCCCTGCTGTGAGATGGGACAGTGTGGCTCAGCTGTAGAAGGACTCAGGGAGTCTGAAGAGAACCCAGTATGAAGGCAGGGGTGTGAGTCCTACATTCTGTGGACTGCTGGTGGCCAGGCCCATGGAGACTCCCTCATTAGGGAGGCAGTATGGTAAGGAACTCAGGATGATCCCAGCAGCCTCTCAAGTATCTCTAGTAAAAGGAATATGTATGGAAAAATAGCAGCATGTCTCAGAGCCTCAGAGGCTGGAGACTCTGCAGTAGATCCTCAAGCTACATATAGAAGATTGAAGAACCAGGGAGTCCTAGGTCAGAATGTTCCAGATCAGATTACAGGAGAGCAAGGTAGCCAGTGTACTAAGACAACATGACTAGCCAGAGCCCAGGGACAAAGAAATCATGAGGTCATCGGCAGTGAGATATACGGTTTGAGGGCTGGCAGTAGGAGGAGGCACCCCACCTCTGTGAAGCATATTCTGGGTCCTCGGGCCCTGCTGGATGGTGATTTGCACAGAGCTAGAGAAGAAGAAAAGACCCAGTGGAGAGCTTCACATTGCAGACACTATGCATGTGGGGTCCTTTGGTATTGCCCCAAGTTGACAGTGCATCCTAGCCAAGTGCCAAAGTGATATGAAGGGGAGAAGACCAGGCCAGTCAAAAATATTCAGAATAAAATGCAATATCACAATTAATTTGGGCTTTAAAAATCAGCACGAAACTTCATGGGTGCAGCTTCTGACCCTTCTAGCAACATACTCTTGCAGCAAACCCCTGTTCCTCTGACTTTTACATTCTTTCCATCCCTCCTTTCTACAATGATGCCTGAGCCTTAGTGACAGGATAATGTTGTACATTGTATCAGCTGAGACTAGGACATTTTGATTGGTTGTGGTTTTCTCTAGTGGTCTCCATCTACTGCAAAGAGAAATTTCCTTGATGAGTGTCTTAGTGAACAGACACCATGACCATGGCAAGTCTTATAAAGGTAAACATTTAGTTGGGGCTGACTTATAGTTCAGAAGTTCAGTCCACTGTCATCAAGGTGGGAGTGTGGCAACATCTAGGCAGACACAGTGCAGGAGAAGCTGAGAGTTCTGCATCTTCATCTGAAGGCTTCTAGCAGAATACTAGCTTCCAGGCAGCTAGGATAAGGTCTTAAAGTCCACACTCACAGTGATACACCTACTCCAACAGGGCCACACACCTTCTAATAGTGCCACTCCCTGGGCTGAACATAGACAAACTATAACAATGAGTAAGGAGAACTGTTTAGAGTGTAGTTGGGAGTTATGCTGGTTTAGTAAGACCAACAACAGACATGCTAATGTGAAGCAGCAAGCTCAAGAGGAGGACTCAACTCTAGACAATGAACCACAGGTAGCTAAGGAATGCAGAGAGCAGACTTTGAGGGAAAACACAGTTACCCACCAAATGGTCAGCCCTGAAAACATATACATTAGTAACTTAACACAGACTGAGCAGGGTATATTTATGTATTTAGGACTGCAAACACACACAGACACACACACACAAAGAGAGAGAAAAAGAGAGGGAGAGGGAGAGAGAGAGGGAGAAAGAACCAATGAAAGAAAAAAGGCCATGCATTTTAAAGAGAGTAAGAAGGGATTCATGAGAGAGAGGGTTTCGAGGAAGAAAAGACAAGGGAGAAATTATTATTTTAATCTCAACATTAGGAGCAAGATAAGTAAGATGAACTTTTGATGGAATTACTAAACCATATGCCAATTACCATATTTCCAATGGCATGAGTATAGATGAGTTTATGTGCATGTTTGTACACATGTAGGTAAGTGTGTACATAAGCTTGCAGGTGTGAATGCATCAATGCATGTGTCCATGTGTGTGCAAGGTATGAGGGATACGTGTGTGTTCATATATATGCACATGTGTGTAAAGGTGAATCAATGTGCTTGTAGATATATGTACATTACAGAACAAGTGACTTACCAAGCAAGATACCAAGTGCCCAAGACCATTGCTGTTCCCTTAAACATGCACTGCAAGGAGGAGGTGGAGCATGACTGAGAAAGACACCTCTGGCCTCTACATCCATGAGAATATATGCATGACCTTTCCCATGTATGCACAAACTCTATATCCATCTGTCTGTCTGTCTGTCTATCATCTTCCATGAGAATATATGCATTCTCTTTCCCAAGTATGCACAAACTCTATCCATCTATCATCTTTCTTTCTCTCTTTCACTTTGTGTGTGTGTGTAATTTTCTATTTATTAAATTAATTTGTGTATTTATATTGAATTTACTTGTTTTGTGTGTTCACTTGTGATGTTGGCTTTTGCTTTTATTGTGAAGAGGCAGAAGATCACATTAAATCCACTGGAACTGATGTTACAGGAGGTTGTGAACTACCCAGTGTGGTGCTGGGAATCGAATGGGAGCCCTCTGGGAGAGCACTGGGCAATCTCTCTGGCTCAAGACTTTGTGTTTTATAATGTTCTTGATAATGTTTTCATTGTATTTCTAATAATGTTTTCTTCTGATTTGCATGTCCCTTCTAGAAGTTTCTTAAGTTGATAACATGTTTGTGTTTTTATTCCTTTGGCAGCTTTCTGTGCTACTGCGTTCATCTGCTCTCTGTGGCCTGATGGTTTCACTTGCCTGTGAGCACTTCTGCATGCTTTAATAATGAACATTAACTGAGTAGCTCTGGCTCTTTGAGAACATTGGTGCTATTCTAAAGGGCTACGACCCTCTCAACCCAGTTAAAGGAGAAACCTTAGAACACAGCCTGATGCACCTGAATATTTGGTTCAGAAAACAACATCCTCTCACTTTTTAAATTTCTCCATTTGTGCAGGGTCTTTGTCTTGATTCCCAAGCCTTATTGTTTTCATGGTCCAGACTTGCCTGGTAGGTTTATTTAATTTATATCTTAAGTACATGCTGTTTGAACCTCCTGTGATCTACTTATTGTGTTTTTAAATTGTATTAATTTTCCTTTTACTTTCTTACTCCCAGTTGATCTGCATATCATAGGTCTAGTTTCTTAAAGCACAGCTTCATTTTAGCCTACATTTTAATTTATTTAAACTCTGTTGTCAGAGGCCACATGCTATAGCCACTATGGAAGACAGAGCACAACTAAGGAGAGATGATTCCTTTCTCTGTGATGTGAGTCCTGGGGATGGAATTGACCGTGCTTAGCAGCTACCTTAATCCACTGTGCCACCCCACCAGCTATTCTTTTCCTTTTAAAATGTGAAAGTATAAAGCCATTTGTCCATCTAATACAATCCTTATATCATTCCAAAGACTGTGGCATGTCCTCGAGTTATGTGTTTTGATTTTTCAAAGTCATCTATGTAATTTATAAAACTTTAGGACACAGCTCAGTGATTCTTGACCATTCATATACTTACATAATGATCAACACAATTCAGTCTGAAGAACACAGCCCCAATCTCCCTGTGTGCCCTTTGGCACAGTGCAGAAAGTCACAAGTGTTTCCTGTCTCCATGGACATGCCTTTCTAGAGAGTTTACATCCTTGTTTTGTGCAAGAGTATCGAGCATCTGCAGTGCTTATGCAAAACCCAAAGCTGCACAGGCAACAGGAAATGCCTAAGTGGACAAACTAGAGAAGTGCATACCCATGTCCATGTATATGCATCTGCTCATCATGTGTTTATGTGTACATGTGCAGATGCAAGCATGAGCACAGGTGCACATATGTGTGCACTTGTGCAGGATCTCACCAAAGAGTGTGTTTCGACATTTACACTGTGGCCTCCAGCAGGACTATGCTCCTCCCTGTGGATGGCATCTAGTCTGGGCTGTATACCCTGTGTTTTCCAACTATGGGCTCAGCATTATTCTAGTGCTTTGGGATTGTGCACAGTGCTGTGATAAACGTAATGGAGAAGCTACATGAAGACCAACAGTCCTGATTCTCTTCTCTGTACTCTTGGCAGCAGCATTGCTCAGTCACAAAGTCACATTTAGTACCTTAATCAACTGCCCAACTGTTGCCCAACATAATACTGACCTTTGACACTTTTCTGGCATTGTGCACGGGTTTGGTTCCTCATGTCTTCACTGGCACCAAACATTGCCAGCTTATAACATAATAATAATGAATTATTTTTAGAACAATTTAAAGTTTACTTAAGTGAATGCGCAAGGAACACAAATTCCTATAGCTCCCCATTGCCAGCATAATCTACAGAGTGGTGGCAGCGGCAGGTGCTGGCCCTCCACTGATTCAGGCATCTGAAGCCCATTACTTGCCCGAGGATCACTAGGATATTGTAAATGAAGGCAAATGTCTAATGTCATGGATCTAGCATGATAATGTCATGCATAGAAACTGTTCTACCCTACATACTCTGTGCTAATTCCCCTCAAAGCCAGGTCACCACTTACCCCCTTATTGATTCCATCATTCTGCCATGTCTAGAAGGTCATGTAGTTAGAATCACAGTATATGAATTTCTTTCTTTCAAATCCAGTTACATGTGCTTATAGTTCTCCATGTCTTCTTGTCTCGTGGTTCGGTGACTCATTTCTCAGCCACACAGAGCATCCTTCATGTAGACTTGTGTTGGGAGCCGACTCCTAGCAGAAAGCGGCTATCATCTTTGTAGCCATCTCGAGCCATATACCCTGACAGGAGACTTGTTTTCTACAGCCCACAACAGCTGAGCACTCTCTGATAAACATCTTGTTTTTTCTCACATATCTTGTTTTGCTGTTTAGTGCCCCAGCTACAAGGCACACGTGGTATCCACGCTGCTAGGCACGTGACATAGTGCCTTCATCTGTGTTCCCCTGCTTGTCCACGAGGACAAAGCACATGGAAAAGCATATAAATACCCAGGAATTCCTTTCAATAAGAGAGACTTGATCAGACTCTGTCTTGTCTCCATTCTTCACGTCTCTTGGCCCCTACATCCCCACTCTCTCTCTTGCTAGACCCTGTTGACTGACAAAATGGGCAGTTACAGACTTGCAGTCAGTTCTCAGTAGATACCACAGTTTGTTCATTAGCTAACTGTGTGACTTCTCAATTAGGAACAAAGCTGCCACTACATCCATGTACTGGTTCTGTGTGGCCAGAATCCTAGGCATGATTATAGGGCTGTATAATAACAGTATCCCCAGTTTGTAAGAGCTAGTAAGTGTATCTAGAAGCAGCTATACTGTTCTGCATTCCCACTGGCATGGTTCCATAGTCTACTTTTTATGTCAGCATCTCGTTGTTTGGAATATTACAAGTTTGTGACATATCAAATCAGGTTGTATAATGTCTCAAGCTTTATTCTTCTTGCTCAAGATTTCTTTGACTGTTCGGGATCCTTGAAGTTCAGTGTTGTTTGTTTCTCTCTAGAATAAAATGTCTCTGGGATTTTCACAGGATGCGTTGAATCTCTGAGTCAATTGTTAACAATGTAGACACTTAGCAATATTAATTCTTTCAACCCAGAAACTCCGTGTATCTTTCTATACATTTATATTTTATTTATGAATGGATTTTTAGTTTTTTTGTATAAAGAGTATACCTCCTGGATCAAATTATTTCTAATTTATTTTGATGCAACCAAAATGGGATTGTTTTCTCAACTTCTTTGGTATGCTACTTTGCTGGTCGTGTGTAGAAATGTAATTTATTTTACATGTTGATTTCTTTGTTGACAGCCAAGACTTTCTCAGTCCCCACCCCCCAAACAAAAGAACAAAAGAAATCTAGTTCCATGTTCTTGCCCAGGTGCAGACTTGGCCATGTCCAGTCTGGGGCAGGGGCCAGGCCCTTGAGGAGTTTAAGGCTTTGGTGCCTGGAAAGTTGGTTTTTCCCCTGAAGAGACTGAAGTTATCCTACCAGGGCTGCTGTGTGCTTGGTCTCTGACAGTTTTGAGGAAGCCTATGTTCCTTTTGTACATGCTTGTTTAGCATCTTGCTGACTTAATCCCACTGTACGATGAATTTTTGCTGATTCTGTTCTTTTTTTTCTCTCTTATATAATATATAAGATGCTGTATTTCTTCATGAGTTTTCTTCCATGACCCATCAGCTTGTGTGAGACATTCTGATTCCAAAATTTCCTATTTTCTCTATCTCCCCATCCCCTGTTCCTCCTCCTTAAGGCCTTCTCACTGACCTTCTGCTCCGGGTCAATTTTGTATGTTGCAACTTTATGGATTTGTCTCGCTTTTAGTAATTTTATGGTGAAATTTTTGCTTTTATACACTAGCTCTTATTTCAGAAGAGTGTTTAACTTCCTTTTGTCAATCTGAACACATTTCATTTATTTTGTCTTCTTGCTTAATTGCTCTGTCTAGCATTTCTAGTTCCACATGGACCAGTACATGCCAGAATGATTGCCCTGGCTTGTCCCTGATCATAGAGGAAATGCTTTCAAGCTTTTATAATCAACTGTGATTTTAGCCTTGGACTTGCCGTATGTGGCCTTTATTGTGTTAGATGCATACTCTCAGTGCTTATTTAAGGAGAACTTCTACCAGGAGACCATGCTAAGCTTTTTACACGTGCATTCTGTGCCTGTGGGATTTTTACATGGTTTTACCCTCAGCTCTGTTTGTGTGTTTCTTTCTGTTAATCTCTGTTATCTTGATCTTTCATCTGTTATCTGATCTTATTCTTACATGGTATTATTACTATTGTGTGGAAGTTGTCTGTTGACTGTCTCATCCTTTCTGTGCACTTCAGATATTTATAGGCCTTCACAATTTTATTCTCCCAATAATCTCTAATTTCGCTATAGCTGGGGAATATGCTTCATGTGATTTTAATCTTTTTAACTCTTTAACTTATGGTCTGGTCACATGGTTAAGCCTATAGAATACCTGTTTCTGTGCTTGGAAAACAAATTCAAGATGCTACTTAGAAGAAACTTTCAGAATTATCAGTTAATCATCTGCCCTTAGATTTTCTCTCATTTTATACCCATCACTGACAGTGGGCTGTTGACATCTCCAAACATAGCTGTTGAGTTCTTCATGTCTCCTGTGATTTTGTTTAATTTTGCTCTGTGTGTTTGGGGCTCCATTGCGTACTCAAAGCCATTGTATCTTGGTGGCACTTCAATGAAATATTCTGTTTCTTCTCTAGGTCATGAGTGATTTTGAGCTTTTTAAATTTGGAAGTCTGTCATTTTTTCCCCTGACTTTATATCCCCACTCCAGGTTTCCAGTTATGACCACTTGTCACAAGTTCATACCCATTCATGTAGCAGTCCTGGGCAGCACAGGCTGTGTGACTGGAGCTGAAGTACAGCCCAGGTCTTCTCTGCTCGTGGTGATCATTGCTAGGTAGGAAATCTGCACTTTTTCAGAAAGAAAGAAGGAAAGAAGAAAGAAAGAAAAAGAAAAAGAAAAGAAAAGAAAGAAAGAAGAAAGAAAGAAAGAAAGAAAGAAAGAAAGAAAGAAAGGAAAGAAAGGAAGAAAGGAAGAAAGGAAGGAAGGAAGGAAGAAAACATGAGATCCAAGAGTTTGACTCAATGGAAGGACATGGTGCGGTGCTCATGATGAGAGGAGGCACTAAGGACCTGCTCAGTGGACAGAGAAGCTAGCTAGTGAGGATATTTCTACCTAAACCAACACTCTGGTTTGAAAAAATATATAAAGATTAGACTAATTAACCAATATCTATGAATATGATACTAACATGAGAAATGTGAAGGACAATCTAAAGTGTTCTGGAAAATTCTCCTTAAAAATAAAACCTATAAGATAAGCAGGTAGCCCATACCTTTAATACTCAGGAGGCAGAGGTGGACTGATCTCTGTGAATTTGAGCCTGCCTGGTGTACAGTGTGAGCTCAAAAACAGCCAGGGATATCTACTGTGACTAGATAAATTAATAGTAGTAGTAGCAGTAGCAGTAGTAGTAGTAGTCGTGGTGGTAGCAATAAAATGTTACCTCCAAAACAACTTTTCTCAAGTCTGAATCACATACTGGTCAATTATGCTGAGCTTATCAGAGATGGGTTGAGTAAGCCCCTTTCTGGGAACAGCTGACCACTTTTTTCGGGCACAGCTCCTCTCTGCAGCTGGGACTTGGAAAAGAGAAAATTAATTTATTAATGCAGTTCTTTGGGCGTGCAAAATCTCATGGTGACGTGTGTAATGAGCCTCTCCGTAAACTGAGGTGGGAAGACTCATTATAAAGGTGTCCTCAGGAGCAGCCAGTGGGGGGAGCCATGTGTGGCTTGATAATGAGGACCCGATGACAGGTGCAGAAACGGGCCTCCTAGCTGCAGCTGGAGCAGCCTGTGCTGCACAGAAATCCAGCTCGTCACTGTTGCTCGATGACAGAGGGTGAGTTCCTCTCTCTAGGAAGAGTCCCACCCATGTAGAGACCCCAGTGGATCTACATTTGTGTGTGACTTCAGCAAAACCTTTCTGAAAACTCCTTTCTTATAGTCTCCTGCTTGAACTGTCTTAGGGCATCTCTTGGCAATCTTCAGATTCAAAAGTCTCCTGCATGATCTGCATGTGAGCTCTCTCTCTCTCTCTTCTCTCTCTCTCTCTCTCTCTCTCTCCTCTCTCTCTCTCTGCCTTCTGTGTGTGTATGTACACATAATTTAACAACACCCCATAGCCCTTAGAGGAACTGCAATATGGCAATAGAAGCCCATGTTCTGGGACACGATGAAAGGTGTTCATTGCTTCTAAGTTTACAAAGTTTTGAGCTGTGAACTATTTTCCCGCTGAGACAGGAAGATAACCAGTGGGCTTTCCAAGAAACTAGTGAGCCTTGTAAACAGGAGCCTGCACCTGAACCCTGAAGCCTCCATTTCCTGCTCTTGGGAAAGCAGCTTTTTTCAGTCATGGCTCAGCACACAGTGAGCAAGAGTTTCTGATCTTTGTAATGTCCTAAACTTTTCAATCCTCAATGTTGTCTCCTTGGTTCTTCCCACTGTGTTCAAAGTGATCTCTGAATTAGGCCCTCTAGTTACCAAGCTTTGGGATTCTGCCAGATAGTTAACACAGTCCCTCATTCACTGAGGTTTCATCCTTGATAATAACTAAAAACCAAGGAACAGATATTTAAACCACTTCACAGAGACAGTATGAAATGTAAGGAGTCTGTGAGATGAAACTCCAGGAAGCTCCTGTGCAGTTTCACCACTAAGGCTTTGGTTTGAGAGTCAGAATAACCAGGAAAAGGAAATCTCTGCAAGAAATCCTGTAGTGTGATCAGTGGAACCTGAACTATGTTCAATCGTTAAAATATATTATTTAAGAAAGGACAGTAAACATTGCCTCCGGGGTCTGATTGTATACTCCAGGCCAGTTTTGAACCTACAGTTCACTTGCGTTTGCCTCCCTCCTGGGTTTGGGATTACAGTGTAAGACACAACAGTGAATAATTATTGGTTTTCTTTGTATTATAACTTCCCTAAATTTGATAAGAACAACAGACAAAAAAATTAAAAGAAAATTAGATCTCTTAGCAAACAAATTCACCTAGTAGTGCGGATTAAAGAGGATTTCTCCACAGACAGGGAGATGATGACCCAGTGGGTGAAGCCTTTCCTATTTAAGCATGAGGGCCTGGGTTTGGATCCTTAGAACCCATTTAAGGCCACAAACAGTAGTATATGCCTGTAATCTCTGCACTCCTACCACAAGATGAGGACAGAAACAGGAGAATTCTCAGAAGCTCATGGGCCAGTTAACCTGGTGCAACAAAGGGGGACAATTAAAGTTTCTGTCTCAAAACAAGATGGAAGGTAAAGACTGACCCTAAGTTGTCCTATGATTGCCACACATGCTCAGCTGACACACGCATACCCATGCTCACATGTAAACTTGCACACACAAGCAAACATTCACTCACATCCTATTACATGCACATAAATGTTTTTAAAAAAAATTCCTATCTTCCCAGAACAAATAAAACATGTTAATCTCAGTGATGAGTGTTCTCTCTGTAGAATGGGCTGTGTCTCCCATGAACATGTGGAGACTGACACCCATTGTGTAAGCTTCTCAGAGCAAGGTCTTAGCTGTAGATATGAAATATGTATTACATGTCCTCGGTAGGTAGCCTGCTTTTATACATAGACATCAGTATAATTCAGCCTGTGTGGACCCATTTAAAATGAGGCTCCCAGTAGCACAGCCCTGCAGGTATACTCCCATAGTAACCGTAGAAGGTTCCTCACTTGAACTGCCTGATCCCAGGCCTATGTCTACCTGTTTTCTAATATCTAACAGGCTCATGCTGTGCAAAAAAAAAAAAACCCTGGAGAAGTCCAAGGCAAAAGAGTATTTAGGACTTTCAAGAAAACAGGAGAAATTGTCAGCTGGATACTCCTCACCGTATTAATAAAAGCCTACAGTTCAAGGATACTAGAGGCCCTGGCCCCATCCCCAGAAACTGATATAACAGTAAAATAAAGCCACTGGAAGGCCCTACACATCTGACCTCACCTCTGACTACACCCAAGACCCAACTATTGCTAGAACACACAAGCATTCATGTGAACGTTTAATGGGCAGCATTTCCCTTGCCATGATATTGTCAGCACTACAAAGAGCTGAAAAGACTTTCTTACTGTATTTGAAAAGGTCACTAAATTCTTCTGTCATTTGGTAGAAGAGTAGGTTTGCCGTGAATCTATGCAGATTCACGTTTCCACCATCCAGGAGTGTCAATCAAATTATCAATCAGTATTTGCATCAGAAGTTCATTTCACTCAGGACAGGGAGACACTCAGCACAGAGAGCCCAAAATAAGCTGCTATATGTATATAAAAGCACCCTACCCTACGCAGCTCCACTGAGCCCCTCTCAGAGAGGGTCTGCTAATTCACCAACAGTATTTCTCACAGAGGTGTGCCTTTTCAAAAGAATGGTTTACTACTTCCCCCAACAATGGGGACAGAGAGCAGGTGTAATGTACCCTCCTTTTCATTTAGACAGACCTTGTTGCTACTTCCTGCCTGGGTCCTTGGAGATCCTGCACTTGGGGTTTCCATGTCTGGTGTGCAAGGATCTTGATATTTCCCTGATAGGGTGTCTTGTACTGATACCACCACATCTGTTTTTCTGAGGATAGCTTCTGACCTCTGTATCAACCACTTGACTGTAAATTCAGTCTCACTCTAGACACAGAGAGGAAGGTAATAGGCTGCTAGAGGTATATAAAGGCACATGGCTCCTTGTACTTCCCAGAGGTTGGCTGCTTCTTAGGAAAACACGGTCATAGAAAATGAGCTGATGATATCCCTGGGATGTCCCATCCAATGAGCCTAATGAAAAGCAAAGTGAGTCTGAAACGAAAGGCTGAGACAAAGAGCCCTGGCAGTGTCCAGCAGGCTTATGATTCTGACCCAGCATCCTACAGGGTTGGGGGTGGATAAGGCTGGTATTCTCCATGAACATGTTCCTTGTACCTTTCTCTGAAGAACCTTAGTTGGAATTTTATACCTGGGCCTGGGGTACTCATCTTTGGGGAGAGCCATGTTGCATGTGTTTCTTTTCTGACTTCTTCTTTTGGAATTTCTGCTATTGTTACCAGTCTCAGCAGAAGCCAAAATGTGGGACCTAGCTGTTGATTGTGTGCATTTGCCCATAACAGGTAACACAACCACCCAAGATACTGTGGTCCAGGTCAAAGGCCTCATCCTACTAACCAAGGATCTGCTGATGCCAAGGTGGTGAGATGTGGCCTTCCCTTGACCCCAGAGCCTGCAGGCAGAGTATGTTCCTTCCTACCTAGTGGCCAGGCAGAGACTATGATTGCCGACTGGGAGTGTCAGCTGTCCATTTTCTTGGTGAGCCTTAGAGACCCAAAATGGACCCCTCGGGGACTTCCAGGGATGCTTTCCCACGTTTTAATACATTTGTGGCCTCTGGTACCACTTCCAGGCCAGTGCCAGTAACTCTGTCATAACGTATAACATGAAACCAAAGTTTGTAACCTACTTTTTCCCCACAATAAGCTAAACCAGTGGTTCTCAGTCCATGAGTCATAATCCCTTTGGAGTATGCATTATCAGATATCCTACATAACAAATATTTACATTATGATTCATAACAGTAGCAAAATTACAGTTTTGAAGTAGTAATGAAATAATGTCACGGTTGTGGTCACCACAATATAAGGAACTGTATTAAAGTATTGCAGTATTAAGAAAGTTGAGAACCACTGGCTAAAACATATCCCTTCAATTCACACATTGAAGCTTTAAGCACCAAGACCTTCGAATGTGGCTCTATTTAGAAGCCAGTCTTCAATGGCTGATTAAATGAAGACGAAATCGCTAGCATTGCCTTCCCTCAACGGAGGGCCTGGTGAGAAGAACGTGGGGACAACTGAGACATCACACAAAAACAGAGGGAGAAGACAGGCCACATCTGTAAAGATACATCTGGTACTCACTCTAAGCCACTAGGACAGGAGGGAACAAATGTCTGCTGGTGCTATGCTGTGGTCACCAAGCATACAGAAGCATGCAGTGATGTCTCTGCATTCATTCACATCCAGAAACTGGGTGCTTCCTCCCCTTCAAACACATGTTAGTTCCTAAGTCATACTATGAAGAACACAGAAATGTATGCCTCATCCCTTGGCATATCAATGCATGTGTAAAGTTTCTGAAATATTTGATCAGCACATGTCACTCTGGAAAGACAAGTGTGTTTATCTTGGAACTGGGTGTGAAAGGCTCTGCACCCACCATGGGCATGCAGCTCAGAAGCCAAAGATCAGATGAAAGAGGAAGCACAGAGGTCACACCCTGGGGAAGGAGTATAAGCAAGATGTGTATAATCCCCAGCCATCCAGAAGAGCCATGGACAAGATGACATTCATTATGTTGGTTTCATGCAGCCGGCTTGCATATTAAAAATGAAGAGAACCCGAGCAAAATCAGAGTCCGAAAAGGCCAGCTGCTTTTCTTGCTTTTGTTCCTTTGCAAAGCAACCATTGATAATCAACATACAAACAGGGGGTGGGCCCTGTGGTCAGTGCACCCTTTAAATAGAGTGAGAAGGTAGCGTCAGGCAAAGCAGCAAGGGTCCCCAGTGTTCTGTGGGCTGACCTTTCTGTAATTGTGCATTCTGGACAAACAGACTGCAGGCACAGGGCTGGGAAGGTCCTCCTCCCACCTCTCAGCAAAATGAGCCCCCCTTTTAAAGTGAAAAGGCATTATTGATCAAAGAAAGGGGTGGCTCCCTATGTAAAGAAGGCACAGCTGGTGTCGCCCCATGCCTCATGAAGGCGACACCAATGTCCCCTCTTATTAAAAACTGACCAGATTGCATTCCAAGTCCAGCCTGCAAAGTTAATGATAAGCTCACAATAAAGCACCAACATGGATGTGAGCCTTGTAATACACCCTGATTACTTGCGTTTTCATTAGTGGCCGAGCAGCGGGCTGGCCGGATGGTATTTGACACACAGACGGATGCTCCCAGGCGCTCTGCGCAAAGCAGCCTCACTTCAAAGTCCTTGCCCTGCTGGTTTGGTTTACACCTGAGCCAATTAGCTGGGGAGATCAGAAGAAGCCTGAAAATGGAGCTGAGTCCTTATTTCTGGGTTGGAGAAAGTCACTTGATCCCAGGTAAAAAGATACCAGGAGAACAATAGCAGAGAAAGTGAGAGGGGATGGGAACCAAGGGTGGCGGGCACTGTGTACACACACGGAGCCTGGGACTGGCCAACAACAGGCTGGAGTGAAGCCTGGCCCTCACTCAGGGGGTTTGTTGGGCTTTTGTTGGCAACAAAGGGGCTAATTGAAACGAAACAGTCTGCAGTCTGTTTGTTGGCACATCAAATATGCTGTAAGATATGCTGATGCGTGCTCCCCCTGAATTATTGAACATCACAGCTTCCAGAAATAAGACAGGCAGGCAAGACTGAGAGAGGTGCTGACAGGGCCTCACTGCTGTTTTGAAGGCCAACTGCCTGGATGCCAAGGAACACTCCAGCACTCGGGCACTTCTGGGTTCCCCTGAAATTGTGAAAGGCGCCAAACCCAGGAAAGAGAGAAGACCCAGCCTCCACCCTCTCCACAGGGAGATCCAGTCAGAAGAGAGCTGGTGTGGCATTATCTGCTGGGCCAAATGTTCCCAGCACTTCTGGAACAGGACATCTTTGGTGCTGGGGACAAGCGAAGTGGAATCTGTTGGATCAGAGCCCAGTCCTGCTGTCACTAAGCCACAAAACAGAAGAAGGAGCCACTGAAGAAAATGGCAAAGAGACACAAGACACATTGTGAGTCATTTTAAAGCAGTTCATGAACACGTGTATGCTCACATGATTGTGAGCTGGTGATCCTATGTGTGCACAATCTTGTTGCATAGATTTAGATGTAGCATGGTAGGAAGAGCTTCAAGTCCTAGGGACCAGAACACTTTTGTGGAATTAACTTCACCAAAGCCTACTGGGCCTTGATGCAATGCTTGGTAGGTTAAGGTATTTTTCTCCCTTCAGTGAGTGAGAATCATACTTTTCTTATACTTTGCAAAAAGATGTCTCATTGGGATCTCAAGACATTGTTCATATCAGGAAACAAAAGATATGACAAAGTAATCAGAGGCCATTGGGCAAACCCAGGAGCCTCTCTCTACAGAGCCTTGAAATGCAGGCACAAGGATCACTTCCATGGAAGACAGAGGGATCATAGTCTAAGGATCCTGGCAACAAAGCCAGACTGACACAAGGCAGCACCAACCAGAGGTCTAAACATCAGCCCTACATAGGGCAAATGGTTAACAGATGAGGTGTGACTGACAACGTTGTAGTGAAGCTCCTAGGATTCATACAGGCCAGATCTGCTGGTGATCTGGCCCTGGAGGCAGTGGTCTCTCAAGATCAGAAATGCCTGACTGCCAACTAAGCCTGATCTTACACCCTGAACCCACCTCAACTGAGTGATCCAGTAACTTCGACGAACTGAAATGGTACATTTGATTTTCATATGTAGAATGAGCATATCTTCTTATTGTTTTGGTAGGCACAGACATAGAAGACAGTATTGGGTGTCAGGTCCTATTCAAGTGCATCCTCCATGCTGAATTTGCTGCCTGCTTCTTCTCCTGCCTTGGAAGCTGCCTTGACTATTTGACTATGAACTCTAAAGTAGACTGGAAGAAATGAGATGAGGAGAAAGTTAGAACCCCAAATCACTCTAACGCAACAAGATATAATGGATAAACCATAGATGTACAGAAAACACAGTGTATACATGAATAGAGCAGAAAGCAAAGACCAAGGGGGCTGAAATGCCTCAAAGATCTACAGAGAGGGCCTATAGGGATATTTCCCATAAGGAGGGCAACTCCTTCCATGAAGAAGAGAAGGAGGAGGCTGAGGAGAAGTCTTAGGCTGAAAGCCAGGTCTGGCAGAATCTGGAAACAGATGGAGCTAGAGATCTCAGGGAAGAGTTTGCCATTCTAAGGTACGAGCTGGAAGCTGGTCATGGAAGGATGACCTATTCAGTACCAGTGATGAACTTGGAGCTATCTATTGGTTGCATGCTCTGCAGCTGGCAATCTGAGAGGAGCATCTTGGAGTCTATGCTATGAACATTTTGTTGACACTAAGGAAGACTAGAGAAAAGGAACAAAAGAGAAAGTGAAAATTCAAACTGCCAAATGGCAGGTCCAATGCAATCATAGCAAGAATTACACTAAACGTAAATGACTAAATGCTATGATAAACACAGAGATTTCCAGACTAATCAATGAAACAAGAACCAGCAGTGATCTTTCTTCTAGAGCAAGAATAAACAGCACAAGGAAGATACGAAGGGCATTGTGCTTTCTTACCAAAGCTGAAGGGCCTCTCATCATCTCTTATGTAGACTTTATCAAGGAGCATCCAGGAACCAGTGGGCACATGATGGCATGGTGGGAACACTGAAAAACCATGAAAATGTATTCATTGCAAATATGTGTGAAGTTAGCTGCTGACATAGAAATGATACATGCAACAAACTGACCCTGTGCTTCAAGTTTGTCTCTAAAAACCACAGAGTGCTATGTATCTTTCCTTAGTCACTGACTTGCTGCTGATATTCATGGTGTCTGGGCCTCATTTCACCTAGGAGTCTGCACACACCTAAAGGGAGATACGGTGCTAGGTGTCAGACCCACTACATATTATGGTCTGTTTCAAGTACTTGATCCATGAAGGCACAGCTACCTCAATGTTTCCGAAACACCTTGTTTTTAATATTTTATCAACTTTTTCTAGTAGCTTCAGTGAGGTGATAAAAGCTGACAACAACTGATAAATCACAGTGTCTCCAAGACCTCTCCTCCCAGCAACTACTATTTGCTCCTTGCTCCCCCTCTTATGGCTTTGGACTTAATGCACTCAGAAGTTACCATGTATGGCTATAGGGAATTTCCATTGTATAGATTGCATTCAAGGTCTGCTTTTCATGCTAGTTATTAAACTCCAAGAAAGAAAAGACATGAACAATGTCTCCAGCACAGATATAAACTTGATAATGTACAGAATTTTTAAGAAGATAGACGATGATAGGTGAGAGAGAGATGACAGATATGTGACAAATAAATAAATACATAGATGACAAATAGGCATAAGGTTAATAAATACATAATAAATGGTCAATGATAGATAAGTACATAGATTATAGATAGATAACAGGTAGGGATATTAAAGATATGTAAATAATAATTAAATATATGAAAGATAGACAATAGGTAAATGATACAATTGATTGTAGACAGATGAATGATAGATGATAAATAGATAGATGATAGATTATGGTGACAGATATATAAATAATAGATAGATAGGTTCACTGGCTGGTTTTGTGTGTTAACTTGACCCAAGCTGGACTTATCACAGAGAGAGAGGCCTCCATTGAGGAAATGCCTCCATGAGATCCAGCTGTAATGCATTTTCTCAATTAGTGATCAAAGGGGAAGGGCCCAACCCATTGTAGGTGGTGCCATCCCTGGGCTGGTAGCCTTGGGTTCTATAAGAAAGCAAGCTGAGCAAGCCAGGGGAAGCAAGCCAGTAAGCAACACCCCTCCATGGTCTCTGCATCAGCTCCTGCCCCCAAGTTCCTGCCCTATGTGAGTTTCTGTCCTGACTTCTTTTGGTGATGAACAGCAGTGTGGAAGTGTAAGCTGAATAAACCCTTTCCTCCCCAACTTGTTTCTTGGTCATGATGTTGTGTGCAGGAATACAAATCCTGACTAAGGCAAACTGGTACTAGCAGTATGGTATTTCTGTGACAACCGGACCATGTTTGGGGGAGGACTGTGGAAGGACTTTGGAACTTTGAGCTAGAAGAGTTCTTAGGATGTTAAGAGCTGGTGGGATGTTCTGTAGGAGCTTGGAAGATAATGTTGAGAACAGCGGAAACGATGAAGACCTGGCTTGTGAAATTTCAGAGGGAAGATTGAGGAATCTTATCAGGGCTGTTGCTGGTTTTGGTTGTGAAGATTCTGTGGTTTTAGTTCGCTGGGGATGAAGAGTCAGCTGTGATTAACAAGATACCAGAACTACTAAAGTGAAACCTTTGTGTTGCTCGGACAATTGATGCTGGTTAGCTGGAGCAAAGAAATTAGCAGTGATTAAGAAGAGATCAGCATCACTAAGGAAAAATCTTCTGGGAAGTGTTTCTTGAGAGCATAGAGAAGCTGTATTCTAGAGGCAGCCACAGTTATACCTCATAGTGGCAGCCAGACTTGATAATGTACAAGAGTCATCCAGGTGGTACTGGTTTTGAAACATGAAGGGGTAGCAACTGATACTTGGTACTGTGAGAGACCAGGAGAGGTCATTGGGGAAGGTGCAGCCTCAGTGGCATTTGAAGGCTGAGGACTGAGGGGATCATGCAGAGAAGTTGAGGCTTAGCACCATGAAAAGAGCCTATGAAAGGCTATTTGTGAGGATACAGTCCAAGTTGCAGCAGAAAACAGCAGTGTTTTGGAGATGTCAGTACACTGAGATGACTACCAAGAACAGCAGCAGCAGTGTAGTACTACAGGCAACTGGAGCCTAGAAGACAAGGTGTGTGCTACAAAGGGCAGACCTGGAGAAGTGACCCAAGCCCTTGGAGGAGCCCAGAGGACCATGAGTGAATCCCAGACACTGGACAGTTAGAGTTTGATTTTGCTTTTGATTGTGACTGTACCCTGATATTTTGCCTTCTTGAAGTAAGAAAGTATTGTAGAGGAGTCCACAGTTAAGAGACTTTGAATTGTAAAAGGGCTTTGAATTTCAAAAGAGATTGGATATTTTAAAGGGATTGGAATTTTAATATGTAAGAATTTGTAAAGACTGTGGGACTTTTAAAGTTATTTAGATCTTGGGAATGAATAAGAAAGTAAGGGTTGAGGCTTAATAGTTGACAAGGGATCAGTTGTACTGGCTGGTTTTGTGTCAACTTGATACAATTGGAGTTATCACAGAGAAAGGAGCTTCCCTTGAGGAAATGCCTCCATGAGATCCAGCTGTAAGGTATTTTCTCAATTAGTGATCAAGGGGGAGGGTCCAACCCATTGTGGGTGGTACAATCCCTGGGCTGGTAGCCTGGGTTCTATAAGAAAGCAAGCTAAGCAAGCCAGAGGAAGCAATCCAGTAAGCAGAACCCCCTCCATAGCCTCTGCATCAGCTCCTGACTCCAAGTACCAGCACTGTGTGAGTTCCTGTCCTGACTTCCCTTTGTGATGAACAGCAGTGTGAAAGTGTAAGCTGAATAAACCCTTTCCTTCCAAACTTTCTTCTTGGTCATGATGTTTTGTGCAGGAATACAAACCCTGACTAAGACAATAGGAGGTAGATAGATAGATAGATAGATAGATAGATAGATAATGATAGATAGATAGATAGATAGATGATAGATAGATAGATGATAGATAGATAGATAGATAGATAGATAGATAGATAGATAGATAGACTATATATAGACGATAAGAAAAACTAATAAGTAGGGGTAGGTAGAGAAGAAGCTGCAGAGAGATGGTGCAAGTAAGTGGCCAACTACTTCTTGTGGTACTTCTAGACTTCCTCTACATGCAGGTTCCACATGCTCCCCAGCCTACAGGTGATATCTCTAGACAGGGAAGAAATTAGGCAGGAATAATTTCTGAAGTCTCCTTATTTATGACATTCTTTTCAAAGGATTTTTGAGAAGAACTTTTGGTGACAAAACACCTCTTCAGCTATCAGAGAGAACTCAGCACATTCACACAAGAATATTTTGTCTGTGTCTAGGTGCCTGAAATTTTAACATATATCTTCCAATATGAAGATCTACAGGAAAGGGCTGTAGTCCTCAACTCAGAGAGTTGTTCCCATGAAAGAGACAGCACTGTGCAGTGTGCAAAGACCCATTTGATGCTGGCCTTTCTGAGCCCCATGCTTTTTACCTCATGGCCTTTGTTTCCCCATACTTACTTCCACTCTTCTCAGAAGAAAACAGATTTATACTTGGATCCAGGTACCTTCCTCTCTCTGTCCAAATCTTGCTGTTTCTACTCAGAGGCTTTCCCAGGTACCCATATCCACCTTGACTATCCATCATGCAGCCTGACCACTTCCAGTAGACTGTGGTTTCCAGTGATAGAACTGTCCAAGTGCCTCACAAAAAATTCCTGGCATCTATGAAATGCCGTGTTCTTGCCCCACTGTAAGTACACCCACTACAAAGAAAGCCCAACAGGGGCTAGAAGGACAATTCTCACATGCCTTCTCTGGTCAAGCTGCTGTGCACTCCCAGACAGCACTGCTCACAAAACAACCACAGCCAAGTTAGTAATAGCTTCTAATTAGGGTTTGTTGAGAGTTCAACTGGGTTAGCACAAAGCACTTAGCACACTGTGGGAGGACATGAAGACAGGCAACAAGAGCTGGAGGCTGGTGGTATGACACAGGAGACAGGAGAGACAGTTGTGAGCCATGGATTCAAATCACACTCTTTCCTGGGCTGATTAGAATTCACCCTTGCTCGTCCTGGTTCAATTGTCAAATCAGAGTTGCCGATCTGCTGGCTTCTGCAGCATCATGACTTCACACCTCTGACAGGATTCTCATTCTTATACTTGCTGCAATCCTAGGTACACAGAAAACTCCAAAGTAAAGAGGGTTCCTTTAGGAACACATTTGGGAGATTGGTTGAACCACCTACTAGGGAGAAAACCCTTGGCTTTCTGCCTTGATGATGACATGATGAAATATTTAATTTCCTCTCAAGAAAAGTCTAAAGATTCATCTAACAACAGAAATTGATGGCTCTGGCACTGCCACAGTACCAAGCTTGGGCGTAGACCTAGGGGATTAAAGAAAGACTCAGACTCAGGTTATTCGTTATGAGGGAATGCCAATACCTTTACTGAGCAGGTTCAATATATACACCAAGCCAGGGAAGAAAAAACACAAACTCAGGAAAAACAGGAACTCAACTGGGGGGCAATAGAATGTCAAGTGTAAATTCCCTTCCTGGGGTACCATGCCTTAGTCAGGATGTTTTGATCTTAGAGGAATGTTACATAGTAGACAGCAGTACACAGAAAGTCTCAGCCAGGGCATAGCAGCCCTTCGAGGTCTTACAAGAAATAGGCAGCTCTGGGTGACCCACACCTTCTCTACCTTCAGAGAAGACTTGAGAGCCTAAGAGCCTATTGTTACACTATTTACCTGTCCATTTGACCTCAGTTCATATTGTCTATGTCCTCAAGACTCCATACATGATGTATCTCATGGCACCATCCCCTAACTCCTACAGCTGATGATTGCAGTTCACTCTGTCTCCTGCTTTGATTCTCCAAAGCAAACAAAGAATCTTTTAAAACCACTGTCTTTCACTGCAGTTAAATTTGGTTTCATAGGAATAATTCATTTTTCACTTTCAGTTCAAGCTGTATCTCTTAAATAGGGTCTGATGTGTTGGATACTGTGATAAAACAATCTGTTAAGTCAGGGGTGGTGTTGTACTGCCAGCACCTCAGAAGACTGAGGCAGGGGAATTGCCAGGTTGAATGCCAGCTTGGGCTACATAGTGAGACCCTTTATCTGAAAACAGAAGTGTAGGGTGGTGAAATTTTCAGTGCTTGCCCATGGTGACTTGCAGCAGCCCAATAGGAGGCATGGCAAGGCTGGCTCCGTGGACCCATCCCTGAGGGTAGTCATTTACACCCACCAGGTCAGTGGTCAATGCACAAGGAGGGACTTTCTTGTCCATGCTTCCTAGGATGCTCATTCCCCCATCAGCACCCAAGCCAAGCACGAGCCATTTGCTATCACTTCTTCCCTTCAGTGGCCTCAGTAACAACAAATGGCATTTACCCCTCTGATTTGTCCTAAATGGAAGCACCTGTAGGAACACAGGGCAAATGATCTACATAGATTCCATCTAATCAGGAGTTGGGCAGTTTGAAGATGTCCATCACTAACTCACTTTGGTAGGCACCACACCCATACAATCAGGAAGGGTCAGGCTGCCTGCTGGATGCTAAGTGTGGTAGCTGCTATGTACTTCTTCAGAGAATGTGCTTTCTGAGGCAGAAACCTGCCACATATGGTTGTGCTGCTGTGGATGTGATCACACCAGTGCAGGCACATGGTTCAACAGTCAACTCAGCCTCAGCCTACAGAGGAATGCTCATAAGCATCTTTGCCTAGGTCAACCATACCTTTGGATACCATCAGACCTTGAGTTTCTCAGCAACACATTTAATCGTGATTTGGGGTGTTTGGAGCTGTGTGTTGGGTCTGTGTTAAGGAAGGTAAGTATCTATTAACTATCTTCCATTATTCCCAGCATCACACACACACACGTGCTCATTCACACATGGGCACACATACACACACACACAGGCACACACACATACACACATCACACATGTGAGCACACACACAGTCACATACATACACACATCTCTCCCCACACACACACAGATGTGCACATTCACACATGGGCACACACACATACACACAACACCCATGTGAGCACACACACAGTCACATACATACACACATCATACACACACACACACACACACACATCAGATCACACACATGAGCACACACACAATCACACTCATACATACACACATCTCTCACACACACACACACACACTTCTGCTCACAGCCATCTCAACAGTCTGTGATTTCCTTTCTCTGTGATGATTTTCATCCTCCATTTCCTCCTGATGTCTGTTACTTCTCTCCCTTACCCATCAGTGGTACCTAAGCTTTCTCAGAGATAGGTACCTGCTCTCAGTGTGGAAAACTGACATCCCCTTTTCCTGGGAGAGGGGTTCTCCCACAGTCACACTTCAAGCTAGCCCAGTTCCCCTTGACCCCTGCTCCAGCATGTGATCCATAGGGGAGTTCTCACATTTTTTCTGTGTTGGTTGCTGTATTCAGAACCCTTCCCTAGTCTAAAGCATATCACCAAGGTGCTTTATGCAGCAGGAGGTGCACTGGATATTTAAGGGGGCCTTGGGGATAGAACCAAGGTCTTATGCCTGCTAAATGCATAACTTATCACTTAGCTATACCATCAGCCCTGCACAAGAAATCTGTTATGGAGAACTTATTTATTTGAAAACACTTTTGGATTTTACTTTTGAAAAATTTGAAATCACTTTAGGAATAAATGAACAAGTAGGTTGTGAATGTGTGTCCATATGTAGTTATGTGTGTGCTTTGTGTTACACATGGGCTAATCCACCCATGCATTGTATTTGTGTGCATGTCTGAAAACATATGTTTTGAACATGTGCATGTATATGCATGTATGTGTCTATATGTGTATATGAAAGTAGATGTGAGTTGTTGTACATGAGTGTATGAGCATGTGTGTGTATATATGTGTATGCATATATGAGAACTTATGTATGTATTTGTGCATATGTATAAATGTGTGCCAGTTTACATGTACATGCTTGTAAGCCTGTCTGCACATATGTTTATGCATGTATGTGTATTGTTCCAACCAAAAGGATCTCAACCTGAAAAGTAATAAGGGAATGTGGCCCTTGCCTTGGGTCAGGTCAGTTTCTTAGGATGCTCTAACTTCTATTAACCAAGACTAGAATGGCCTCACCTGACAACTCCGGTGCTGCCCGTGGTACAGAGCTCAGGTGTAGGTCTGGGGGATTAAAGAAATACTCAGACTCGGGCCATCCATTGTGAGAGAATGACAAAACTTTTACTGAGCAGGTTCAATATATATATATACCAAGGCAGGAAAGGAAAAATACAAACTCAGGAAAAAAACAGGAACTCAACTGGGGGGCAATAGGATGTCAAGTGTAAATTCCCTTCCTGGGGTACCATGTATTAGTCAAGATGTTTTGATCCTAGAGGAACCGCAGAATGTTACTTAGTAGATAGCAGCAGCAGCATATGGAAAGGCCCAGCCAGGGCATAGTAGCCCTTTCGGGGTCCCACACTCACCCACACTAGACATGTGGCTCTTGTTAATGGAGAAGTGTCCCGGCTTCTTCTTAGTTATCAAGAGTCCAGGGCCACCTTGGTGGACATCCAGCTGGAGATGTTGCTGCTCTGAACAGCCTGAATAAAGATTCCCTTTCCTCAGAGCTCAGCACTCTACTTCCTCCAGTTGGTCAGGGAGGCCTTGGCCTGCCATCTCTGTCCTTTGAGGCTGCCAGGCTCCATGATGTCATCAACCTGTCATTGTGGCCATCACAGAGCTTTGAAGGTTCCTGTGTGGCCTCTGGCTCTCCTAGTAGACAGTCAGGATTTCATTCACAGCACCACAGCTGCCTCTGACAAATATCCCTGGTCCATGAGTCACAAGCATGGAAAGTGTGTTTTACCCATTTCAGAGCAGTCTCACACTGAAGGTGTGTGTCTAGAGGCAGGCACTCTTCCTCTAACATTGTGAGGAACTAAGTACCTAACATTCATACTGGACTTGAATTATGAGAAGAACGACTTCAACTGTCTGGAAAATACTACAATGCTTAAATGTGTGCTATGTGCAAAGTCCTGTCATTTTATTATCATCATGTGTGCTCTCAGGTGATTTGTAGCTCTATAGGGCATAATAACTTGCCTCCAGAGTTTTGATATGATTTTAGTTATACATACACACAATACATGCACACACATGTGCACATATATACACACAATACATACACATGGACACACATACACATTCATACATACACAGCCACATGCACCGAAAACACATACCTATGCACACTAAGACATTTCTTTCTGCTGAGAACACAAGAAAATCACTCTGATGTCTGACAGATTTTTTGTTGTTGTTGTTCCCCACACTGGATTTTCAAGCTTCTTCTGAGATCCCAGATGACTTCTTAGTTTCCCCAAATAATTCTGTCTTGCTAAGAGATTTTTGTCTGTGTACATCTTCCTCTGTGTGTGCACCTGCATATGCATATACACGCATTTGGAGGCCAGCAGTCAATCTCACGTGTCTTCTTTAATTGTTCTCTACCTTATTTTTAATCTAAACATTATTTTTAATTATGTGTCCATGTGTGCATGCATGGGGGTCTGTGCATAAAAACACAGATGTGCTTAGAGGTCTGTGTTGGAGCCAGTAGATCTGGAGTTATAGGGGGTCGTGAGCAGCCTGATTTAAGCTCTAGGAACAAAACTCGGGTTCTCAGAAAAGTAATAAGTGCTCTTAACTAGAGAGCCATCTCTCCACAGCTTCTGTACCAAGTTATCTTTTGAGGCTATGGTGTGTCTCACTGAATCTGGAACTCACCAATTTGGCTAGATTGACCATTGAGCCGCAGGGATTCTCCTGTATATGTGTGTACATGTATATATATGCATGTGTATGTGTTTGTGCATGTGTATGTGTGTGTCTCCATGTGTGTATGTATGTCTATGCATGCATATATATGTGTATGTATGCATATGTACATGAATGCATGCATGTGTGTGTATGCATGTGTATGTGTGTATGGATGTATATGTATGCATGTGTAGGTGTGTATGCTTGTATATGTGTATGTATGCGTGTGTATGTATGCATGTGTGTGTGTATGTATGTATATGTGTATGGATGCATGTGTATGTATACATGTGTATGGATGTTTATGGATGCATATGTATGTATGCTGTGTATATAAACATGTGTATGTGCTAGCTACACTGGCCATTAAGCTCTGGGGATCATCCTGCCTCCACCTCTGTAGCACTAGGGTTACAGGTGTGTGCTGCCATGCCTGGTCTTCTGTTTGAATGTTAGGGATCCAGACTCAGGTCTTCATACATACACAGGAAGCACTTCATGGACAGCAACTTCAAAACCTACCTAAAATCTTTAGAACTGGCAGTTTCATGATCCCAAGGCTTAGATTAAGATGTGACCATAAGCTGAAATCCAGATATGGCTAGTTTCCTGTTTGGATATTCTGACAGAAAAGCATATTCTATGTAAATCCACATTTACATAGAATAAAACATTTTCGTTGTTTTATCTGATTTAATTGGAGCTTATCTGAAGGCCTGATTCTTTACTTATTTTGATATGAATGAGGTCTGTAAGATCAACAAATAAATTTTAAAAACCCAACAACAACCTGGGATCCCAATCTTTCAAACTAAATTTGTTATTTTAAAAGAAGCTAAGTTATGAAGATTAAAATTATAGCTTTGAGAAGATCAGGTGACAATTCTGGGGTTTTAAAAGTAAGTTTCATCTCCTCAAATAATTTTAAAACATTTCATTCTTTTAGAGGGAACGTTGACTCTTCCACCATCCAGTTCTCTTGATTATTTTCTTTATTTTTAAATTTTTTTTTAGATTCCTTTATTTTTATTTCCTGTGCATGAGTATTCACCTGCTCACATTTCTGTGTACCATGTGTGTGCCAGGTGCATGTGTAGGCCAGAAGAGGGTGCAAGATACTCTGCAGATGAAGTTAAAGGAGATTATGAGCCACTGTGTGGGTGCTTAGAACCAAACTCTGCTACTCTGCAAGAGTAGCCACTGATCTTAACCACAGAGCCAGCTCTCTATCCCTAATCATTTGATTCTTAATACTGAATCTTAAAGAACCAAATATGACTGCAGTTTCATACATCAATATTAAATATAAGAAAAGAAAGTTCCCAGTGCCAGGAACTATTTGATTTTTTAACAAATTACAAGGACAGGGTGTGAGGTTGATAGTGCTTAAAAAAGACTGATCGGCAACTTCCTTCTTTCCAGCAAATTTTCAAGTCTGAGGGAGGCTCCCTTGGTGCTGGAGAGCCTCCTTGCAAGGCATGGAGCCCATGGGAGTCTACCTGGTCCTGGAGAGATCCCTCCCAAGGTCCTGAGATCCCCACCTAGTGCTGGAGAACATTCATGCAAGATCTGAAGCCTGTGAGCATCCTGCCTGGTTCTGAAGAGCTTCCTTGCAAGGTCTGGAGCCTGTGGGCGTCTACCTGGTGGTGAACAATCCCCTTGCAATGTGTAGAGTCCATAGGAGCATGCCGGTACTAGGGAACCCTCCTTGAAAGGTCTAGAGCTCATGGAATCCTGCCTGATGCTACAGAACCCCTTTGGAAGATCTGGAGTTCATGGGAATCTGCATGGTGCTGGAGGAGTCTGGAGTCCTTATAAAGTCTGGAGACTTATAAAGTCTGGAGTCCAGGGAGCCCTGCCTGATGCCTGAGAACCCCCTTACAAGATCTGGAGCCCATGGGAAGCTGCCTATGTGCTACATAACCTACTTGCAGGATCTGAAACCCATGGGACCCCTGCCTGAGCTGTAGAACCCCTTTTTAAGTTCTGAAGCCCATGTGAACCTGCCTAGGTGGTAGATAACCTCATTGAGGATATGAAGCCTATGGGAGCTTCCTTGGATGCTGGAGGTTTCCTTACAAGGTCTGGGGCCCATGGGAGCCTGTCTGCGTGCTAGAAAACCTCTTTGCAGGGTCTAGAACCTGTGGGAGCCTCACTGGGTGCTGAAGAGCCTCCTTCAGAGTCTGAAGCCCGTGGGACCTGTCTGGTGCTGTAGACTCCTGGTAAGATCTGGAAACTTGGAACCCTGCTTGATTCTCAAGGTCTGGAACCTATGGGAGCCTACTTGGTGCTAGACAGTGTCATTTCAAAATCTGGAGGCTGTGGAAGTCTGCCTGTAGCTGAAGCACCTCCTTTCAAGGTCTAGAGCCTGTGGGAGCTGTCTGGGTGCTAGAGAGCCTCTGATACTCCTGAGAAATTGAAGAATGAGCCAATATTTGAAATCTGTCCCCAAAACTCCAGGTATTTCCTCTGCGGCTTAACATTCAGTATACCCTTCTTTCCCAAGCAATACTTCATTCCGTACCATTCCAGAAAGCCTGCACTAAAAATGTCCATTTAAAAAGACTTCTGGAGTGTCCATAAGTGAGTAGGGTTAGAGGCAGCTGATCAATTACATGAGGACTGATATCAGGTCTAGGGAAGAGCCACACAGGTCTCCCTACCTACCTACGCACTGGCCCCCGGGTGATCTTGGAGAGCATTCCACTGTAAAGAGTTGAGCTCAGGTTTCTTTCTTATTTTCATTTTTCACACCTAATGTGAACTCAAACATTGAACACAAGGGGGAAATATCTGGATAATTAATTACTAAATCACAAAATAAAACAATACACATTTGTGTCTACGTCTCCGACTTCATATGGGAATTCTCTAAAGATGCCTGGGAGGCCTTTCCAAGTTACCTGAGTCCATGTGCCATGTTCCTTTCCTTCTCACAGTCTTAAATTCCACGATCTGCCCTCCAGCTGCTTCCAGTCATGAATGCCATCATGGGATGGATGCAATCTGGGAAGATGATTCTTACGAAAGATGTTTATTTAGCAATATTTCCACATGTAAATCTTTCCTGCCTGGTATAAACAAAACATTCTCATTTGTATTTTAACAGGTGAGACAGATCCAGAGTTTTTGTTCACTGTTTTGTTTTTGTTTTTTAAACAGGGCCTCTTTCTTGTAGTCAAGGCTGGCTACCAACTCACTATGCAGCCATGAAGGAAAAGGAAATACTGACTTTTCTACCTCCATCTTCCAAGCACTGGGATTATAGGCATGCACTACTATGTTCAGTTTATGTGAAGCTACATCAAACCCAAGTTTTATGCAAGCTGAGCAGGTGCTGGACCATCCATGTTACATCCTCAGATAGGTCTCGCTTGTTCCAATGAGGAAATGGGTTCACTTTCTTTCACAGAGCTTAGCTCCTCCTCCTCCTCAGGAGTACAGGAAGCACTGTTGTATCCTCTGATTAGCTCTAGGAAACCCATGCTTAGCCTCCTCTATAGCCAGCTGACCATGGATTAGTTAGCTGCTGGCTGCAGAGCCTGGCTGAGGAGACCCACCTGTTACATCCTCCCCTTCCCTTGTTCTGGAAAATGTTCACATGCCCAAGCACATGTCTTTTCTAATGGGAACTCACAGAAGTCTGAGACCATTTTCACCTTTGACTTTGTATGGCAGGAGACCATCCCATCCTCAGCTCTCTCTAGAGTCTGAAACTACACCCTTGAGGGATTCACAGAACCAGAGCCAACACAGCTAGTTGACTTGACTTCCTAGTTGCCCCCAGGAGCAGCATCTTCTTCAACAGATGTTTTCAAAATAATGAAGCAGAAACATGCATTATTGACAATGCTGGATGCTTCCCCAGTGTGTGTGCGTCTGTCAGTACAGAAGAGAGTGCTCAGAAATGCACCACCATCATTTAGTTTGCAAAATAAGAAACACACATCCTGGCTAACTGTGGGAAGGAAGATGGAGGCCCTAAAAGCTCTGGGGTCCCTTGAAATGTTCCAACAAGTTGTTCTGTGGGTGACAGAGTCTCCTACAACAGGAGTGTGGGGAACGAGCCTCCATCTCATTCCTGGAATTGGAAGTCTTTTAAATTTGCAGAATGATTTCTTTTTGCCAATGCAGAATAAGTCCTGAACTAGGATACTCTTTTATATGGTATTTAACTAAAAACACCCAGATCAGTTCTGTGTCTGGACTCCTCAAGCCTCATTGTCCCTCCTGCCATATGCACACTCAGACTGAGTGAGCACGGTGCTTGAGCATGTGCCTTACTGCTAATCATGCCTTTGCCACATCCTGCGGGGCCTTGCTGCGAATCTAAAGTTTCTTTTACCTCCCCCAACGTCTAGCTAATCCTCTCCTA
The DNA here is from genome assembly GCA_021653895.1 of Mastomys natalensis. NCBI lineage: Eukaryota > Metazoa > Chordata > Mammalia > Rodentia > Muridae > Mastomys > Mastomys natalensis. The sequence goes on along the minus strand of JAJTUV010001150.1, from coordinate 403,874 downwards.
ACTCAAACCAGCCCCTGCTAGTGACCATCCCACTTTTCTTCCTTCACAGTACTATTTTATTTTTCTTTCTTTCTACGGCCAGCGTACTTGAATCAGTGTAGACTAAACTTCATCCATGTTCAGTCTGTTAGAACTGACTAGTACTCAACAATGCACATGTACCCCGTTTTCATCTTCTGGTGGATACTCAGGGTTAATGCATGACTGACAGGATTAATACACACATTACTGCGATGAATGTGGGTACACACATCCCTGGGGCATATTGCTGCTATTCCCTTAGGATACACACCTTCAGTGAAATTGCTGAGTCATGTGGTAATGGCCTCTGAACTGCTTTCTTTCTTTCTTTTTTTTTATTGGATATTTTGTTTACATTTTAGATGTCATCCCCTTTCCCCATTTCCCCTCCCTAGAAACCCTCATCCATCCCCCTCCTCCTTTTTACTTTTATACCATTTTAATTGCATGCAAGTATTAAAGTCAGTTCTGGGTTAAGGAACTAGCAATAGGATAGATACAAATAGTCAAGGAACAAGCAAGACAATAAACACAAATAGTCAAAGAACAAGCAAGGCATTAAACACAATCACGAGAACACTCTTGTGATCACTGTTTCTAAGGTGTTATCAGGATGATCAAAATATCTGATCCAACTTCCCCATCCTAGCCCAAAGTCATTTTCATGTCTGAAGCCTCCTTCCTTGTTCCAGCCTAAGATTTAGATTCCTGCCTGAAATTACTTCTTTGTTCTAGCCTAATGTCAGATTCCTGCCTGAAGCCCAGTTCCTTGTCCTTGGCCAGTGTCATATTCCTGCCAAGCAGCCCATTTCTTTGTCCTCGGCCCATGTCAGATTCTTGCCAAGCAGCCCCCAAAGCACACTGCTTTCAGTTGTAGCTGAGCTCATCATTTCTCCTACTATACAGCATAGAGCTCCTCTTCACACTGTCCCCCAATGTGTGAATCTCTTGTCTACCGGAAGACATTCTATTAATGGATGTGGAATTGAGGCCTATATTCTCAACCAGAATCCTGTGTGAGTGATCCTAAGGACTTTATGAAGTTCAATTATAAGTTGTTGAAAGAAACTAATTTCCATGTGATTTTAAAATGTGGGGTGTAATTGGAATTTGCTTTCAGAACATTTGTTAACTTGGTTCTTCAAATCTGTGCCAATGTCCCATGTCTGTCACTCATATCTCCACGGATGCTCTACACTGCTCCCTCAAAGGTCAGGTGTGCGGGGAAGTGGTAGTTGAGATGTATTGCTATCACCAAACAGGCAGCTTCTCAGGTCCTACAAGCTGTTCACACAAAGAATGAATACTTGGAGTTTGTATGCTGGGAACCATGCTGCCTTGCCCTTAAAGATGATATATCCGTTCTGCTATTTTTTGAACACACAGTTTCAAGTGTGTTCTTTCCTGGTTCCAGGTACTTCTGATAAAGCCATAAGTATGACCAAGTCATCCCAGCTCTGTTGAGTCTGGTCTGACAGAGACAGATGGTTAACAAAGAGAAAGCCATGGGTCCTATTAACAGCACTGTCTTAGTTGGTTCTAATGCTGTGAAGAAACATCATGACCAAGCAACTCTTATAAAAGAAATCATTTAATTGGTGGCTTGCTTAGAGTTTCAGAGGTTTAATCCAAATTATCAACATGGCAGGGAGCATGACTGCACACAGGCAGACATGGTGCTGGGGGGTGGTTCTACATATGGATCTACAGACAGCAAGAAGAGAGAGAGAGAGACACTGAACATGGCTTGGGCTTTTGAAATCTTAAATCTGAGGTGCTTTGAAAAAGGAAGAACCAGGAGAGACAAAGAGGGAGAAGGAAAAATTAACTTAAAAGGCAAAATCAAAAGAAAGAAGCATTTTTTTTTTGTTGATATTAAATGGCATTTGTGGTCATGTAGAAATTTTTGTCAAATCCTGGAAAAGAAAAGTCTCCATCTAACATTTTCTGCCTTTGAGAGAACTTGGATTTTAAATATAAGAAACATTTTTATATTGGACTTGAGTCACTGCTAGGGCACAAAGGTGGCACAGCCAATCAATACCCTTTCAAACAAGAAGCGTAAACCTCACTTTTAAAATGTTGATGTGATCAAGATTTATGCTGTAAATTCTATGAGAGAAAAACATGAATTGAAGCAAAGTTATTGTTTTGGGAAGGTGGAGGAAAATGAAAATCTCTGGCGAGGAGACAATACAAGCTTAAAGGCTGAAAGAAGGCAGCAGCAGCTCCCCAAGCCGCCAGTCTGGTCCAGGAAAGAGAGTGCTGAGTCACTGTGCTCCCACTATCTCTCAGACTCCCTGACAGCCCAGAAAAGATAAAAGTCAAACTGAAAAGCCAACAGGAAGGGACTGTAGACAGAAGGTCCAAAGAAGAGCAGAAGCTAGAGGCTAAATCCAGAAAGTAATCACCCTGATCCAAGCACATGCCTCCTAAAGACCAGCTGTAAATGTAAGCATCTGCCTGCCTGGAGTTGTGCTGAGATGCTCCACACATGCACTATGTCAGAGGAGACTGAGCTGGAAGGCCAAGTTCCCATCATCATGAGCAAGGCATGGCCACCAAAGCCCTGCTGCCATGGAAACTGTGTGAGCTGCTTCATATTCACCAATCTCAGTGATGAAGGACAGCATCAGTTGTCAAAGGTGGACAAGAAGATCCTGGTTATGAAGCTGCAGGCATGTGTCAGAAAATTGAAGGGTAATCTAGACTCAGAGCCTCACAGTGGTGTGTGAAAACATTGGGATTTAGCCACAACTCATCCAAGAGGCTGAGAACCAAGATCACATCCTGAATGAGACAGAGACAGACAATTCCCTAGTGTTGATATTAAAGTGTTAGAATCTTCTGGAATGAACCTTCAACAAAAGAAAATGCAAAAATAACCAAAGAGAAACTTGACAACTAAGATTAAAGTGATTTCAGAGAAAGAGGTCACTGGATTCACATGACATCAGCAAAAGGTGGGGTACAGAATCAGAAACTTGAAGACAGGATAATAGAAATTCCCCCACGTGACTCACTGAGAGAAGGCAGCCTGGGAACAGTTATCAGAGACCTGTAGGACTGCAGCTGTTACTCAGGTCACTTGACTCAGAAAAAATAAAAGAGAGAGAAAGGGCTGAAACATACTGTAAAACATAAAGACTATAGAGGTGCAAATCTACAAACTGAAGAAGCAGAGCAGAGTGTCCAAGAATAAAATTCCCAAAACGATAGAGCCCTGAAAGAGGTATGCGAAGACCCATGTAGACAAATATCTGTAAGCTAAAGATGCTGGGAAGTCTTAGAGGACGTGAAAGAAAACACTTGTCTATGAGAAGAGATGATTCATCCTGCAGTAGCTTCCCTCACAGGAACTTGGAAGACAGGAGGAAAGGCGGCATTTTCAAGTGCTAGGATCAAAGCTCTGGCCATTCAGAATCTTTACTAAAGAACGGTGTTCTTAAAGAAGGATGGGTCTGCCAGGACATGCTCATCTGAGAGAGAAGCATTGACACTGTAACTTTAGAGGCACGCAAGGGAATGTGGGGCCAAGCACTTCCCTTACTTCCTGGTGAGGGAATCCACTGACCTCTTCCACCTTTCTCAAATGGTGCTTATGAAAGGAACAGCAACTACAACTCTGCTTAGTTTTATTCTGCACAGGTCCAGAAGCAATGCTGCAGAGTAGCAAGCACTCAGCACACAACAGCCACCGATGGCATTAAAACCACTGAGTTCACCTCACTTTGGAGTCTGACCCCAGGGTTCAGAGGTCTATCACATAGTTCTGATTAGTAAGTTCTGAGATGGGCACAGGAAGGTGACTGATACATCCTCAAACGGAGGTATAGTCTTCAAAGGCAACCCAGGATCCAGGCAAGTCCGTTTTGCAGGACAAGTACTAGATAGCAGCATCCTAGCTCTCTAACAATGATCCTGACATCTGAGTGTGGGGGAGAAACCTGGTCAGTTACTCCCCTTGGTCAGTTACTACCCCCTGGCCAGATACTCCCCCCCTATCAGATACTCCCTCCTAGTCAGATATTCCCTCCTAGTACTCTCCCCTGGTCAGATACCACCCCTGGCAGGTACTTACTCCCCATCAGGAACTCCCAGCATCAAGTGAATAAGATGAGCATGTTTCACTTGAAGATTAGGTTGGAGACTGTTCCAGGTGCTCAGACTTGAGTTTTCTAGATTTTATCGGTGTGGTCAGGAATTCAGATACTTCTCACCACGTGGAGGGGCATTTAAGTACTTTGAGTTGTTGTTAATATATCTAATTCCCTGAATTAAAAGTACCTCTGAACACTAGATATTCTGTGGCTCTAAAATAGCTGGTCTCAACCTATGGGTCATAACCCCTTCAGGGTCAAATGACCCTTTCACAGGGGTCACATATTCAGATAACCTGCATATCAAATATTTACATTATGATTTGTAACAGTAGCAAAATTACAGTTATGAAGTGATGACTAAAATAAATTTTATTGTTGGGGGTCAGCACAACATGAGGAACTGTACTAGGAAGGTTAAGAACCGCTGCTCTAGAGGTTTATACAGGTGTCAGAGCTATACAGATTGGTTAATAGTTACAAGCAGCTCTGAGTCCATGGACTGAAAAATGGCAGCCTCTACCACAAAGTCCATGGGAAGCACGATAGACCTTCATCACCTCTCAGTCTTCATTTCCTCCCACCTATAACCTAGAAAGCTTCCTTCCCACTCTGGTTCCTTTGCTCTGAATATCTTTAAGCACTGTGGTTTATAATTTAGCTTTTTGAAAACCCAAGTCTAAATTAATATAGTTTGCTAAAGGGTAATACAGATATTAGATGGCCAAGCTGAAGTAAAATTGAGTCAACTTTTTCTTCCTTATTAGATTTTAATGGTATTATTATATATTAGCTTTTCATTAATTTCTTCATGCTTATTGAGTTACAGTTCCCTGCAGATTTGAATCATATTTAACATGTAATTATGGCAGTCCATTTTAGAAGGAAATATGAATATAGGGTGTGGAGTCACCAGGCTTCTGAGCTAAGAGAGCAGGCAACTGCATGGGGGTACACATGTGACCAGCACTTGGGAGACTGAGACAAAATGACTGAGAGTTCAAGGCCAGCTTTGGATAAAACCTAGATAGTGCAACACTGTCAAGAAAGAGAGTAATATAGAAGAAAGGAAGGAAGAAAGAGGAGGGAGGAGAGGAAGGAGGGAGGGAGGAAGGGAAGGAGGAAGGAAGAAAGAAAGAAAGAAAAGAAAGAAAGAAAGAAAGAAAGAAAGAAAGAAGAAAAGAAAGAAGAAGAAGAAAGAAGAAAGAAGAAAGAAAGAAAAAAGAGAAAAAGGAAGAAGGAAGGAAGGAAGGAAGGAAGGAAGGAAGGAAAGGAAGGAAGGAAAGGAAGGAAGAGATGAGAAGAAAACAAGGTGGTGGAATTGTTTTTGCAGCAATCCAGCGTGACTTTATTATTGCACATGTATGCATGTCAGACTAGTAAAAAGCAGGTCAGTGTCCTCCAGGTTTGGGGATTGTTGGGGAGTCACTGGTCTCTGCAGAGACTTGTGTGCTGTGGTCAAATCTACCCAGGGAGCATTATTTGTCCCTGATCCATCTCTTAAGCAGCTTGTGGTGACCTGCTACTCTGAATTCAGGCTGTTTGCAGCACTCTGCTCTCAGCATGCATTCATACATACATACACACTCAATCAGACACAGTGCCACTGACCAAAGCTGCTGACTCTATGCTGGACTCAAGAACTTCTACATCTTGACCTTCTCATCCTCTAGACTACCGCATCCATAATGTGACTAAAGACATGGCTACCACATGCAGTTCACCTGTCAAAGACTATGAGTCCACCTGTGCTTCCCACCATCAAATTCTTCCTCCACCATCTTTTCTTTGTATACATGAACAGATGCCTGAGATACAGGATCCTTGGTTGTCAAGTTGATAGCTCAATGCTGTGAGCCAGGACTCCGATGGGACCATCAAATGATGCCAGGATGTCACTGCTGCCTCTTATTCCCTGGGCCCCATGGGAAGTTCCCCACAGCTCCTCTCAAATCTGTAGTGGCATCCAAAAGCCCAGATGTTCACCTGAACCTAGAGCCCAGAGGGACACTATGGGCCCAGGTATTCAGATTCAGAGAGGCAATTTCATTTCATGGGACATACATCACATTTCATTGGCATGTAAACTTCCTTCTTTACCATGCTTGCCATGACTATAATACATGCATGTATGCTGTGTATAGCCTCTTATCTGTAAAGGCCTTGTGAACATGTGTGCATGGTCAGAGATTCTTTTAAGTTAATGTTTCTCAGTATTGAGCAGGCATGGAGCCAATGCCCTGAAGTAGTAGCTCTGGGATCTTCATTTCTTCTTGTGGTGGTTTGAATATGCTTGCCCCAGGGAATGACACTATTTGGAGGTGTGGTCTTGTTGGAGTAGGTGTGGCCTTGTTGGAGGAAGTGGGCTACTGTGGGCATGGGCTTTAAGACTCTTGTCCTAGCTGCCTGGAAGCCAGTCTTCTAGTGGCCTTCAGATGAAGATGTAGAATTCTCAGCTCCTCCTGTACCATACCTACCTGGACTCTGCCATACTCCTGCCTTGATGATAATGGACTGAACCTCTGAACCTGTAAGCCAGTCCCAATTGAATGTTGTTCTTGTAAGGGTTGCCTTGGTCATGGTGTCTGTTCACAGCAGTAAAACCCTAAGAGTCTCTCCTTCCACATCCAGAATAGATTTTTTTTTTCTCTACTCCCAGTACCTTGTCAAGCTCTTCTTGTGAACTTCCATCTGCTCTCACTGGGCAGACCTACGTGACCATTCCTGAGTTCAGACTCACCCCTGTATAGTGTTATCACATAAATGGTCTTCCTTCTTGTTTGTCCCAAGGGCCACAGTGGCTTTCTGTGACAATTCTGATGCCAGTCACTCTTGAGGATGTGACCCACGTGAATGTCTCTCTAATGGTAGGCATGCTCAAAGCAGCAGTTCAATTAGAGATAGGAAGAGGTGACAATGTGCAGTCTAAGGTATAGCTGGGAACCTTCTCTGGCTGGGGTCAGACAACTCATTTGGCCTGAGAAAGCTGACTACAGAAAGGAGAATCAGGGAAACTCCACAGGGCCCCTGGACCACCAGCCATACCTATGGTAGTCTCTGTATATAGAAATGCACCTTCTCCTACATGGTAGACAGGGGTTTTATCCTAGATGGGCATTGCAGAGTCCTGACCACTATCACCCTAGGTTTAAAACACTGGAAGGGAAGCTCTGGTTGTCCAGTTTGCTTAAGTGACACTTCATTATCTTGCCTGGTGTGTCCTGGACTCTAGTGTCCCCAGGGCATCGGATAGCCAGGAAAAGCACAGGGTCACCCTGAGTTACAGCACATACAAGGTAAAAGTGCTGCTTGAAAACAGATTTAGTGTGATCTGAAGAAGGGAAGGCAAATGAGGTGATCCCCTAAATATTAATCATATAAATGAAGACAGCCTGGGAGATGGTGAAGTGTTTCAAAATGCTTTTCTTCTACAGAATGGTTTGCAAGTTGTTGTAGTTACTGAATACTCACCTGCATGCACCCACAGTGTCTTACTTTGAAAGCTATGTGGCATCTCAAATCACAGCACACAGAGGATCCAGACAGGAGAACACATCTTGGGTTGAGTACACATAGGAGGCTTCCTGCCCAGATATGAAATGCATACATTTGCATTTTATGTAAAAAGTCCTGAGATGATCATGCAATGTATGAGTTGACATTTAAAGTGCAGCTGCTCACATTCAGACTCAGCCTGCATTTGTCCCTTCAGGGCGGAGAGGAGACCAAGCCATGTGACCTCCACTTCACTCCACCAGTGAAGTAAATAAAAACCATGAGTCTTTGAGATCTGGGTTCCTACCTGCATTAACAGTGAACCATACAGGAATGGGCTCTCTGTGGCCTTACTGATAAAAGCAGACAGGGGAACACAGCTAATGAATAGGAGTGCTTCATTCTCCACAGATTTAGGGTGTTCTCAGTGGTTACATTCAACAAATCAATCATTGAAATGAGGCAAAGACAATAGCAGGCTACAGTGTTCTTGAGTCACCTCTGATTTCCCTGGCATCCCCTCATGGTATCAGCCAAAGGTATAGTATGGTCAGAATCTGAGGATGCCTCCTCCAAGGCCAACAGTGTATTTACTTCCCTCCTGCCTTGCTCTGTCCCTGTCCCTGGGGTGATTCCTAAAGCTTTGACATAAGAGGGATATGAAATGACCAGTTCAAAAGCCTCCACAGAAGGTGCAGAGGCCTTTCTCTCAACAACAGGTCAAGGTCTCTAATGCCATTTTATTCCCATAGTACAGCAGGAAAACACCAGTTCCCTGGCCCAGCCACAATTCCCTCCTGTTGTCACAGAAAATGACCATGGTCCCTCAACTGTGACATTTAAAGGCACCTGTCCAGAGAGGTAGAAGATAGTCACCCAGGGGACAATTGTCTACTGCCCTGAGCACATAGCAATTGCCTTCATGGCAAACTTAACAGGTAGGGCTTCTTCCAGCATGGAACAGATTCCATGTTTGGTTCAGGAGGCTTTCCTGTCAAGCAAGCTCTTTGCACCTGAGTTATCTGGAGGCAGACATACCTATAGTTACACTGACCAAGATCAGCTGCCTCAACATGAGTGGGTCTCCAGAACACTAGGACATGTTGACCATGTGACTTGGGAATGACACCATCCCACCTACATCAGGACAATACAGGACTGTTTTCTTGGTATTTTCCATCTGTGGCCAGTGGAATCTACACATGCAGAAACCACAGGTGTGGAGGTTGATTATTCTTAGGAAACACAGGGCTGGTGGCCAGCTAGTGTGGCCCACACAACTGCAGGTCCCCAGGGGGAGCAGCAGGGCTGTCTGTGGAGCTCTAGGTATCCATGTTCCCACCTTGTTTTCTGCTGTCATCTATGTGTGGGTTTCTGTGGCTGCCCACAGGAAGATCTCCTACATATCTGAAGCCTCCATCAATGCTGCTCTGGTTTTCTGACTTCTTGAACTTCTTTGCTATCCATGGAAGGGGAAGAGAAACTGGGAGGTGCAACTATGGAAGGCATTTCTGCTGTAATCCCAAGGCCCCACTCCCTAGACCCTTGTTGGACTAGATGGACTGGTGTATTTGACCCTCTGGCCACAGAAGCATGTCCACAATCCTTACCCAACGTCCTTACCCATCCACAACCCAAGCAGTCTCTCCAAACAGCTGCTTCATCTCATAAACAGTGAGCTCTGTAATCTCACTCAGCTCTCAAAACTTGAGTTTGACACTGTATTTATTCAGCCTGGTGTGGACCCTGAAAACACTAGGCAGGTTGGCCACTCTGCCCTCACTCTGCTGGCACCTTTCTGGGAATGTCTTTTTTGCCTGACACATCAGTAGAACTCAGGGCAACAGACCAGGGCTTTCTATTCCCTTCTGAGGGATTTAGGAATCAAGAAAAACTTAAGATAGGTTTACTGAAAATTGTCACCACCACAGGTTGGTCTGAGGAGGACAGGTACTGTGAGAAAGGGCAGATGGTGACTAGCCTCACCACCTAAGTCAAATGTGGCCCAACACTGCCTCCATGTGTCACAGCCTTGGGATATAAACAAAGGAATCCTAACTTCAAAGTAAGTGTTTAGGATAAACAGCCAAGTGCCTGCCAATCACAGGAGTCCAGATACCTGGAGATGGGATCAGGTCAGAGGAGCTGATCACTTCCAAACCAGTTGCAGCAGCTACATTCCAGCCAACCACAGTAGTCATCTCTAGCCAGCTACAGAGAGAGCTAAGTCATTCTGAGCTGGACAGACTGACATGGCATAAGACTACACCATCCACTGGAGTCGCAGAGTAGAGGTTCTCTGAACCTCTCCCAGCACTTAGGGTTACTCAATCTATAAATTTAATTGAATTCAACTCTGTTGTTTAATTTACCTGGAGTTTTCTCTAAGTGACAATCTGGGCTTCCATAACTAAGCCCTCTCCCTCCATTTGTGGTGGGCAGTTTTCTAAAGCTAACTGTGGAAGGTTCAACACAGCAATCCTCCTGTCTGGAATAAAGGCATCCAAGGAATACATAAGAATGTCTTGCCTGATCATCTCCTATTTGTTGGCACTAGGATGAGAGAAGACAGCAAAGGACTAGGCAGGGCTCTAGGCAGTGACTGGAAGGCTCTGTCTCGTGCTGATGGTATCTTAGTGTGTCCATGGTTTCTAAGCTTTTACAGCAAAGCTCCCACAGATCACTTGTCCCAAGAAACACCTCCTAGTGTCACCAAGAGCCAGCTGCTGACTCTGCACCTGCACAGCTGCTCCTTCCAGTAAGTCTGCAGAAATGCTGCTTAATAAACATTCATTCGATCTCAGAGGCAGCCACCCATCTTTCAGAAAGCTGTCCTGGCAGTGACAGCTCCTAATACACATTCTACCTGAGTGCTCTTGGCCAGGTGGATGAGCCCCCTTCCAACCGGCAGACTCTTCGTAAACACAGTTTGTTTGGCATGGCCGAGTTGCTCACATCAATATCATACTGAAGAAAAAAAAAAGCAATTCCAAACACTGTGGACAGACACATGTCGTTCGTACCTGCAGTTTCTTTTCCAAGAGGGCTCAGAGCAGACAGCTCTCAAAGTGCAGGTCCATAGCCTCCGAAAGCAGAGAGTGATGTCTTTCTTGAATCCTTTCCAAAGACCGCACTGTAGCCAGTACATATTCTCTAAGGCTGTTGGGTTGTCTTTGGCAAATCATCTCTGGCTCAGGCTTCGGAGGCTGCACAGTGGGTTTGAAGAGTAAACACAAATGATATTGTTCTCGATAAGCTGAGAATGCGTCCCTCCCTGGTATCAGCAGTAAACATGGAGCCTTCTGGGCTTTCTGGTGCCCTTCCTTCTGTTTAATGACTATCATTGTAAAACAGGAAGGACATGAGGTCATCTGCCACATTTCGACCTGGGCAGATAGTGGCTGGTGGCTACTCAGAAGGTCCCAATGCCTATGGGTTAAATGAGAAGGGAGCTTTCTCCTCAGCAGCTAGCTCCTTCTCCTTCATGGATGACCTAACTGAGAGACCCCTGTCTCTGTCTGTCAGAGCAAAGGAAGATTCATCTCAGAAGACTCTCCCCAGTCTTTGGAATGTCCACAGATAATCAGATGAAGCAAACCATAAATGGGCTGTGAAGGCATCTGTATCCTGTGACACCTGTCATAGTCATTCCAGACAGGACACCTGTGAAGTGACAGCAGCCCAGTTGATCTGAAGAGGGACAGCTTTTCTCCTCCGGTTTTGAAGTACACATGGCACAGAAATTTTTAGACTCCAGGGCTGCCCCACTGGGTGTGGTAAGGCAAATACAGGCAGGTGCAGGACCCTGACATTCTGGCTCTCTCCCTGTCATAAGGTTTTAGCTCCATATGGTATAAGACTTCAACAGGTACCTGAGCAACATCTTGAGGATCCCCTATCACTTGAACTAGAACCCTTCCTCTATCCCAGGTGAAGACACCACATGATAGAGAGGGGTCAGTCACACAAGAGACCTGAACTCCAAAGTAAGACTGCTCTCTGGAATAAAATTTCCTTTTGTTTTAACTGACTTAAAAAAAAAAAAAAGACTTAAAATGGACATTTTTATCATATAGAACTTCTTTGTTCAAAAGCCAAATTAGGGTCAGTGTCCCACTTTGGGGCCAGTGTGCTGGAGAGATATGAAACAAAGTTGATATAAATTAAATTAATAACTGAATATCAAGTAGAACCTTTGCTCCCTTGGGATTCTCTAGTTTTTTTCCCTTCAAAGTGCTGTCCAAGTGTACAGGTATGTATAATTTTCATTTTTACAAAAACTATTAATGGTAAAATATTTAAGCAATCACACAAAAGAGGGACAAATTCATCTGAGCAGTGGAGGGACTAAGCATGCTTGCTGGTGTGAGAGGCTAAAAGGACATGGCCCACAGGAGCACATGTATCAGACTTCAGGGTACTAGTGATAGACAACCCCCATGTCAAATCTGCCAAGCTGATGACCCCAGCAAGGAAAACCTACAGTCAAATGAGACATGCATAAGAATACCCATGCAGCTGAGTCTCAACAACCCCAAGGTGAAAGTAACCCAGACTCTTTCCAATAACTAAGGACAAACTGGTTCCTATGGCACACTGGGGAAGGAAGACGGCAGTTGTCACTCAAGATGCACTTAGCACAGTCCAGCAGCAGGGTCTGCCCACCCATAGGACATTCAGGAAATGATGCCATTCATTAAAGCAGGAACATTAGTGTAGCCCAAGGCCAGGATGAGGCAGGAAGGGTAAGAGTGTGCTCTAAATGCCACAGATCAGTCCTTTCCATGGAATGAGACAGGAGCTACATGTGGAGATAAGCTGTTCAGGCCAAACACACACACACATGTGCCCACAACTAACCACACACACATACTTAACAATGCATGCAAACATGTATATGCATACACACATGCTGCATTCACACATGTGTACAAGAGCAAACACAGTGAGCTGGCTCAGTAGGTAGAGGAGACTGTTGCCAAGCTTGACAACCTGAGTTCAATCTTGGGGCCCTGTATGGTAGAAGAAAACCAATTCCACAAACTATCATCTGACCTCCACATATGCGCCTTAGCACATGTGTATCACCCTTCCCCACACAAAGCAAGTAATTACATGATGTGATAAAAATTTAGAGCATATGCTGTAAACACACAGAAATGCAGTAAACTAGTGATATCTAACAATCAGTGTGAATTGTTAAAACTATAGATCTAAGCCAGGCAGTGATGGTGCACGCCTTTAATCTCAGCACTTGGGAAGCAGAGGCAGGCTGATTTCTGAGTTTGAGGCCAGCCTGGTTTACAGAGTTCCAGGACAGGGACAGCCAGGGCTTTACAGAGAAACCCTGTCTCAAAAAAAAAAAAAAAACAAAAAACAAAACAAAACAAAAAAAATCCAACAACAACAAAAACAAAAATCTATAGATTAATTACATTTTCTGGATATGACATTTCCTGTTGTGATTCATCACTGGGCACCCTGTGGGAGGCAGAGTAAAGGCATATTAATTTAAAACTATCATAATCTACAGTTACTCAAAAGCAATTTTTCTTTTTCTTTCTTTTTTTTTTTTTTTGGTGACTATGCACAAATACTATACAGAATGTAAATACAAGCATAGATGTGGTGTTTGTGCATCCCTTATGTGGCTGTGGTACTGTCATATTGAATTGTGTGTCTAGATGAATAGAGGTGATGGAGGGCTTCAGAGAAAGCCAGTACAGGTGGCACTTCTCATGGGCTTGCTTCTCGGTCGCTACAAATCCACATATGTCAGAGCAGGTGGGTCACATGAATAAGAGCAAGATTTGGGTGGAGGCAAATTCCAACACTGAATCCCCAGCACCTGATCACCTGGCTACTCTTCAGTTGTCTTCATCCCACCCTTATACATTGGACCTGAACCACCAGCACACTCTACAAGTAATGGAGTTTTAGAAACATATGTCTAAGCCTAGCTTTTAAAACCTCTTTTGAATCATAGGCCCATGCTGAGTTTAGAGATTGAACCTCAGCTCTAGTGTTGGAGGATCTTAGGGCTGGATTCTTCTCTTTATCCCATCCATGACTCGATAGAGAATCTATCTTGCTCAAGATATCTCAACCCAAACCTACATGCTCACCTGCATCCTTCCCATCTCTCTCTTCTAGTTGAGGTCTCTCTGAAGACACCACGGGGCTCTGCTCCTCAGTAAGCGAAGGACCCACAGGTCAGCCCTGTAGGTATCTCTGCTTGGGAAGCTCCCTTCTCTGTCCTTCCATCTTTGTGTGGTATCCTCCAAACTCCAGCCAAGATATCCCCCTTTAGACCTGACAAATCTACTTCCCTTGCCATAGGTTTGTGGCCACCAAAATGCCATTACTCTAAATGCAGTATTATTGTTCTTACTGAGATCCTAATCAAGGCCCAGTTGGCCAGAAGCCCTACTTAGTGGCTACAAGAGTCATAGCATGGAAGGAGTGGGCAGTATGGACATCCTTCAGCAAGCTCCTCTCACATAGGGTGTTTCATGCCATGTCCACTCCTGTTGGATATAAGCCATCTGGATGTTGCCCAACAGGTACTTGCATCGCTATTCTGCACTTGCTGTCACCCAGTCCCTCAACCTGGGACTCAGTCACAGGAATATATACCACTGTCCCCCACTACCCTCCCTGGTGGGATCTGACCACCCTAGGATCATGGGAGAGCATAGCATCTTGAGACATCATTGTAGTCTAGATTGTGTCCTGATTCAGATGTGCGTAGGTGCTCTGGCATGTGTGCTATGACTTCATTGTTCCTGCTACAGAGTGGCTCACCACTGTGATAGCAACATATACATACCAAATTAAATTCTATCATTTCCTGATGAGCTGCCCCATCACACCCCACTCTCAGCTAACCCCAACTAAGGGCAGTACTTCATCATGTGAGGTCAAGTCTTAGGACAGTAAGGAAGGTAAAATAAACAAGGTAGGCACTGGGCATAGTATCCTGCAGGAAATAATAAAGGCCCTCATGTCAACAAAGTCAACGCCAGTTGGCAAGAGAGCCTCCCAATCACAGCTCCTCTCTCTCTCAACATACTGCACCTCCAGTTCTGTTTTTGCTGTGTAAATTGCAAACCAAAGCCTGAAGAATGATATGCCCATCATATCAGGACAATAAAGAATCTTGTGACTCCCTGTAAAGCACAGGGTCTTTCAGCTCTCAGTCCTTTGTTATTATCCCACAGCAAATAAGAAGAGGGAAGAAGAAGAGGAGGAGAACAAAAAGATAAGAAGTAGAAAGAGGAGGAGGAGAATGAGAAGAAGAGAGAGGAGAGAAGGAGAAGGAGAAAAGAGGAGGAGGAGGAGAATAAGAGGAAGAGGAGGAGGAGAATAAGAGGAAGAGGAGGAGGAGGAAACTATCAACCTTGAGACTAGATAACAGGCTGCAAGCTTGATCTAGAATTAATGGAAATGAACTTTAGAGAGTATTCTTCATCTGCATGGCCAGAGAAGGAAAACCAAAGACAAATAAATTGGTGATTGGGAACAAGTAGACAAATACTGTCTGCTAAGGTTGTTTATTGCATTTCAATATCAAGCATATCCAGAGAAGAAACCAAAACTCTGCAGCAAGCTGAGGACAGGATGTTTGCAGAGAGTTCATTGTCAACACAGGAGACAGGTCAGATTGTTCTCTGGTGGTATCATACTGACCATCTCCACAGCTCCTGGATAGAATAACCCAGCCAGTTACCAGCTCCTTAATAGACCTCCTGGCCTTTCCGATGTCTGATGCCACCATTCCCTCAGGGGCAGTCACTAAACCACACACAATCCTGTGCATCTGCTCTGCACGAAGAAGTGCTTGGCTATCATACAAACACACATCAGATGGCTTAGTTTATAACTCATACTTTCTTCATGGAAGGATAGGCAGCTAAGGCACATGTTAGGGTGTTGAATAGCCTTGAGCTTCCAGAAGGAGTATAAATGCTGCATTTCCTTTTATAGACAGTGAGGATGTTGCTCACCCGTCTAGTAGCACTTCCTACAAGGATACCTGATACTTCTTAGATTCTGCAGTGTGTGCCTCAAGTGTGCACCTGATTTGTGCAACCTACTCAATAAAAACACACACATCCTTTTTTGTTATTCTGCAGTGAGAACACGAATGACTTAACGCAGATATTTTCCACAATTATATTGTAGGGGCACCTACTTCTTTCTTGGTTTTCTGTAGTGGAAGAAAACATTCCTGATCCTGGGTAATATATAACCCTATTAGGCATGGACTCCTATGCAGTTAAAGCATTACTTCATGGTTAGTATATCCAAGGATGCTGAACCAATCTCCCCAAATTCTGTAGAGTTTGTTCATCTACCATACTCTCATCCAGTTTTTCTTACTCAATTCATTTATTCATCCATCTATCCATCATACATACATCTATCTATCCATCCATTTACTCATCCATCCATCCATGCATCCATCCACCTTCCTTATATTCATCTACTTAATTATTTATACTCCCACCTGTCCTCTCCCTTACCCTTTCTTCTATCCTACTCATCCATCTTTCCATCCACCTGTCCATCCTACTTACTAGTCCATCCACTGCTTTACCTATCCACCCTTGCCTTCCCACCTGTCAGTCTCTCTATCCATTCATCATAACCTTTCCACCACATACCAACATATCTAGTCACCCACCCATTACTCTAGCCATCCATCCACATCCATCCATCCACTCACCCTTCCCTTTCTTACTCAGGAAGTTCCACAGAATTTTTGATGGATCTACGACATGTCAGAACCTGTCTTCCAGATAGAGAATGGTACCTTGCATTCAGTGGATGGCCCTAACCCCAGTGTGGCCAGACAGGAAAAATACATCTTGTGTCCCTTCCCAGGAACACAGAGGGACTTGTGCCTCCAGGGTCTTGGTCTGTCCAGGTCTCATGGGCATAGAATTCATGGACAGAGAAAGAAGGCATGCTTCTGTTTCATAGCACAAATAAGGTCTTGGAGATGCTACAGCATAGTGAGGGAGGGCCACAGGAGTGTGCCTGTTGACCTTTAATGAACACACAAAGTCCGCTAGCCCATCTGGACCCAGTGCCTTTGTGTGTAGCGAGATGCAGGCAAGCAGTGACATGACCCTTGACCTCTCCGTAATGAATGTGATGACACTCCTGTTACTTCTGCCATGAGGTTAAATGAGACTCTAAATAAATAAATACAAATAACCCTCCACAGAGGTCAATTATTTCTGTAGCTCTACTGAGCTGCGTAGGTACACAGAAGCTGGAAGCCACTACTACCTGAAAGCCTCAGTGGATAGCCAAGATGTATGCTGGGGTCTACAGAGTTCCCTGCTACAGATAGTGGGCCCCAAACCTGTGACCCACACATGATCTGAGCCTCAACATGTATGATTCTTCTCTGAAGGACAGTTTCTGGTCAGTTCTGGGACAGGAAGAAGGCTCAATGTGTAATCTAATTGCTTCTCCTCCACCCTCAGGTCTGCATATTATATTGAAAAGTAATTATGCAGCGAAAGTAAAATGTCAGCGGTACTGTCTGGCAAGCAGTGGCACAGATGTGAATTATTCTCTTCCCTGCGTCTTGCAGACATCTCTATACCTCTCTCGTCACACACCACGGTGTGTGCTCATGGGCCTGAGTATTTATGCACACGAGATGAGATTTTCAGGGTTTTTTTTTTTCCTTTCCTTTCTCCTTGCAGCATCAAGATCCCAAGCTGAGTGGCCTCGTTGGCAATGATTGATCACCCAATATCTAATTAAACCTGATCCAATCACTTATTATGCAGAGTGGAACAAACAAACTGAAGGCAACTGTCAGCCTGGTGATTGATGATCGGCCAACCCGGCTTTTGTGGCTCCTAATGTCCCGACGCTTGTTACAACCAGGCAGAGCCACCACGCTGGACCAAGCGCCTGTCACCCCCCCAACACACACACACACACAACTGAACTTTAAGATGTGTGCTGGATGGGAGGGGAGTGAAGAACCTGGATTATCCTAAGGACAGGCAAGGTGTTGTTGGTGTGAGCCCTATAATGGGGTCAACACAACCCAGATAGGGTCCCCAAACAATCACCAGTTGAGAGGGGTTCAAGCCTGGCAGGCATGCAGGTGGCTGTATCTTTTGTCTGTGTGGAGCACAATTGTAAGAAGCAACTACGTCCACTGGGTTGTGTGATTCTTCGTTAACCCACTTGTGCGCCCAGTAGCTGCAGGGGCAGCTGTGCCAGCAGATACCCCTTAGGGAGACTGACAAATAAGACATTAACATAACCCTAGTGGGGTAAAAATTCCTTTTCTATTGTCTGCCAGGCAGGATTCTCTTAGCAACACTCATTTATAAATTTTTTAGTTTTAATGTTTTAATTATTTAAAATGCAAATAGGTTCAAGAAGAAAGCAGACAAAATATAGATTCCCAGTGAAAGCCTCTGAGCTGTGTGGGCTTCATGCCTCTTCCACACAGCCATGATTTTCTGCTGTCCTGAGACCTAAGGTCCCTGGCATCAGGAGGTCCTTCAGGAATGTGATCAGCTTGAATGGGTGAATGCCTGGGAGTGAATGGGTGAAAGCCACACAAGCTGGGAGACTGAACAAATTTGAAGTTTAATTCCATGTTGTAAGTTAGTAGTTGGATCCTCTGTGTTTAACAGGCCTCTGTTCCATCCACGCAGGAGTATCAGAGGATCAGACACACACTAGGAGATTGTCCTCACCTCAGAGCTGTTTCTGTAGAATATGGCACTGTGAGACTCAACACCAGCCAGTGGGGATTGTCCTCAGTCAGAGGAGAGATTGGAATAAGTGTATTTCATGGTCAGCCTCTTGCTGCCTGCCTAAACAGTCATCCCTCAACCCTTCTGATATTCCCAGGGTTGGGTTGAGCCTAAGAGACACAGGATGCTCAGACCCAGCCAGTTCTTCTCACCAGGGGCATCTTGGAAAAAGACAGTCACCCAAAGATGACTGGCTTCCCTGTCATCTGTCCCCCAACCAAGCTCTCTCTCCCTACATCAAGGCCATAGGGGAGGGGACAGGGACTCCCAGGCCTGTTCAGCATACCTGGGAGACTGATTCTGTCTCCCTCTCCCTTGATTCCGGTGCCACCTTAAACAAATGTGAAAAGGAATCACAGTTATGTTTCTCCTGGGAAGAACTGTTTTTTTTTTTTTATCATTTGTAGTAAGTACTCCTGTGTTGATGCAGTAACATATCCAGGGCCACTTGGAACCACACTAAAACAGCCTGCGGGTGCTGGTTCCTCCTTACAGCTTCTCAGAATAGAGAAGGCACGGCTCTGGCACCAAGCCCCTGTTCACACTCTGACTTCTTATATTCAGACATGCTCATCATCTCTCAGAGTACTATCTTCACCTGTGAAGTGGATACATCTACCCAGCATCAGCTGGAGAGAAGATGCTGTGGACAGAGATGTTCTTCTTAGGGGCACGTTTGAGGTGAGGGAGGTCACGCACTTGGGGAGAGGATGACTAGAGGCTGGGCTGCAAATACTCTTCTCAACTGTGAAAATAGACAATTGCCTGAGCACACAGACATGTGCACTCAGTGTGGCTCAGATCATCCATCTCTGAAAACAGAGACTGGCCTCGAAGTTCTGTTGAGCACAAACGCCTCAACTGTACCCTGGCTTCGCTAAGTAGGTTGCAGGACAAACTCATCTCAACTCCAGAAGCCTCTCAAACTTCCCCTCCACCAGCCCTTTTCCTGTCACAAGACTCCACTTTCCAGGATCAGGGTAGAACTCCTCAGGCTAAAACTCCCGATCTAGATTTGATATAACCTATGTAGAGTCTATTTTAATTTATTTTATTGTTCCGAGAGCATATTATAATCTCATTACTTCCTCCGTCCCTTTCCTCCTTTCAAACCCTCCCATTTACTCCTCTCCTACTCTCTTTTAAATTCATGGCTCCTTTAAAATATGTTGTGTGTGTGTGTGTGTGTGTGTGTGTGTGTGTGTGTGTGCTCGCGCATGCACACGTGTGTTTTCAAGGGTTAATCATGGAGTGCTGAAGAATCAATTGATGTGTTTGCTCTTCCTGGGGAAAACAATTTCTATCATTCTTGGATTTCCTTAGTCGCCTCTAGTTCTCTAGAGTTGAGACCATGTGAGTTCCCCCTTTCCATCTTAGCAGACCTATTGGTTTCATACTTGTTCAGCTCACACTTAGGCAGCCATATTGGTAAGACTTAGTGGATAAAACTTCTGACATTTCCAGGATACATAGTCTCACAGCAAATTCCCTGCTCTTCCAGCTCTTAAACACTCGTTTTGAATCCTTGTCCACAGTGATTCCTGAATTTTAGAGAAAGTTGTGCTGAAGATGTATCTATCACTTGGGTCTTTGAGTCAAAGCATTGCAAAGTGACCGCCACTGGGCAGATGAAGGGCAGGAAGTTATTTCTTTAATAAGTTAGGATAAGAAGGACTTGTCTAAACTCTGAAGAGCAAATGCTCTGAACAGTGGCCCTGTGACCATAACAGACTCTGTCTTCAGACTTTCCAGCCAGCAAGAGACCCTGCCTCAAGAAACAGGTTGGGTTGCAAGGAATTACAACAAAGTTGTATTATAGCCTCTACATGGACACACACACACACACACACACATAAAACCTTGATACCAGGATTTAAAGTGACACCTAATGATTAATACATACCAACAAACTCTTTCAATCTGGCTAGCCTGGGGGTTAGAAGAAAACTGGAGTCCAAAGTGGGTTTTCCTAGCTCTGTTTTGTATAAGGACACAGTGAGACCAGTGCCAACGGAACACAGTTTAACCCAGAAAGGTTACCTCGGGCTCAACTTCTGGTGACACTCTCTAAATTTTCATTTCAATTAATCTCTGGCAATTTGGTGTCTGAGCCCCATGACAGTCGCCTCTGGCTTCTTCAGAGTGACTGCCGAGGAAAAATTATCTGACACATATCAAACAAGCAAGGAACGACACTGGACAGCATTAATCAAAACTTTCTCATTTCCCGAAGAATTAAGCATTAAATAATTAATCCCAGCACTACAGGCAGCTGTAAAAGAGGCCTGATGCCTCCCTGCTGCTAAGAATTTGTCCTTGTCTAAAGGACTAGATTGATATATTTATTATTTATCAGATTAATCATGGCTGGGAACATTATAGATTGGCAGCCGGACCCAGCCCACGATGGTGTCTGATGTTATCTGAAAGGGAGGGTTATTCTGTGGTGGTGGCAGAAGTCTAGAGGGACCACTACCCCCAGCTCCCCTGTCCAAAGGCAAACATCTCCAAAACATAATCTTTTAGGAGGAAGGAAAATGAAAGAGGAGAAAGAAGAGAATGATGTGACCCAGAGCCAGACTTCGAGGCTATCCTCGAAGGGACATTGCAGAAGTCCCAGGAATCTGGACATCTGCTCCATATATCAGCTCTTCAGCCCTGTGCCTGCATCCATGGTCTCTGGGCACATCAAATGCTTCTCTCGCCTCACCATCCTCAAGAATTGAACATGTCTGACTGAAGGCAGGAACAAGCAGAGCTGGGAGAAAAGCAATGTCTGGTTAAAGATACCTATAAAATCTATACAGCCTGCTCATCTGGATCTCACAGAAATGACTTCAGCTTCATCATCCACTCCAGCAGACCAGCTGTGCTGGGCTTCCAGTGACCTCTGATTGACTATGAGCTGAGCACTGTTCACACAGACAGGAATGGAGGCACTGGGGTGCCTGTGTGGAGAAGTGTTTGAAGCCTTAAGGTCTCAGGGCTTATCCACAGGGATTTTAAGGCAATTAAGGGATACTTAGGCAAACAGATTGAGGGAAAGTAGGAAAACAGGCTTACATGGACATCTCAAGGCCTTTGACAACTAAAAGGCTTTGTGATGTTTTGGCTGGATTGACACATAGCACTTGCCCTGTGGGTCCAAGAGTACAGTTTTGGCCCTTGGGATGGAATAGTTAATCTCTGTAAAAATTCCAGGATCGGTGCCTCACTTCCCACACCCTTTACTCATCAGGGGTGATACCATTGGTAAGAAGCAATTTGGGAGATTTATTTTTCAGTGACGAAGTCATGTCTAAAGAGACCCAATGACCACCTTGGTTAAGTATAGGGACTACTGTTGGGATGACCTATAAAGAATGCCTCTGGAGAGACTTCAGGGAGCCCAAGCATGCTTCAGCCAAGTAGGAAACTACCCTGTGAGGAGTCTGGTGGTGACTGCAGAGGGGAGAGGCATTAGGTTCCCCTGAAGTTGAAGTTACATGTGGTTATGAGCAGCATGTGTTCATAACCATGGAAACATCTCTCCTGCCCATATTTTTTAGTATTTTATTTGATTGTTTGTCTATTTATCTAATTTTTGTTTTATTCGTGTGTACTTGCGTGGTCACATATGACTGTGCACAAGCCACACCATAGTGTGGCCAGAGGACAACTTTCAGGAATTGGCCCACTTCCTCTACCATGTGGGTCCAGGGATTGAGGTCAGGTCATCAGACTTGGCAACAAACGACTTTAACTGCTGAGTAAGGGGCTTGGGAGCTCTAAAGTATTTTGTTTTACAGGCAGAAAAAATCAAGGCACCAAGAGCTGAATGTGACTCTTAATACACCTTTTCCAGACTTAATTCAACTACAAGCTGGCCCTTGCTCCAGTAATAATGAACCTGACACAATGTAATTGCCCCTGTTTCAAAGCTAGATGGTGACTGTGTTGGCCGCTTTTGTGTGTCAACTTGACAGAAGCCGGAGTTATCACAGAGAAAGAAGTCTCCCTTGAGGAAATGCCTCCTTGAGATCCAGCTGTAAGGCATTTTCTCAATTAGTGATCAAGAGTGGGAGGGCTCATTGTGGGTGGTGCCATACCTGGGCTGGTAGTCCTGGCTTCTGTAAGAAAGCAAGCTGAGCAAGTCAGGGGAAGCAACCAGTAAGCAGCACTCCTCCATGGCCTCTGCATCAACTCCTGCCTCCAGGTTCCTGCCCTGCTGAGTTCCGTCCTGACTTCCTCTTGTGATGAACAGCAGTGTGGAAGTGTAAGCTGAATAAACCCTTTCCTCCCCAACTTGCTTCTTGGTCATGATGTTTTGTGCAAGAATAGAAACTATGACTAAGACAGAGAGTCTACATGTGCTTCCAGGAATTATATGGAATTGTCATTGGTGAATTTAGAAAACAGGGTACAGATTTGAGCATATATTCTCCATTGTCCAGAGAATTTGAAAATCTTTATCAATCACCTGTTTTTTCTCTCCTTTAATACGATGAACTTGATACTGTTTTTACTATTTTTTAAGCACCAGTATGTGCTAAGCTCTGCAGGCAAATCGATGCCATTTGGGAACTGGTGTACAGATGAACAGACAGGTGAGGAATGTGACACAGATTTCTGTTGCTGCCAGCCATGAGCCTGCCAGGTGACAAGGGAAGCTGCTACCACTGAGAGGGCCAGAGGACAGGCACTGGCCACATGGAGATGGACAGCAGAGAACGCAGTGTGTAGAAAGCCATCAGGCAGAGTCTGAAGTACAGAGTCTAACACTCATTGAGCAAACCCTGGAACTCAGAACATTAAATGTGACAGTGTCACGAAATTTCTTTGCATCCTGGAGCTTTCAGAGTGAGGTACTGGGGGAAGCCACTCAACTCATGTAATGAATAGAAATCACAGTTTAGGGCCACAATCAGAAACCTGCAGGAAATGTCCATGAAAGTTGGCTCCTTGTCTCCTTGTGTGTAGAACCAGGAAGCCACTAAGGAACACTCAGGGAACCATCAGGAGGTCAGCTGAGTCGGACCCAAGAAGTTAAAGATAGTTAAATGGTTAACTATTAAAAGTGATACAAACAAACACACAACAAGAACAAGAACCTGTAATCTTCACCTCCAGGGTGCAAAAGGCTTTCCAAATGTACTCAACTTGAAAATCTGCAAGAGTGTGCATGTCACACTGCTCTGTGTTAACCAGACCACATCCATGAGAGCGTGCATGTAGCACATGAGGCTGTGTGAGCAAGGAGCACATCCATGAGAGTGTGCATGTCACATGTGTGGCTGTGTGAGCAAGGGAGCAGATCTCTGAGAGTGTACATGTTGCACATGTGTCTGTGTGAGCAAGGGGCACATCCACACACTTAAGAAATAAAGCCATACAGAAGGCACACTGGGAACCTATTGCATCCAACATAATTAAAAGAATCTTTAGAACACAGAGTAAGAAAAATGCTAAAGCTGCAGTTGAAGGGAGAATAAACATCATGACATGAATAAACGTTCATGACAGATGGAAGAGAGATTTCCCCAAGAGGTCAGCACCTCAGACTTACAGGCAATAAAGTGGGTGAAATCAATGGTGGTGGGGGATCATTTTCGAATACAAGTTCTGTGAGTTTTGGGAAAATAAAGACTCTAGCAGAGCCCAGAGCATGCCAGGCTGACGTCTCTTACTTTGGGCCCCACCCCACAAACACTAATGTATGAACATGAATAGCTTTCAGCTAAACAATGAATCTAAACCCAATCTAGAAATTCTGTGGTGAAACGGTATAGAAAGAAGATAGAAGGAGATCCTGAGCACACAGCTCATGTTGACTTCTCATGAGAGGCATTTGGTAAGCACCTGTGTCTACAGCTACATTTACTGTATTTGTGTATTTAGGAATATTTATGTATATACATATATGTATGTAACAACAATTAGTAAGGAAAGTGGCCATTAGTTTGAAAGAGAGGAAGGTGGGGAGGGTTTTGCAGGAGGGAAGGGAACATGGAAATAACATAATTATATTTTAATGCAAATAATAAAACAAATATGTTTTTAGAAAAGGATTAAACAGAAACACCCTTTTTGAGAATCATAAACCTTATGCGTATGCACATAAATGTGTTTCTACAGAAATAGAGGTCATATCAAATTCATCGTTTTTTTATATATTATCTTTTTTTTTACAGATGCAATTGCCAAGTTTGACACTCGTTCTAAATATCCCCCCAAACACAACTTGCAGGGTCTCCTGTGTTCATGTGTTTATTTAACTCGTTCTAACGTTGCCTGTTTAGACTGTTCTTAATATTTTGTTCTTGTAGGTTGTTCTATTCTGAATAATTTCCAATAAGTATCCTTCATCATGATGTAGAGCAGCTTGTTGTATGTCAAGGGAGACAGAGCTTCCACCTATGAGAACCAGGAGCCTCTGATGAAGATTCCCATAAGCCAGAAGATCAGGGGCCTGAGGTTCCTGCAGAGTTATCTCTGAGCAAGGCTGGCAGAGATCCCCTCACACTTGTCCCAAGTGTCTTCCTTAAAGCTCACTGCTGGGCAGCAACACTGAGCACAGCAATGAAAGTGTGGCTTGGTTCTCCCTGGTAGATCCTCGCCAGGCACCACAGGAATTATCTCCTCTCCTCAGGAGCCTGCAGTTAGCAGATCCAAACCTTTCTCAGCCCAAGAGATGCTGGTGCCCCTTGTCTCCATCTGCACCATTCCTCTCAGAGGCATCTTCCAAGGAGACCAGAGTATTTCCCTGCTCTGCTCTGGCCCTGTGATGACTAGTTCTCAGATTTCATAGGTGGAGATTGGAGACATGGCTCAGTTAGTAAAGTCATTGCATTGCAAACAGGAATATCTGAGTTTGAACTCAGAGTTTGGGGAATTAAAAACTGTGCTAGTGGCACGTTTTTATAATCCCAGCTCTGGAGAGTTAAACATGTGGCTATCTAGAGCCCTCTGGTTAGTTGGCCTTACTACTTGGCAAGTTATAGGCTAGTGAAAGACCTATCTCAAAATAAAGCCTAGTGACATTTGAAGAAAGATGGTGTCCTCTGATCTCCCCATTCATACTTATACATCCATGCACATGCACAAGTGCATTCTTGTACACACACATACACATGTGTACACATACACACATGTGCATCACATTTACACAGACATACACATATACACATACACACATGTACATACACACATACACAGATATACATGTGCACATACATATACATAAACATACAGATACATGTGCACACACATGCATGCACACACACACATGTGCACTACATTATATACAGACATATACACATAAACACACATGCATCACATATACAAACATTCACACATACACACATATACATACACATATGTGCCTATGCGTGTATGTGTGTACACATGTATGTATACACTGATATACATGTGCACAAACATATACATGTGCACACACATACACACAGGCACACATACAGACATACACACATGTGCATCACATTTATACAGACATATTTACACATATATACATATGCATTACATATACAGACACATTCATATATATACACACACATATACATACACATATAGTGCACGTACACACAGAGAGAGAATTTCCTAGTTGGGCACTTGTACTATAAATTTCACTTCATCTGAACAAAATTCCAGAGCTTTCTTACTGCTATTTATTTAATCTTAAAAAGAACAAAAGACAGGAAATGGGCTGCACAAATTAAGATGGTAACTAAGCATTTCCATCCTCATGGAGGGAGCTGGGCAGCTGGCACCCGCTTTGATAATAGCACTCTGATCTTATTTTAGTTTTAAGAAATAGGACATTCATCTTATTAAAAATAAATATTTTATACATGTTTTCATAATTTCCTTCATAACAGATTGCTGTTGGAATTGTTCCTCGCTTCTATCTTTTTCCATTTGGCTCTGGTTACGGAGTTTGATTATTTCTTCATTGAAGTTGTTTCATCCCACTGAGCATTAATACTTTGAATTCGTGTCATTAATTTCATACCTGACCCTGAGCTATATTTTTATTACATTAAAGAGTTCTGGAGTAGATTGTATTCATTTAGAAATCAGGATTAGGGGGAAATCCAGCCAAGAAGAGAGAGAGGCTTCTCCATCCTGTGTGTATTGTTTCTCTCAGTGTGACTGACAAAGGTCTGGGTGAATATCCTACACTAGGAAGCTGGACAGCATCCTGTCTCTTTGGGTAGACAGGTACTTGGTCCCACAAGTAGCCTACACTTTCTCCAAGCCTATAACACTTAGTCAATCATCAATGGACTTGGACTACAACATATTCAGAGCAGAGACTCCTGGGATACCACAGACACAAACTGTCTCCTTGGCTTCAGAGCTTCTCTTGCATGGCAAAGATACAAAGAATATCATATACCCAGAGATCAAGGCTGAGGTCAGGTAGTGAAATAGCTCAGCCACCACTTCCAAGGACATGAATGCCTGCAGGTCACCCTCACATGAGCATCGGTCCCTGAGCTGTGTCCTTTCACCAGGAAGCTTAATTTGCATTTAATCTTCACATGGAACAAGCTGCATTAGTGTCCAATAAGCATCACAGAATCACCTGTGTCCAGCATGCATCAGGGAATCACCTGTGTCCAGCATGTGTCACAGAGTCACCTGTGTCCAGCACACATCAAGGAACCACCTTTTTTGTCCCACTATCCCTTGAAGTCAGCCCATCTAGTGATCTTCAGGACAACTGAAGGGTTTTTGGGTCCTTGAGAACAAGTGGCATTGTTGAACTAAAGGCACAAAAAGATCAGAAGTGCCTTAAGTTAATGTCTCAGTGTGAGTTCCATATTTAAACATATTCAAAGCTCCATCACTTCCTCTTCCTAAAGGTCAGCCTGGTGGTTCTGACTCTTTCTTACTCCTTTCTATTTGCAACATGGAGTGGACAATGGCGTTCAGGACGAGGTGGAGTGTTGTCCTGAGGAAGCGAAAAGAAAATGCTAGACACTATCACTGCTTTGCATGGGCACTGACCACTCCATACAGAATGCCCAGGACACAGGTAGAATTACAGGAGCCCTCACTGCAGGCTCCTCAGCTGCGGCAGTCTGAGGTCAGCCATCCTCCAGCTGAAGCCTCCACACCAAGCCATGACTCCCATCACTATTTCGTAGCATGTGTTCAGGCTCCGTCCACTGCCTGACCCCACAATTTTCCCAATACAGTTAGGTGCATATCTCCTAAAAGTGACTTTCCCCTATCTCTGCTCAATGGCAGCTGCTCTAGGGCTCTCAACATCCCCAATTCTCTGTGGAACCTTGTTCAATTTGGGGGTTCCTCTCTATACCAGCTGTTCCTTTATCTAGAACTGGGTTTTCTGGCCCAAGGCACCAGAAAGAACAGCTTGCCTAGAGCGTGCATCTGTGGCGTCTGTGCTTCACTGTGACCCCAAAGGTTCTTTCAGCTCCAGAAAAGCAGCTGGCATCACAACTGTACTGTTGCAAGTCAGTTGACACCAGCATATGTAGCTCCGGTATGTAAACTCACATAAATGCATGCACATCCTACATACACAATATTATTAACACATTCATGCACACACACATGCACATTGTTTCGTCTTCTCTTTTCTGACCTGGACCACTAGAAACCACATGAGAAATGCCATGCTGTTAACATCCATTTGCAAGAAGGATGAGCCACAAATGGCCATTCATAGCCCAAGATGAGCCTACTAACCAGGATTTGAGAACAACAGCTTGCAGGAGACCCATTCTGCCCTGCTGCCAGGGTCCTTGAAAATCACTGCTTTTCAAGAAAACTCTGACCCTCCTCCAGTAATTGGTATAAAGACCTGGGTGAGAAAAAAGCAAGACTAAGACCCATTCATACAGAGAGATTAGCAATTGGCACATCCAAAACCAAGGGCACTGACCATCCAATCAAGACTAGAGTCCATGTGCACTGTCTCCTCTGTGTGCCTGAGAAACAGCACACCCCGTCACAGGGCAGAGGCCATTTAAAGGAGGTGGGAGGCCCTGTGCGTCTGAGAATGTGCTGCTGGTAATTCCTTAGGCAAACAGTAGAGCTCTGCATGCAGGCACCAGAGGGAGCACCATCAGGTGTTCTATTTACAGAGATTTAATTACATTTTCCGTTAGAATTTGCTCTCCAAAGAATTCAGGCCGGCAGCATGGCACTGCCATGCCTCTCTGTGTCCCTGGTGGCTTCATTCAGAGGACCAGGCTTTCCCTGGTTTCTATGCAACACCTGTGAATTGAGCTGAGGGGAAGGCAAGAGGGTACTCAGAGACTGCCACTGTCCCACCAGACACTTCTATCCCACTAGCTGACTTTCTACTCCCTGTCACCAATGTGTTAGCTTGTGAAAGAAAAAATAAAAGGACAAATACTGATGTATTCCTTTGGACATAGTCCTTGAAGACTATTTAAGAGTCTTCTGTTTATCCAACAGTGAGATTTTGGCCATGACATGCCTTATGCTTCATTAACAGTGACCCCATATTTTTCTGCCAGAGAGGGACAGCACCTGTTGGCCACATCAGGCAGAGCACTGTCCTTACAGGGGGCTCAGAATCAGCCACAGAAGATTGTACTGCATGCATGCATCAGCATGTAGGAGAGTAGAGAGCCCTCACAGAGACACTGTCCTAGGTCCAGGTCCCATATTTGGTGGCACCGTGTGGTTCCTGTGGTCATTGCTTGGCCTAGAGTCAGACATAGGGAAGATGCTCACAGTTGGAGAAGAGTGAGATCACTGCCCATATCTTCTGTTGTCTTAGCACTTGAGGATCAGGAGGACTGGTCCAGGAAGCTGAGTAGCATCAAGAGGGACCTGGTAGATACAGAAGCAGGGGACAGTGCATATAGACCTGGTCTGTCTGCAAGGCACAGAGCTGCTAGGTGCCATTCTCATTTCCTCTTGAAATGTGTTAAAAAGAAGCAAATTCCTTCTCCAACCTCCACATGGGGATCCTGGTGGATGGCTAACATGACACAGAAATATGTGTTTGAGGCTATCGTGTAAAATGAGACAACTGGATCTCAGCTCAGGCCTGCCAGATATACACAGAGGCAAGTACAAATAGACACATTTACTCATGCAAAGGAATGTGCACATAGACACAACTACATACACCAAGGCATGTATACAGACATATCCACACACAAAAGCATGAACACACAGACAAATATACACATAAAGGGGCATGAACACACAGAAACATGTACAGGCATAGTCATATACACAGACGAATCTACACACAGTACACAGAGTCACATAGCAACAGCTGTGAGAACATACAGAAATAAATATACAAATACACATTAATAGATATAGGTATTTATACACAAAGACACATGC
The DNA here is from genome assembly GCA_021653895.1 of Mastomys natalensis. Lineage (NCBI taxonomy): Eukaryota > Metazoa > Chordata > Mammalia > Rodentia > Muridae > Mastomys > Mastomys natalensis. The sequence goes on along the minus strand of JAJTUV010001150.1, from coordinate 374,101 downwards.
AAGCACAGAGAGGCACACAAAGATATTTTCACACATGCTGATATATGTGCACACATACACAAACATTCATATACACACAGATATATATCTGATTCTCACCATACACACACACACACCCCATATCTACATACACATGTAAACACACATATATACAGACACAAACATATATCCACATACATATATGCAATACACACACATGTTTACATATTATCCAGTCTTCCACTTCACAGATACACACATGCACATGTGTGTGTCAGCACATAGACAAAAGCATACCCAGACACATTCAGTGCAAGTCCATATATGTTATCGCCATACGCCTGCTCCTGCACAAGTAAGCACTTTGCAGGATTAGACCTCTGCTTTGAACCTGTGACTCTGTCTTTTCAGCATGGACAGGTGGTTTCTAAGGCACTGGCTTCTTAAAGACTTGTGCCAGCTTGCAGAGAAAATTGTTATAAGTTTCGTGACAGTGACAAGATTCATGCCAATTGACTTCCTGTCACCTGAAGTACTGGATAAGTGCTTCACTCACCAAGACACACCCATAAGCAGCACACATGCATACAGATAAATGAGCAGATACACAGGTACTCTGTCATGCACACATATGTGAAGATGTGGGTGACTGTCTACAGGGGCCTGAGATTGGTCCTACAGTCAGGAGCCCATACCTCCTACCAGCTCCATCCTGGATCCTGAAGAAATTTCTAGAACCTCTGCTATGTTTGGTATGGTGATAAAAAAAAAAAAAAAAGACATGGAATGTCCACATATGATACTTGCTTACTCCATGTGTACTCATATACACACGATCATACACACACACACACACACACACAACATGCACGCACATTTGATCCATTGCCTCACTAGCAAAGCCTTTGGCCATTATTCCTGAGTCTGCTCATAATCTCGTGTCTGTGAATCAAGCAAACTGGGTAAGAAGGTGCATTGAATAGGTTTCTTGTAAGGAAGGGGAAATATGCTTCTTGAAATTAAGCGCCTCTCTGAGAGCAAGAACTTTATGGACAAGCCTTTGCCTTGAGTCCTCTGATTTCCATGCTTTAAGATGTGACTGCCACCTATGGAAGGAAGTTAGAGCCTTGCACTGCCTCCAACAGTCACAAGGTGTGTGTGTGTGGGGGGGGGCTCAATAAAATCATTTTGTTTCTGCTTCTTAAGCCAGTCTATTTTTTTTTTTTTTTGCCTGTATCATAAAAGCTGCTGTCAAAGCTTTAAATTATATTAAATTTCTTAACTTACATCTTAAATTCAGTATAGAAAGGCCTTAATATTTCTCAGAGGAGATGATGAATAAATGGTTCTCACAAATGTAAATACTAGAGAATGTAATTATAAAGATGTATTCAAAGATGTAAAGGCCTTGTTTTTAAAAAGACAGATGTTGAATCTTAGTTTCAGCCAAAAAGTAATTGCATAAAGGGGGATTCCTAATAACTCCATCCTGTTCCCCAAATGTACAGTAACTAAAACTTCCTCTATTTTTGATTTTGTTTTGCTTGGTTTTGTTTTTCACACCTGAGGTCTGGTCTTCCCAGAAGCCTCTAGTAGAAGCTGAGAAGACAGTGACTCTAGACTGTTCTGTCCTTCCCAGACTGGATCTCAACAATTAATCTCTACTCATTGATAAAAGAATTCTAACTATAGGTAAGAGACGTTGGAGCCCTCCCTGAATCCTCTCTGCTGATCAGAGGCCCTGAGCTTCGCAACATAGCTCACCTGTGATTTTAATCACAACTGTATTTTTTTATGGGAGGGGCCAGCATGAAAAGCAGAGAGCAGCCTGCCACACACGAATACAGACACGCAAATCAAACGTATCCATGGCACACGCACAATAAGAGAGGGAGAAAGAGAAAGAGAAAAGGAGGGACCATCAAAAGAGTTTGTGTCAGTCTTTTTAAAAAGCCATTTGTGATCACAAATGAAACATTTCCCATCTCTTAATGGGTAGCTTGCTTGGTTTTATTACCAACCACGCAAAGCAAGACCCTGTCAAAAGAAGCGCTGTGCGGAGGTCTCTGCTTTCCATTAAAATAATTTCAAAAAGCTTTTTTTCCCCTCCCCTGAAAGAACCCATTTTGCAAGATGATTTAGCTCAAAATCTGTTGGGAGTAACCCTTGGCATAAAGTCAGATTGTGTTGGAGTTAGGCCTAAATTCATACATCAATTATTTACTGTCGACGCCGATTGTATAAGTGTAGAAAATTACTAGGAATGATATTTTCTCTCAGGCAGAAAAAATGTGATACAGCGGACCCACCCCTCCTAATGTGCCGCCCACTGTCCAGGCCCAGAATTATTTATGCATTAGAAAACAGTGCGCCGGGGCAAAGGGGAAAAGACAGGGAGAGACAGACACATTATTTTAAACCTTTCATAACACCCATAAATATTTCATAACAAATAAATAAAGAATGTCGGGCCGTGTGGAGACAGCTGTAGAGGCACGGTTCAGTGCTCCGCCGGGCTCCAGGGACCCCGCGCTTAGCCTCGGTTAAGCCCCCATTTCTTTTTAATCATCCACTTAGTGCATTATGGGTAGGGGCTCTGCAGGTGAGCGGGAATGCTGAAGGTTACAGAGGGAGTGCCACTTTCCACGGGAACCAGTGTTTTTTCTTTCCCCGTTTAATCTTTCAGACAGACACACAGGAAGGGAGCCTTTTATGGCCTGTAGCTCTATGGGGGTTGATGGGGATCTTGCTTAGGGTTTTCATGCGGCCCCTGTGGCACTATGGTTTCCCCTAATAAAAAGTACTGACTTGGCACTGCACCTAGTTCACTTCAGGGAGCGACCGCAGGTGAAGGTTGAGAATCTGTGCAAGGAGACCGCTGCTCAAGGTGCCTCCTACCTTGCAGAGATTGAAACCTTTTGGTGACACTTGGTGGCCAAAAACAACAACAACAAAAAAAATTAATAAAAGAAATGAAGAGAGGAGGAAGAAAGGGAGGTTCACAGACCTCAGAGCAGCACACTCTCTTGTAATGGAGCACCTAAAGGCTAGTAGAGCATCTGTGTGCCTGGCCAATATGCACTGGCTGTACCGGCCCACGTTGTGCATTATTCACCATGGAACAGAGGCCTGGAACGCTGGCCACACTGTTCACAAATTCATGTGCTGTGCACTCTGGTGTCATGTTCAAATAGACAGGAAGTGTCCTGTTGAGTCTGGTGTCAAAGATCTTCAAAGGGCCTTCAGCAGTAGACAATATACATGATCATTGAGGAAAACCCTGTGGGCTGTGGCCTGTCTCTCTATCCACCATACAGGTAATAGTGAGACAGGAGTTTGTGTAGTTCATCTTACAGATATGGTGGCTGGTCAGGTGGCTCACTTGACTGACAAGGGCAGGGCTCAGGAGTGATTCCCAGGCTTCTTCCTAGAATGAATTCTGTAGCTTCTTGATCATAGGTATGAACTAGTGTGGCACATGGCACAGCTGCTTTCTGTTTTGATGCAGACATGCCAGGATACAGGTGTGCTGGGCCACAGGTGTGTTGGGCTACAATTACACTGGGATCTAAGTGTGCTTGAACATAGGTGCTTGGTGCTCTAGGTATGCTTTGCTCCCAGTATGCTGGAATGCAGGTATGTTGGGACCCAGGTGTCTTTAGGCTGCAGGTGCACTTGGCTCTAAATGTACTTGACCACTTGTGCTCTGTGCTCTTTGTATGCTAGGCTATAGGTTTGCTGGGCTGCAGTTGTATTGGGCTACAGATGTGTTGGAATGCATGTGGCTAGCTCAGTGGTCAGACCAGGTGTCTTATTCCAATAAGATAGCCTACACTTTACCAGGCCTTTCCCAGTCCCTCAGCTATTGGTTTGTCTATGATTTCAGGTCTGTAGAAGCTGTCTCTGTATAGGGTCTGAACCTAGACATGAAGAACAAAACAGGGACATCCTGAAGACCAGGTCACCTAGAGATTTTACCATTGGCCACTGACTTCCTTAAGCCACAGAGAGAAGGCTCTGCTAGACTCTCCTACAAGACTGCTCTTGAGGATCTTTAAATGCCTCTACATTGAAAGCTGAGTGTCTCTGTTCCCAGGGCATGACTGACTAGGCAGAACTTTTTAGAAGTGAGTTAATCACAAGAATAGAAGTCATAGATTTATGACCTTAAAGAGCTGTCACATGGCTCTCCTACCCTTCCCCCCTGCTCTTGAGATCACAGAAGAGATGAGCACCAAGAGGAGACCTGGAAGCTTATCCAGCTGACATTGGCCTCAGCCTCCAGAACCCTCGGAATCCAGTTCATCCTTTATCCCTGGTCCTACCCTCTGTGGTGTGCTCATCATACAGCCATGGTTACATAATACACCTGTGTGTGGCTGCTTCCTGGGACATGATCTGCTGTGGAAAGGTCAGGAGCCCCAGGCCTCAGCTAGAAGTCCTCAGCTGGCTTCAGATTTCAGGACTCTCTGAGTTCTTTCCACTGTCCATAGCTCAACATTCTATGGCCCCAGAATCAAATCCCAGCTATGGGCCTATTCTTAAAGATGCTCATAGTTGGCCCCTGTCATCTGCACAGCATCTCTCCCAGAGAAGGCCCACCTCTGTGCAATATTCAGGCCTCCACTCTGGGACTTCAGAGAGAAGGGTTCATTGTGAAAACTCCTTTACCAAGTCATAGCTTGAAGTTTTAATAAACCTCTCATTACTTTTTAAACATCAAAAGATGTAATAAAGATCTCAAATAACCTGCTAAATATTTATCTCATTAATACTTAAGCACACATTTATTTCTTACTAATTATTGCATGTGTTACTGGGGTTTGTTTACTGGGTCTCATCAGCAGTGACATCAGCGTATGGGACACGGGCATCTAGTCCTGCTGTCTCCAGCCCTGGGGCAAACACTGCACCCCTTCCTCCCTCACTGTCACAGATATTAGAGACTGCTGTTCCTACATGTAGTATATATCCCCCCAAAAGTGAAGTTGGGGAACCCGCTTGCCCATTGTCAGGACTCCTGAGTATTTTGCATACTCTTAGTCCTAGAAAAATAACTTATAGAATGTCACTCGAGAGACATAAAAATGGAAGGATTTCCAGGTGTTGTGAGGATGAGGGAGGGGGAACACTGGAAGAGAAAGGGCAGTGACCAAGAGGAGGCCTGACCAGGTTCCCAGTCAACCCCAAAAATTCAGGGTTTGCGTGCAATACTCAGGAGAGGCCTTGCCAAGCTGGTTGACTGCTGCCTGCATGCACATTTACCACTGTAGTCTGATTCTGCTTCAGAGCTCCTGTTATTAACAGACCAAGTTTTCCTGAACAACCATTTCAGTCACAGAACGGTGAAGCTGGTTGTTTGAGATTTGCTTTGCTGATGTCCGAAACAAACTCCTTTTTAATAGGAGGCAGTGCTTTCAGAAGAATATTCCAGAGAGACTGAAAATTGGAAAGTTTGGTAGATGAGGATTTAGGTCCCCCCCCCCAGGGCTTCTTGTTACATTAGAATTCTTGTCATATTAAAATTTTTTAGCAGCTTTGGAAGGAATCCATTAGCTTTTATTTGGGGGTAAGGGTAGATGTTGATATTTGTGACTATCTGGATGTGTCTTTTAGAACAGAAAGGAGCCTAGAACTTTTCATCATATCTAAAGTGTTCACGTGTGATTCTTCCTGGAGTCCTGTGCAGTTGTCATGAGCTGGAGCCAGAAAGCCTCAGGATGAACTTGTCCCGTCATGACTCTGACTCTGGAAGCCCAAGGAGCTGAGGCTGGGGAAATTCTGATTCCTTTGAATCTGACAGTAATTTTACTAGAATAAGATTATTCCCTGGGGCTTCCTCCTGGGGCTTGGTAGACTTGTGCCTCATAAGCACAAACAGATGACGGTCCAGGTGAGTTGTCCTGGGTGTTCCTGAAAGACCAAGCCTGCCAGGCAGTGGCACACAGATAGTTCTTTGTTGCCATCTGACAGGATGTCACTTAAGTCTAGGCTTCCAAGGACTACAGGGATCTCAGAGTTCAGAGAAATTCCTGTCATTGCATAGCAAATGCACGGAAACCACAGACTTGTCTTGATCTACGGGAGAACTGAGGGTCCCAGTCAAACTGCTACTCTGAAATCTATAATGCAAGAAATCCAGGAAAGCACAGTCAGATCATCCCTAAAGAACAGAAAGGCAGGCAATGGTCATGGCAGCCCCACCTTCCTGGATCCTGCTACCAGGAATTTCACTGAGCTCTCCCGATGAGACTGCAGAATGCCCTTTATGGTGTGACTGGGATGAGAAGAATAGGGGACTTTAAACACTGTGACACCAGCCTAGCGGCCATGTCACAACAAAGGTCTGTCCTGGCTATGTCAGAGCCATGGACAGCTCTCCTCCAAGGGCTTCCTGAACCTAGGAAGGACAGAAGAGAAGAGGAGACAAATTGTCTGTGACACTGATACTCCAAGAACAATACTTTCCACAGTCTTCTACCACCAGAGGGAAGCCTGGTGTAGTAACAGTGGGCCAGCAAAAAGAGGTGCTGAACACAGGCTGTTAGGTGAAAAGCTGAAAAGAACCACACTCACATCCTGTTCACCTCAGATCCAGAGAACACATAAAGTTTTAAACAGAAAACCAGAAAGCATGCCAAAAGGCAGAACAGGCAACCTGAAAGACAGAGCTATCCTGAGTTCCAGACTCCATGATGTAACAGCACCAAGGATGGATAGCAGATGAGCAGGTGACCATTAACAAGATGTCAGGAGTTGTAGGGAGAAAGGCAGAATCCAGGTCACATAGGCTCAGAATAGGAGGCTGCAAAGTAAGCAAGGAAAAAAAGAAAGATGCCAGCCAGGGCATTAGCACTTCCAGCAGCTGAGGGAACCATGGATGGAAGATGAGTTGGGGACTAGAAAACAGAGTAGAATAGATGTCGGAAGTAAGCTCAGAGTGGAACTGCTTCTGTTAGTGACACACCTCCAACCTCAAGTGGGAGAAGCTCAGAAAACACAGAGCAGCTAACACCGAAGGTCAGAGTTTCAGGAATAAGGACACAGGACACATAAGACATTAGCATACCATTTCCAAACTGCAGAAAGCCAAGGACAACAAAAAAGACTTGGTTAAATCACAGAGAAGACACCTCACCCACAAAGACCAAGGGAAAGTACCAGAGTGGGAAACTTATCAGAGACCCCACAAGCAAGAAACGAACAGAATACAAGATTGTAATTGTTAGCAGAAAAATCTTAGAAGTGCATTATTAGTAAAATTAGCCTTTTTTTTTTTTTTTTTCTTCGAGACAGGGTTTCTCTGTGTAGCCCGGGCTGGCCTGGAAACTCACTCTGTAGACCAGGCTGGCCTCGAACTCAGAGATCCGCCTGCCTCTGCCTCCCAAGTGCTGGATTAAAGGCGTGCGCCACCACCGCCCGGCTTAAAATTAGCCTTTAAATAAGAAAGAACACAAAAATTTTTTCTCAAACCAAAACAAAACAACAAAAGAGTCTCTAAAGGAATTTAGCCCTGATGGATCTGTCTTAAGAAATAACAGCAGACGGTGAGAAAGCTTTAGAACCCTCTCTATCAGGACCTTGTATGTACATGCAAGAGACCCATATTGTTTCTAATTAAGCTCTGATTAGTACAGATAGACACTGTGAAGTCAGTGGCAACAACTGGTCTTTTAAATGTTGACTTTATATATTAACAGAGGTGATTAAAACAAATCAAAATGTTTGATTTAAACCACAGGAGTCAGAAATAAAAGTCCCCAGAAATGAACTGAAAACAGCCACATCAATGGTAATGAGCAGAAAATAGTCACAAACATGATTTGTTTGAACCCAATGAAATTGAATTGAATGCCCCAAATGTCACAATGAAAGAGGCCAGCAGAGTTCAGAGAGTTCAGAAAACAAGACTTACCTTCGTGCGCTGTTCTGCAAAGTCCATGTTAAAGATGGAGACACAACGGACCACGTGGAAGTGGCTGGAGAATGACCTTGTATGCCTACATGGATTCTGAAGGACTGAGAGAGCAGCAGGAGTCTTCAGATAAGACGTAATGATTCTATAGCACTATGCCCAGACAGCCTGGCAAAATATGAACACTAGAAATCTGAAGAAAAAAATCCCACTGTTGTAGCTAGGGACCTCAGATACCTGGCAGTCAATGGTAGGTCAAGAACACAGAAAATCCATAAAGACACTGTCAACAGAACACGGCTACCAAGGAACCTGATTGAATGGATGTTTTGGAACATTCCATCCACCAACAGCAAGACTGATTCTTCTCAAGCTCAGATGGAACATTCTTAGTGACAGCAGTCTGGCCCGCAGAGCACCTAACCCATCCACCAGAGTGGAAGACACAGGGGGTGTGTTCTCAGATGCCAGTACCATTAAAAGAAAAGTCCACAACAGACATAGTCCCAAAGACTTAGAACTTATGTTTTATGAATTGTTTTAGCTAGCACACAAAATAATGTTTCCCTGTGACAAATTCATACACACACACACACACCGTTGTGCCTTGATTTGGTTTGCTCCACATTCTCCCCAGTCCATCTTCTTGAAGGTATTTTTCTCCCTCAGCAAACAATGGGGTCGGAGTCACACACAGGCAACACGACTCTCTCGTGACAAATGTAAACATATTTTGGCCCAAATGAAAATGAAAACACAAGAGCCAAATTTTCAAGCTGCAGAGAAGCAGAGCTCAGAGAAACACTTACAGCAAAAGAACAGTGTGCTAGAAACATAAGAAGGACCGGAAATCAGTGTTCTTAGCTTCCACAACAAGGAGCCAAAGAAGAACATCTTGAGCTTAGAAGAAGCTGAAGAAAGGGGGCAGTCACATGACAGCAGAAGAAAGGGGCAGTCATGTGAGGGCAGAAGAAAGGGGGCAGTCATGTGAGGGCAGAAGAAAGGCGGCAGTCATGTGAGGGCAGAAATCTATGAGCAGGAAAATAGAAAACGCCAGGACATGAAGCTGATTCTCTGGCAGCACCAGAAGGATTCAGAAACTGAGTCATAAAACTCATCTGGGAAACAGAGTAAGAGAGAAAACCTCATAAGATCACCAGTGGCTCCGTACCTATCACGCGAGTGACTTGTGAGTCAGTTAAGATCCCCAACAGAAGTCACAAGATCCGTTGATTTCGTCAAGGAATCTTTTCAAATATTTGAGGAAAAATAACATCTATCTTCCCAGAAGCTGTGAACAGAAAAGAATACTTTCTAGGTCATTCTGAGACAACAACCCTATTAAAGAACATTGTCAGAACTTCAGGAAGGAAGACTACAAACTAATATCTACCATAAAATAGAAAATGTCTTAAATTATTATAATATCAGGCAATCAAAACCAACAATGTGCAAAGGTAATTGGGTACTAAAATCAGCAGGATTTGTTCCTAGTAGGCAAATTTGTCTCAGAATTTGAAAATGTAACCTTCTGTATAAGTAGGCAAAAATATAATCATATTCCTAAAAGGGATCATATCAATCAGTACATAAAACCATTTGACAAATGCCAGTTTTGATACACAGAAAAAAGGGAAAAAGGAAAAACAAACCTCACAGTGACCAGAGAATAAAGATAATTTTGCATAATTTAAGTTTTTTTATTTATGAAATGCACACAGGTAAAATTACCCTTAAAAAAAGATAAAAACTGGACACTTTCCCTCTAAGACCAAGGCAAGCATCACATAGTATGTTATTTTATTGTATATATAAATGTGTTGAAAGTTCTAGCTGATGAAATAAGATAGCCAACCCCCCCCAAAAAAAAAAAAAAACCAAATCAACCTACGTAAAAAGCAAAACACTCAGCTTGAGGAAAAAAGGAATAATTGTGACTATTTGCCATGATGTGATAGCTCATTTAGAAAATCTACAATTAAAAAGTTCTGAAGTTAACCAATGAATTTTATAAGATTGTAAGACAGTTAATAAACAGAATCTAATCACCTCTTCTATTACAGAGAAAGTTGAAATTTAAGGTTTGAAATAAGGCTGCTTATTGTGGCACCAAACAGAAGCTTAACTAATTACAAACCCAAAGAAGACCCAGAGTCCCTGTAAGCTATTTCAGAATGATTAGAAGCAAAACAAGATCCAAATAAACAGAAAGACAATCCATGTTTCTGTACTAGAAAATTCAGTAATGTTAAGCATCATTTTTATTGTCTGGATAGCTGGTTTCTACAACATCCCAACAAAGGATTTAAGAGAGAGGAAAAAAAAACAGATTCTAAATGTATATAAAAAGCAGACATCTAAAACAGCCAAACTGCTCTGAAAAAGAGCAGAGTTGACCACAATTTCTAGTGTTAGATCTAGGGGACAGTAGAGTTCAGAACAGACACAAAAGGAATTACCTGGTCTTTGATAAACAGCAACTCTGTGGAGAAGCAATAAAGCTTTTCTATCAAAGAGGCTAAAAAAAAAAAAAAAAAAATCTCTGTGCACAAACACACACATACTGTGCAGTCTTCAAAAAATACCAACTCAAGTTGGAACACATTTCTATATGTATTAATGCTAAACTATAATACTTTCTGACAAAAATAGTATAAATCTTGACTCTGGTGGTAATTTGTTAAACAGAACACTAATAACCCAACACACACACACACACCACACACACACACACGTTATGCTTTGTTGTGTTTTGCTTTCCTGTTTCTATGAAAACTTCTCTAACAAAAGCTTCTTTGGCTTACATGTCCAGGTCACACACAAGCAATCACTGAGGAAAATCGAGGCAGGTACTCAGGGCAAGAACCTCAAAGCAGGAACCTTCCAGCTCATGTTCAGCTAGGTTTCCTAAACAGCTCAGGCCCTGCTGCCTACAGATGGTATTGCAAAGACTGTGAGGAGAATCGATTCCTGTTTTTGTCACTGCAAATCTGCAGAGCTGAACGAGACAGTGGTGCATGCAGCAGGCACTCATTAAAATGCAAGGAGAGGGGAGGGAGGAAAGGAGGAGAGGAGTGGGAGGGGAGAGGACAGGGAAGGGGGGAGGACAGGGGAGGGGGAGGGGGAGGGGGAGGGGGAGGGGGAGGGGGGAGGGGGAGGGGGAGGGGAGGGGGAGGGGGAGGGGGAGGGGGAGGGGGAGGGGGAGGGGGAGGGGAGAGACTGTAGAGTTAGCACAGGCAGCAGTCCAGTCGGAGAGCTGAGTAGGTAGACCACCAGAAGGTTGTGTTTAACTAACAACAGAAATGCATTTCTTGTGGTTTTAGAGGTTGGCAGGCCCAAGATCAGGGCACCTGCAGAGCACCCTGGTTTTGAGGATATGAGACTCACTTATGATACTGTCATGGTGAATGGAAGTCATTATGCATTTGTCAAAACCCACACAGCTTCACAGAGCTCAGTAAACATTGACTGATTCAATTTAAAAAAAAAAAAAAACTGTTTAATTGTGGTCAGAATAGCACTTTACCTCTAAATACATTGTATCATTCCATTACAAAAAAAAATGACATTCCACAATGGAGCCACTGTCCTCTTCAGGGTTACTACTGCTGTGATGAAACACCATGACCAAAAGTGAGTTGGGGTTTAGTCAGCTTATAGCTCCACATTGCTGTTCATCACACAAAGAAGTCAGAGCGGGAACTCAGCCAGGGCAGGAGCCTGGAGGCCAGAGATGAAGCCGTGGAAGGGTGCTGCCTACTGGCTTGCTCAGCCTGCTTTCTTACAGAACTCAGTCCAGGAATGGCACCACCCACAAGGGGCTGGGTCCTCCGCCACCAATCACTAATTAAGAAAATGCCCTACAGACTTGTGTATAGCCCAATTTTATGAAGACATTTTCCTAGCTAAGACTCACCTCCGTTCTGATAAGAATAGCCTGTGTCAGACTGACATAACACTAACCAGTTCAAGCACAGGTACATCCCATATATACCTCGGTAGTGATTCTTAAAGCTCTGGGTAGGAACGTTAATTCCTATGACTATATTTTTAAAACTTACCTGAGACAATCAAGTTTAAAAGAGGAAAGGTTCGTTCTGGCCTGCAGGCTTAGGGTTTGTGATCCGGTGGCTGCTACATGATGGTGGGGTTACAGAGGGCATGCAGTAGAGGAGACCCACTCACCTGGTGGCTGGGAATGAGGAAAGAAATGGGACTTGAGTTCCACATTGCACGTAGAGCATGCGTCCGATGACCTAAGACTCCCAATAGACTCATGTATTAGGTTTTATGTTAGCATCCTATATGGATGCCAGTTCTTTGATGCCTTAGACTTTGAGGGTCACCTACTACTTAACATACAACAGGAAGCATGACGAGAAGAAAGGGAAGGTTGAGGTAGAGGAAAGAGGGGAGAAAGAAGAGGAGGGAAGGAGAAAAGGGAAGAGGAGAGGAAGGGGAGGAACTGTCAGAAACAAGTGGACTGAGCTGAACTCAGCCAAGTTAAATGCTTACTAAGGAAAACAAAGATGACTGGCACTCACTGTGGCACGTACAAGAACTCAATCTCTAATGCATAATTAATGGTATCACATAATATAAAATGGGTAAATAGAGGAAAATAAAAATGAGACTAACTTAACGTGGCACCGACAGTGGAATGACAATCAAGCTAGGACATGCTGTCACCATGCTCTTTCTTATCCTCAACCCACTCTGGGACCAGAGGGTAACATCTAGCACCACTATCTACCACTCTGCTGAGCCAGGAGTGTTGTGAGGGTCAGATGCATTAAAACATTTAGAACATGAAGCTTTGTTCAGACTTTACTCTTCCATGAGAACTGCAATCTCCACACAGGCAAGTAAAACAGTAAGAACAGCTGAAAAGCGAACAGTCTGCCAAAGGTGATGTTCTGTTCATCAGAGACCAGGTAGAGGGACTCTTGTCAGCAGCACTGACTGCACATCACTCCACACTTTGTCCTTGTGAGAAGGGTCAAGGTTGTCCTTAACAGAACCCTTCCCTGAGGCTCAGGAGTTTCCCCCCAGAACAAGGCTGCACAGGAGAGTACACTAGGTAGGAACTGTCATGGACTCCTTGCCAGAGGCCTCCTGTGAAAGAACTTGGAGTAGACTCACATCCAGCCACATGAATTAACAGTCACATAGGACACACCCAGTATACTGGTGAAAAAAAGAACAAAGGAATCCTGTGAATGGACATCTTCAAACTCATGGGCATCTGGCATGATCTGGATTGACAAGCCATGCATTCACTGAAGTTCACCTTGCATAGAGAGAAGATATGAAGTCCTGAGGTAGAGACTAAGAACGAAGTCAAAGTGGGGGTGTCCCATAGGTAACCCTTATAGTGGGAACACATAGACGGTGGTAGGTGAGGCATGGGCTTTTCTGAATGCAGACACCCTCAGCACACATCACGGGAGGTGTTGGAATGGATTCCTCCTTTGGCATCTTAACAAGCCTAAGACTCTCATGTTCTAGCCAGCTCTTGAGGTCTTTAGGTGCAGATTTTTAAATCAACACTGGTCATGAGTATTAAGATACACCGTACACATCCCATTATAGGAGAAGCAGGACCTAGGAGGTGGGTGATCACAGGGTTCACTGAAGCCCTAAGTACTGCGGAGTGCTGAGTCTCAGCATCTGTCCTCAGAGCCCAGAGTCCAGAAAGCACCCCTGGAACAATGTGACTTTCCACTTGTCACCTGTGCTTCCCAGAATCCAGCCAAGCCTTCCTCATCAGAGGCCATGTCTGAGAATGCATACTTCTCCCAGTTCTCCCCCCAACCCTTCCCCTAGATCTCTCCCTCAATAAGTAGGGTGAAAGGTAGGAAACAGAATCCAAGGTCACCTTGGTCGATTTCACAGTAACTTCTGTAGGAAGAACAATGGGCCAGTGTATAGAAAGGCTACCTGGGTTTGCTATTTGCAGTTTTAAACTCACTCATAAAACAAAAGGAGCCAATCTGGGAGTAAGACTGGGTTGGCAGGTGCCCTGGAGCTGCCAGAAGCTAAGAACTGCTCCAACTCAGTCTTGCTCCATCCCCTGAATTGACAATTCATTGTGGCACTTAAATCACACACACATACCTACAATTCCAGCAATGCTAAAATCATTCTGTCAATGACCAAATACATTTTATTGTGTTCTTCTTTTTGGCAAAGGGATAAATTATCCTGCATCAGCCCAGTATAGTCAACAGTTTTCCTTGTGATATGATACAGTGATATCACCACTTGGACTTCTGACTGTGCCTATTCCCAGTCATCCTGATAGAGGTCACATGACTTCCTCTGTGTAGTCTAAAACACCACGGAGGAAAAGCACATGAAATTGAGATGATTAAAGCAATCCTCACAGCTGTCAGGTTAACAATACCATTTGCCAAAATTGAATCAAGTATCTGCATTCTGGTACCACTCACTAATAGCTCTCAAGTACCCATAATTATGGTAGGTGACCTTAAATGCATCCTGAGCTGGTAGGGCAGCATCTTAGCTATTCAGTGAGCTCCAGGTTCAGTCAGAGACCTTGAATCAGAAAAAAAAAAATCTGGAGAGTGACTAAGATATCCAGTGTTGACCTATGCCCTGCATGTATATACAAGTGTTGGATATCTTATATATGTGCACATAGACATACACACATACATATGGACACACATATATGTAACATATATATATATATATATGATAGTTTTATTTATTAATAATATATATAACTAATATTATGTGTGTGTGTGTGTGTGTGTGTGTATACATATCTATATCACACAAAAAAGAGGAGTCTTTGTCTGACTTCATTCTTTTCAGAAGTTTGGACCACCACTGTATCCTAACCATACATCTGAAGACTGCAAATGGGCACATTTGATTGACACATGCTGCTAACATCACGGATGCATGCAGAATGAGCTGCAGGGCCTGTCTCACAACTGGCTGTTGTGAGGGCTCAATTTGGAAGTCAAGTAACAAAGTATGGAACCCTCTGCTCACTTGAGGAGCTTTTTATCCAGACCACAGCTGAGAGTGGATGATTTGGTGTTCCTAGATTTAAACACAGAATCAATGATCAGGAAGAACGGAGTTTACAGAGAACCTGAGTGGCCTCAACTCCATCACTTGTTCTAGATAAACAGATGAAAACTATCATCTCCCACACTGAGTACATGCACGTCTTACAGAAGCAGGGTTCTTTCCAGAACTCAGTAGAACTGACAGCTAAAAACTCACTAAGAATATGAGTTGTAAAATATGTCCAATGTGTATACAACTGATGAAAACAGGACAAGTTGCACCAAGAACCATGGATGCACAAACAGCTCAAGCAGAGATAACTTACCTGGTGAGATAAACACTGGGCCTAATGGATCCCAGCACCCCTCAGAAGAATGGGAGCATGCAGGCCATGTAACCCAATCACAGCGACAACGGCTAGTTAGATAAAAATAACAATAGCTAGATATTTATTTTACAAGCTTTCAAACTAAAGCACTCCCGAATCACTGCTGTCAAAAATGAAATCAACCAAGATTGCTTGACCTCCTCTCCAACGTTCAGGGAACATAATGGCCAAGAGAGGGTGGGATGAAGTAGGAGCAGAGCCTGGGGAAGATGCACAATAAAATTCATCTCCTGGACATGACATAATCATTACACTCACTGCATTGAGGTTATTCACAACATTTGTGTCTGCCAGCATTTCATCATGGGTGAGGGATGGACTCTTAAGGCCACACCCCTCTTAGGAGGACTATACGGAATCAACACTTGTTGGGAGATAAGTGTTTTTCTTCAGTGATATAGTCATAGATAAGTCGACCTTGTTCCTCTATCATTCCATTCCTCACTCAGGCAAGAAACTATAATTAAACTAAGGGGACCCCTCACAAAAAGAAGACATGAAAAAGGAGGGACTTTGAAAAGAAAAGGAGGGAGAGGGTAAGGTATGAAAAAAATAAAAAACAAAAAGCATATTATATAAATGTATGAAACTATAAAACAACTAAAATTGGAAAATAAAATTACAATAGAAACTGATAAGAAAAATGGTTTTAATTTAAAAACTAGAAAATGTTACCTACAGGGATTCTAGACTCTGGGGTGATGGTAACAGGAAGATGTACCGGTTTAGTTCTGCATGCCTCTGTTTCACCTTTCAGAGACTGATGACAAGAGACAACATTGGGAAAATGCCCACAAGCCACACTTCAGCTGGACACAGGCTCCAGTGGGCCTGCAAAGGCTGCCAGGCTGAGGAACACACCCTGTAAATCTGAGAAGGCTACATGCTGCAGTGGCCAAGACAGGGGATTCAGACATGCTCAGAAGATGAAGGCTTTCCCTAATTATATGGAAGTTACAAAGGCTGGAGTCTGGGTGAAGAGCAAAGAATCATGGAGATGACATATGACAGGAAGTAAAGACTGAAATGGCTTTAAAAATCACATGGAGTCAGAGGATGAGTTGGTTTACTCATCTCACCCACCCCCATCCTGGCCCCAATCTGTCCTCTACTTGCCGATGGTGAGTAACATCCAAGTCTATCCCTTTTCTATGATTGGAACAATGTGTGACATGTATGGTTATGAATACTGGGAAGCCCCTGAGTGAGCCAGAAAGCTGAGAAAGACCAGGCTGCTCTCTGCCCTGCCTCCCTGGTGTCTGCTGTGAGCACTCTGCCATAGGCCCAACCCACTCCTAATCTTAAATAGAGGACCTCAGAGAACACACATGTAAACTATAGGAAGACTGTATGATCAGAACAGCCAAGACAGCTGAGCCTTGATGTCTATCACAGGATGGATGTCAGTGACTCAGTGTCCAGTAGTTATTTGTACAAAGAATATTTAGCTATTCAGGGTTCGAGAGAAACAATCATTTTGAGCTTTAAAGGTTCATAACATCAATGCTTTATGAGAGGATGTATTTCAGACTGTATTCAAGCCCAGTTAGATTTCAGTTTGTTGAGAAACAGCCCTCTCTCTCCTCACTATTTTGTTATAACCTCCATACCTTCTGAGCACATGCTATAATTCTCTCCCTCTTCCTTTATCTCTTGTTCCTACAAGTCAGCTTGAATAAAGGAGCCATTATCAGCAGGCCCACAATGGGCCCAGACATCCTCAGTCGAGATGTTCCACAGATGAAATATTGATCCATCCTCTGTGGGCAATAACACTCCATGAACGAGCACATGGAAGTTAATGGGTCCAGCCACACAAGGTGCACATGAGGCATTCAGTTACTCCAAGAGGCCAGGACATGGAGCATAATCAGATCCCACAACTATCAGCATCAACATTGTGTTTATTTATGGTCTACAACCAATGGTTATCTGTGGGAGGTACACTGAAAATTCATTTTGTAAACCAACATGGTAGGTGGGTGGGACCCTTTGGCTCCTTCAGGGAGTTCTGAGAATTAACCCTTAAGCTGCTAGCAAGCCCTGTCACTCTCTGTTCTGCAGAAGGAAATTAGGATTTGGACAGATTCAAGAGTTGCTGGCTATTGACAACCTAAGGAATAGCACAGCTTCTAACCCTAAGTGAGACACCCAGGAAGGAGTCTACCAGAGATGCAGAGACAGGAGCCTGTCACATTTGGCAGCATGGTACTCTATGCTATAAACTTACCTGTCCTGACTACACGGACAAGAAAGGTACCAAACGATTGGTAGAAAGATGGAGGTTTGAGGGGCAAAGGACTGAAACCAGCACTATCCTTGCAGAGATATTCAGACTGGAACTAAACTTAAGAGATTAATGGGTAAAAACCTTCTGAAAATACATTCAAATGGCAGCCACTCAAGGTACTTGTCTCACTCTGAGAGAATCCTGAGGCTTGCTGTAGTGTAGGTGCAAATGCTCCCCAGGCCCAATGCCAGTAAGGGCTTGGCCCCCAAAGTGGCACTTGTTGGGAAGTAGGGGAACCTTGGTGTCTAGTAGAAGGTTCTCAGATGTTTGGAGTCCTCCTCAAAGGGGGCTGTGGGACCCTCTGCTCTGTCTCTTTGCTTACTGTTTAAAATGTTCCTGCTTGTCAGCACATACTATCTCTCTATGGCAGCCACCACCTAAAGCCCCAAACCCAGAGGCCAGAGAAGAGAGACTGCCTGCTCTTTGGCTGCAGACCTCCAAAGCCATGAATTACCTCTCCTTTGGCTTGCCTTGGGCATTTTATTATGGACAAAGGTTTAGTGACATCCCTGAAAGACACCAGTTCAGGACTGTTGGGACACTACAGAAGGTTTCCACTTACTTTCACATCCCCCACATCTAAAGAACATCACCCCCATCCCAGGGGTAGCATCTACTAACTAGGACTGCTAAAAGTCTCAGAGAGTGCTTCCTGGCATTCTAGTAAACAGGATACCCTGAAAAAAGAAAAACAAGAAGCATCCCCAAATAAGTCACATCTTCATCCCAAAGAGAGTGGGATCCCAGGCAGGGAAGAAAGGCACATACAAGTAGAAGATTAAGAAGTTCAGCCACTGAGTGGAACATGGGAGCCCGGCCATAGAGTATGAGAGCTGCCAAGAAGCCTCACAGTCTTGGCTTTTGACTCCTGAAAACTTACTCTTGGACCATGTGGGCCGAGGTCCTTAGGTAGTTTGCAATCCTGTGTCCAGCTTCCGAAGGCTACTGAGTCTCCAGTGACCTCTACTGAAGCCTATCCTTTGGGAGAGCAAGCTGTGCCTTCTCCTGATGGGGTCTGGCACATATACTCAGAAAAGGAGTTTCCACACTGTGGGGTATATGTCTGTAAGTTAAGGGACAGGGGCTACTACAGGGCATTGGAATGAAGCATTGGTAATGCATTCCAAGGCCAAGATACTGATGGGAACTAGCAAGGAATTTAGTTGGTTCTGGGTCCGGTCATGTGAAATTTCATAATTAAGCACCATAGCATACAAACCTAGCCTAGTGGTAGTGTGCTAAGTAGGGCTGATCCTTGGATACCAAATCTTGTGATGAAACCTTCCTACAAATGCAAGAAAAGGCATGCTCAATCCCAGAGCATTCTATCTAGAAGGTTATGAATGTGTCTAGGTCCCAAGAATGGCGGCTGATGATGGATACTCCACAAATACTCACTTGGTAAATAGAATAAATGGGTATGTAAATGAGTGTGCAGGCCATTAATACATCTAGGAACAGCTTAGGAGAACTGGTTTGTTTATTGGGGTGAAAAGGAGGTATTTTTGCCCCTAGAGAGGGTGGGTTTCTGGGGCAAGGTTTCTGTGGCCTATGTACAATTAATTGGTCAGGGCAGGGGTGTTGGAAGATACTTCTTCTTCAATTCAGGGACTGGGGGATCCCAGGAGTAAAAAAACCTTACAAGGTCAAACATGGAGTGAAGGCTGATAATTGTCAGGGTAATAAATTCCTGCCAGGGTTGATGGTGGGGGATCCAGCTTTATGTGACAAGATGGGAAGGGGAAGGAAGCCAATTCCTGCCATCCTCATTTTGAGGTATCTGGGTTGAAGCTCCTTCAACCCTTCTTCATAAGGCCACTACAATTCCACAGATGGATGGATGCATATATAGATGAGATGCGTTGGGTGGATGGTAGTAGGGGTGGATAGAAGTGTGTATAGATGGACAGTTAAGTAGATTAGTGGATGTATAGATGGATGTAGGGTGATTGATGGTGTGGATTGATGGGTGGATGGACATTGATGGATAGGTGGATGAACTGACCCTTGAATCAATATCACATACCCTAGACCCTGAAGTTTATCAAAACATTGGTCTATAAGTACTGTTCCTCTCCTACTTCTCATCTAAATATACTATAACATACACACAAACACACATAACACATATACACACAAACATACTCAAACATACACAAACATATACACACATACACAAACATACTCAAACATATACATAAACACAAACATATACACACAAACACAAATACACACATATATACACAAACATAAACATACACAAACATATACACACACATACACAAACATACTCAAACATATACACACATACACACACAAGCATACTCAAACATACACAAACATATACACACACATACACAAATATACTGAAACATATATACAAACATATACACACATACACACACAGATTAAATTAGGTCACTGTTTGCCCTACTAACATATCTGAGGCTATAAATGATATGGATACACATACAAAAGGGAGGAAAGAATCTATAGAAGGGTGAGGGCCTGAGAAAATTCTCCTTCTAACCTCAATAGGAACTAGGCCTCCCCCACAACTCCATTATGGTCTTCCAGACTCCAGCAATGGGAGAAACACTTTTCTGTGATTCAGAAGTTACCAGGCTTGAGGACTTTGTCAGAGTGTCCCAGCTAAGATAGGGTAGAAAGTGATTAAATGTAAATGAATCAAAATGACTGTGATCTGGTCACTAGTGAGGCTGACTGATGAACCACTGGGTTCAGTCCACATCCGCTGCTTGGTGCTACAAGCTGAAACATGTCCCTCAAGAATCTACACAGTTTTGACCCATATGGCATGACCTGTAAGGAACTGAATAAGATTAAATGAAGTAACTCAAGTAGGTTCAAAAGCAGCTGACCAAGTGTGACCTCTCTCATCCTACGGCCTGCTGGCTCCTCCTGAAAGGACAGGAGGCCGCAGTGACTCCTGCTTGTCAAGTGGAAAGAGCACAGTGCTTTGGAGATCTCTAGCATCCTCAGACTTTCTGTGACTATCATTTTAAAGTTGGTCACAAAACAGGCCACTTTTAAAATTAATTTTTAATAATGTGTAATAATCTGAGTGGCTCTGGTCTGCGTGCAGAATTAGAATTGCTCTGATAGAAAAGGAATATTTGTGAGGAGTTTTATGAGCAAAGTTATCCTGAGGCTTCCTGAGGCTGATTGAGAAATCCGGACAACTTAACCCTTCCCTGCCTAGTTCCCCATTTTCCCAACGAAAGTGCCAAGTAACTTTGCTTTTATTGTATAGACAAAAACTGAAGTGGACAGGCTTCCGGACATTAAAAAAAAAAAAAAGTGCCTCAATATTAAGTAAGCCTGACTTTAAAACTTCCAGAGACCACAAGTCACCAGTGACAAATTTATTCCACAGGCAGGAGGTGAGTGACCTACCAGTAACATCCTTCCATTCATGAACAGAGTATCCTGGTTCTAGCAGTAGGTGTGAACCAAGTATCCTTCTTCCTACAAGTGCACAGGTCACAGGTGTCAGCAAGAATATATGCTCCCCTCAAATAAAGACCCTGGAGAGATTGCCATGAGTCCCAGAAGCTCTCGCCAACTCTAAGCCACTCATGCAGGACACACTGATACTTGTTCACATCTGAGTCCTCTGCCATCCAGAAGGTGTGTCGTGCATGGCTTATCAATTACTGATAAGAACAACCACTAATGATGTCAATTGACTTGAGAGTCCTGGCTCTATGCCCAGGGCAGCAGCTTGATATCAGAACTTTTCTAGGTTGTCAGGCTATAGGTGCTACTTACTCCCTGAACTGCAAATAAAATATAAGATAAAAATGAAATGAAATAGAAAACCAATGACTAAGAATTGGAACTGGGCGATAACCCTGCTAGTTAAGTACTTACTGGGCAAGCATGAGGAGCAGAAGCTCAGGTAAAAAGGCTGGCATTTTTGCACTACAGAGTAGTTCATGGGTGGAATCTGGGTGGAAGGAGGCAGAGTCTAGTCAGGCCCTCGGATGTAGCCAACTTGCCTCCCTAAGATGCAGGGCTGGTGATGAGTCCTCAGGTAAACTGTGCTGGAGCTCTCAATTCATTCCTGTGACCATCACAAGGCAGTAACAAGGTCTATTCTGACCAGGGTACCAGGCCAACAGCAGTAGGAGAACCTTTCAGAGTCTCCTGCCCATCCCTGTGCTTCACGTGTGCCTTGAGCCCTCACCTGTTCTCCTTGGCTTGCTTCTGAAATACCGCCCCATCAGGCAGCTGCTTCCCCAAGACAATAAGCCAGCTTTGGTGTCAGACCCCATGCCCCAGGGGAGCCCAGCTTTCTCCACATCTTGGCCCCAGAGTCTAGTCTGAATCTGGGAAAGTGACAGACAACAAAACCATCTGTGAGTCCTGTGTTAAGTCACGAAGCAATAGGTTGCCACCAAGAAGGAAGCCCAGTGCCAGTCTAACAGAGCAAAATGTATGACTGCCAGAATGTTACCACCCCACATCAGAAGCCAGGTATGTCTGAAAGATTGATGGTGTGTTTTGGAATTGGACATGTCTCTGGGGCTGGGGTGGGGGTGGGGGATTCTAAATGACTCAAATAGTCGAATCTCCTAATAGCTAAGAAAATCTGCTTGTTTAGATCAGAGTTCCCTGCTTGCAACTATAGTGCCTTTTAGCTTCAAAAATGACACGTCCACTAAGCATGGTGGTACACACCTTGAATCCCAGAACTTTAAAGGCAGAGGCAGGCAGATCTCTGCGTCTCAGCCTGGTCTACATCATAAGTTCCTGGTTAGCTAGGTTACATAAGAAGATCCAGTCGAAATAAAGACAGACAGAAAGAAAGAAGGAAGGAAGGAAAGAAGCACAAAAGGAAGAGTTTTAACCACAATGAAATGAAACAAAGCCACTGAAGTAAATTACTGCATGCATTCAGCTCTGAAACATATGAAAGATTACATAGACTCAATACCTGCACAAGTATTTTAATAATACTTGTTTAGCAAACCTTTATTTCCAATAGCAATTTATTAATTATAGTGAGGGGAGAAACTTTCTTAACAAAAAAGTCCTTTGCGTTCAAAGGGCCCCAGAATGAAGAGGGCTGTTGACAGAAGATAAGATCCGAGTGCTTTACTGAGAAGGAGAAAAGTTTGTGTGCAGAACCAATGGCGTTTACTCCCCGACATCCTCCAGTTGCACTATTGCCCCTCCAAGGCTTTCCTGATGGAGAGACTTCCACAGTCCCTCTGTGCTTGGGAGGGCTGTGACCTCAACCTCCCTGTAAGCAGACTGTATTCATCCTTTTGCAATGGTCCCTGACTGTCCTCCCTTCACTTCTTGGAAGGCAGAACAAGGAAGGTTTCTGTCCCTCCCAGTGCAACCAGCCAGTGACCACGGTGAGTCCTGAGAAGATGGTGGCAGGCTTCAGGAGGATGTGTGAGACAGAGCCACCTGCTGGCCGGGCTGGACACTGCAGCCAGCCCTGGTGCTCAGGACCAAAGAAGGTTTAGCATCTGGAATTTGCTCCTGGCCTGCAGTGGTATACATATATACACAGGTATGAAGCTGAACAGCTGAGTTCCAGGGATAGCCCTGCCAGTTCCACTCTGCAGCCTGTTCTCTGGAGCCAGCACACCAGCCCCAGGTAGGATCTACTCAGAAGGGAGGCTATCATGAGGAACTGGTAACCTTGTTTCTGTGGTTGTGTTATTGAGTTAGCTGAGCACTTAGGATGAGCCAAAAGGCTTTCAGATCATTCTGTAAATGCAAACCTTCCTTAAATCCTGAAACTTTAGTTTTGGAAACAGCAAGATGGATGTCGGGTAGCCTGGCTGGAGTCTACCCAGGTGTGGAGGAAGGTAGTCTGCTCCAGGCTTTCCTCACTCACTTCATCCTGAATCACTGTCTGCTGACACAGAGCAGGATATAGACAGCTTCTGGACATCCTTGCTGACTCGTCCCTATCAGTCAGCAGCCCCCAGAAACAAATGAGCCTAAGACTCTACTAGGATGACAGAAATATGTGTCACTGTGTCTGTCCCCTGAGCTCATGTATCCCTTGTGTGGGTTAGCACTTAACTCATCTTAAAATGTGGCACGGAGATTGGATTCCAGAACCCAGTGGCAGCAATGATTCTTCCTGCTGAATGGAAGGAATGGCAAGGTTACACAGGCATAACCCAGATGTGAGAGGAAGGCGGTAGCTATACCTTTTCTCTGAAGGCATCCACGGGGACCTCTTTGGCCCTGGGTTCAGGAGGTTCCCAGGTGACAGGTGGCTTCTAGCTATATGATCGACTCTGCTATTAGGGGTAGTCAACCTATGTGTTTGGAAAGGGGCAGGGGTGGGGTGTCCACAGGCTTCAGAAGGATCCTCCTGGCAGGTTCCCTGCAGCCACTGGTCTCTAGGGTATAAACTATACTGCAACGCTGGGCTTTCCTGGCCCCTGGAGTGAGGAATCACCCTTCTTTTCAGCTGCTGAGACCATGGCTGCCACCTCGAGTCCAGCGTTTGGAATGTGCTCTTAGATAACATTAAGCAATGGTTACCAAGGAAAACTAACAACAGAACAACTCACCGCCCCACAGAGGTGCTGAGTGGTGAAAGGAGTGCCGTCCCTAGCTCCTGAATAGACTTGTTAAGTAGCATGGCTGATGGATGCTGCGTGGGAGGGAGGCCAGGCCAGCTGAGCTGAACAGGATGGGCCTTCCACGAGGTGGACTGAGAGCCAAGCTCGGGCCCCCCTCCGGTATTTTTCTCCATTTCTGCCATGCAAAGATAATCAGGTTTATGTAAAGTATGTGTGCTCTTTTGACAGCCCTGTCCCTCATTAATTCAATCACCCCCATCCCCATTGTTCCCCGAGTGTTTGAAATGCGGATGGGGACCCGCTCCTCTAATCCTGTCAATCACTGTTAGCATTTTCCTGCAGTTGCCATGGCTGGGGCCAAAGTTCATGAAAACACAGAATGAGAGCCAACAAAACAAGAATAAAGACTTATTTGAGGTACTCTTTTTAAAGGACATCGACCATGCACAAAACATGGGAAGTGAATGTAGACAAGTTTGGACACTCTGTTCCTAGAGAGGGAAGAGGGCAGAAACAGAATTTGAAAATCAAATAGGCCCATGAAAACTTGACCCAAGAGTCTCTGGGAAAAACCCGGTGAATTGCTCCCTCGTAGAACAATGTTCTTTCTTTCGTGTGTTCTTCACAGGGACAATGGCTCATATATTATAACACATGCCACCGGGTCTTTACACTGTTGTAAGCCAGCTCAGCCCCCCGAATGCTGATAGCGGACAACAGGAGATTGTGTGCCTGTAATGCGCTCTTTCTCGGCCCCACTAAAAACAAGGACTGGGAAAATTATTCATGCATAGAGGCCCGACAAAGCAAGATGGAGATTTGAGATGTCACACAGCGAGATCATGTGACACCCTCAAAAAAAAAAAGGACAACACCCATTCACCCAAAGACATTGTTAAATTCCCATTTCATACGCATCAACACTCTGGCAGCCAAGTGGCTGCCTCCTCTTGGGGCCTGTCTAAGGGGCTGACTAGGGGTAGAGCAAAACCCTGGTAGCAATGGCCAACATTTCTGCTCCCCAAGATGTTTGATATCCAAGTCCGTGCCCCATAGCCCATGCCACCCTCTGTAGGGCATCACTGCCTCCAATCTAGGTGCCTGGTATCACTCAGACACAGAGACTATGCCCCTCCAAACCACTACCACCTCAGTGCCTTCAAAATCCTAGGGCTGCCTACCTCCTCTCCTCTTCACCACTCTGACTCCTCTCTGTCCCTCTGTGCCTGTGTACATGTGGCTTTCCTGTCCCTGGAGTACAGTCCATTATTACCGTCACCCCATGTACACTCTAGCTTCTCCTAGTCCCCAAAACCTCCCACAAGGAAGTCTGTGGGACAGGTTGGGGGCCTCCCCCTGTTTCAGCTCTTGGCACATAGCTCAAAAGCACCTCATAAGAAAAGGCAAAGTAGTCGCAGAGCCTGAATTCAGTTCCAGTGGGAGAGGTTGCTGATGTCCGGAGACCTTGTGTAGTAGATAGTCTATGTGCCTATACCACATCCCATTGTAGGCAATCCTGAGGTTGGAACAAAGTCCTCTGATTTGCTAGGCTCTCACTCTGCCCACCGAGCTACATGTCACGGTCCTCAGCCTCCGCATGAACAGAAGCTCAACTCCACAGACACCCACCCCAAGCCGGTTGTCAGGTCCCACCTCTCCGATCGTCTCATTTGTGACCTTCTCTTACATGTCAAGACAATGGCAGTGAGTATTGATTTGGGCCCAGGCATGGCATGTAGAGACGTGCTCCTCGGATATCTGTGTTTATGGAGTGGGAGCAGGGTCACCAGCATTGACTTAAGAATAGAACAAATCTCCAAGTCAAGTAAACAATAATTTTTAAGTACTAAAAGTTCCCTTCTTACCCATTCCCCCCATAGTATCATACATTGGGGGCTGTCTCCCCAGGATCAGAGTCCTATGTCTGCCCTAAAGGAGTCCAGCTTGTTTCTTCATATCTATTTCCTTTCTGGTATCACTTCCTCCTCTCAGGATGTTTACCCCCAAACATGGTGAGGCTTTCATCTCTGATCTATAGCTGTCACTGTGGGTCCTGAGAAAGCTCCCAGGAACATCAAAAGCCTGATTTGATGTAGACTCCACAAACTGGACCACCAAGGAGGTCGCTTTCGAGGGTCCTGACACTCAGGGACTTCGTAGCTAAGATGTTTCTTTCCATCATTTCCTGTTGAACAATTAATAGGTAATGCTAACTCAGCGACTTGCATATGTTTCCCTCACTTCATCATTTCTGATAAAGCTTACATTGTTCTCTGTTTAATCAAATGGTACATTAGTTTAATAAAGAAAAAAAAGAGAAAGAAAGAAACTGATCCTATTCATTTCACGCTCCAACACTGGCAGGCTCTGTGTGTGTGTGTGTGTGTGTGTGTGTGTTTTTTAAGAGTCTGGATTATCCCTCTATATCTTGAAGAGCTCAGAGTACCTTATAATAGATTCTCTGTGGGCACATTTATAATTAATTACTTTACTCTGGTGCTGACCTCCCAGTCATCCTGGGACACAGGGTGAACTATTTCCACTTCCATTCTGGGCCTGTCTTCCTCCTACCTCCTCCTCATCTTCCTCCCTCCTCTTCTTCCTCTCATCTTCCTTCTCCTCTTTTCTCTCCCTCTCCCTCTCTCTTTCTCCTCTTCCTCCTTTCTCCTCCTTATCTTCCTCCCTCCTCCTCTTTCTCCTTCCTCTCTTCTTCTTCCTTCTCTTCTCTCTCTCTCTCTCTCTCTCTCTCTCTCTCTCTCTCTCTCTCCTCTCTCTTCTTCCTCCTCTTCCTCTTCTCTGCTTTTGAGGACAGTTTAGACAGGTCTCAGGTCTCAGTTTCTCACAGTCACAAAAGGAAAGGAGTGAAGATGAACTCAAGTATTTCAGATCTGCTCTTACAAGACTTTGGATGTAAAGTTACAGTGCTTAAGACTTCAGTGTGTGAAGGTTTGCAAAGTAGCCCATCTGAAGCAGCACAGATGCTGACCTGGCAGCAAGGTGGGTTTGTGGTTACTAATTTCAAAGTAGTTTGCAAATCCAGTGGGTTTTCTTTTTATGAAACTGGGGTTTTGTGGGTCTTTTGAATTTGAGAATCTGGAATTAAACTAGATGGAAATAAAACAAAACCATCTTAAGTATGTTCCTCATAGAAATGGGTCTTCACAGAATATCCAAAACAACATCCAGTTCAAGAGTGTGCAGCCCTTGAACATGAAAATTAGCCTAGTCCTTAAACACAGACACGTGGATTATACACCTCTGGAAGCCACTATAAATTGAAAATACCATAGGTTGAAAATGTGTTAAATGCTTCTAGTTCAGTGAACATCATAGTTTATCCCCTATGTTTCTATTCGTCTACAATAGGGCAAAATTATCTAACAAAAAGCCAAGTTTTCAAATACCAAGTATCTCATCTATTCTTAGATAGGTGTTTTCAGGAAACCAAAATAAAATACAGCCCTACCATTGGTGACAGGGAACAGCATAGAATGTCAGCTGTTACTGTCACAGCTGTAGAGCTGGCAGGGTCCCAGGTTTGATGCGCTGCCCAATGAAGCAAGTTCACAGTGCATAGAGCTGGCCCAGATAGAGAACAAGGGGCAAAATCCGAACTGCAGGTTCTCTTGAGTGTGAATTAATTTTGCACTATCACAATGTAAAGCATCTGTGAGTCATGAGCCAGGGCCTCTACCAGCCCACCCTGCTCTGGTCATCTAATGACGACAACACAGAAATGGAACCATATTGTGACATTCTCTCAGGAATCCACAGGAAGGTAATACTGGCATCTGTGCTCTTAAGGAGGGATTGTGCCATCACTGCCTTCCAAGGTTGCTGTGAAACTCCCAAGGTGGTATGAATCTCCCAAGGCTGGTATGAACCTCCAAGGCTGGTGCGAACCTTCCAAGGATGGTGTGAACCTCCCAAGGCTTGTGTGAACCTCCCAAGGCAGGTGTGAACCTTCCAAGGCTGGTGTGAACCTTCCAAGGCTGGTGTGAACCTTCCAAGGCTGGTGTGAACCTTCCAAGGCTGGTGTGAACCTTCAAGATGGTGAACCTTCCAAGGTGGTGTGAACCTTTCAAGCTGGTGTGAACCTTCAGGATGGTGAACCTTCCAAGGATGTTGTGAACCTGCCTCCCAAGGTTGTTGTGAACATCCTACAGCAACTCTCTGCATTAACCTTTCCATTAGGCTCTAGCCTTTCTTCCTATTTGGCTTGATATATCAGACAAGAGTTGGAGAAAATGCCAGCTAGTCCAAGGACTTGCCCTCTGCACCTATCTTACTCCTGACCCCTCACCAGCTCTCAGGCTGAGCTGAAACCAAACACCTGATTGCTTACAATAAGGAAACTAGAAAATGCTTGCTCACTCCACCTCAGCCTACCTTCCGTCCAGTCAGTTCAGCCCTTCTGACAACCCCTTGCACAGAATGGAAATAAGAAATAAGAAGGCATATTCCTGGTTACTTGATACTGTTGGTCTTCCTATGGGGTTGCTATCCCCTTTAGCTCTTTCAATCCTTCCCCTAACTCTTCCATAGGGATCCCCTAACTTAGCCCAATGGTTGGCTTTAAGTATCTGCATCTGTCTCAGTCAGCTGCTGGTAGAGCTTCTCAGAGGACAGCCATGCTAGGCTCCTGTCTGCAAACACAACATGGCATCAGTAATAGTGTCAGGGTTTGGTGCCTACCCATGCAATGGATCCCAAGTTAGGCCTTTCCTCAGTCTTTGCTCCATTTTTGTCCCTGCATTTAAACAGGAACAGTTCTGGGTCAGAAATTTTGAATGATAGGTTGCGACCCCATCCCTACACTGGGGGCCCTATCTATCTACTGGAGATGTTCTCTTTAGGTTCATCTCCCCACTGTTGGGCATTTCAGCTAAGGTCATCTCCATTGACTCCTGAGAGCCAACAGTATCAAGTAACCCAGACCCCAGGTGCTCCCAGAGACTAAGCACCAACCAAAGAGCATACATGGACTGGTCCATGGCCCCTGGCATATATGTAGCAGAGGATTGCATTGTCTGGCCTCAGTGGGAGAGAATACTGTACCTAATCCTGTAGAGACTTGATGCTCCAGGGAAGGGAGAAGCCTGGGGTGATGCAGGGCAGTAAGGGAGTGGGGGGAGCACCCTTTCAGAGGCCAAGGGAAAGGGGTGAAAAACTCTGAGAAGGGAGACTAGGAAGAGGGGCAACATTCGAAACGTAAATAAATATTTTTTTCTTAAAAAGAGAGAGATAGAAAGACATATTCCTTAGCATAGTAGCCATGGCTCCTGCAAAGATTCACACCAGGTAGGACCAAGGTCTCAGCAATGGCCCTGCATGGTCACCTTATCTCTCACTCTGCTGCATGAAGGAAGTGAAGTCCCAAGGTTCAGTGGGTTGGCCTGTTGCTGCTTGTATTTTAATGATACATATTGTTTCCTAAAGATGTGGTTGCCCCGACTAGCATATCCTCAAATACTCAAGTGATGGCCATGTGAACCAATTGGTTCGGAACCCAGGGCCACTCCCTGGCCTTTTTTTTTTTTAAGCCGGGCAGTGGTGGTGCATGCCTTTAATCCAGCACTTGGGAGGCAGAGACAGGCAGATTTCTGAGTTTGAGGCCAGTCCAGTCTTCAGGGTGAGTTCCAGGACAGCCAGGGCTATACAGAGAAACCCTGTCTTGAAAAACAGAGAGAGAGGAGAGAGAGAGATGGATATTCTCCAACTCCCACCTGCTCAAGCAGTAGGCTGGAGACCCCCAGAGTAACTGGAGAAGCTTTGACCCCAGCAGTCCCAAGTTTTCTGGGAACCATTGGTGTTTCCAGAAACCACCATTCTTTTATTCTTATGGACAGTTAAGTGAACGATCTGCTGATACCATGTTCCTCTAGCACTTGTCAGGGAACAAAGCCAACTTCTGTGATGTGTGGTACTGAAGGAAGATATATTGGACTTTCTGTCAGTGAGACAAATGTCCAAGAGAAACAACTGAAAGTAAGAAAGGTTTATTCTGGTTTTGTTGATTCTTTGTATAGTTGTTTTTGTTTCTACTTGGTTGATTTCTGTTGTGGATAGCCTCAGCCTTGTACTTGATCCTAGTTCCACCTCCTGGAGGGGCTTCAGAGGAGATTGAATGTGTACACACGGTGAGGTTATTGTAAATCTTCTGTCCAATTAAAACCTGTAAAATAAAGGTAGATCAGAATTGGGCAGTAGAAGGGGAGGCGGAGAAAAAGGCTTAGGGAGGAGAGTGAGAGGAATTCGATATAAGAGAAGGAGTAGAAGAGCAGGAGGCAGAAGTAGAAGGAAGCCCGACAGAGGAGCCAGAGCTGGAGGACAAGCACGGCCTGTAAAAACCGCAAGTTATAAGGGGATTAGAGTAGTGTAATGTAAACCTGCCCATCTAGGCTGCTATTTATACCATAATTATTGAGTTGTGTCTTCCTTTACTGGTCTCCATTGGGTAGGAGATCTTACAGCAACAAATTCGGCACTTTAATAATCTCATCTACTACAGATTTCAGCCCTGAGTTTGATTATTTCTTGCCATCTCCTCCTCTTGGGTGTATTTGCTTCATTTTGTTCTAGAGCTTTCAGGTGTGTTGTCAAGCTGCTAGTGTATGCTCTCTCCAGTTTCTTTTTGTAAGCACTTAGAGCTATGAGTTTTCCTCTTAGGACTGCTTTCTTGTGTCCCGCAAGTTTTGGTATGACGCCTTCATTTTCATTAAATTCTAAAAAAGTCTTTAGTATTTTTCATTATTTCTTCTCTGACCAAGTTATCATTGAGTAGAGTGGTGTTCAGTTTCCATGTGTATGTGGGATTTCCATATTTTTGTCATTATTAGTCCGTGTGATCTGATAGGATGCATGGGATTATTTCAGTTTTCTTGTATCTGTTGAGACCTGTTTTGTGACCAAATTATATGATCAATTTTGGAGAAGTTACCATGAGGTGCTGGGAAGAAGATATATTCTTTTGGTTTAGGATGAAATGTTCTATAGATATCTGTTAAATCACATTGGTTCATAGCTTCTCTTAGTTTTACTGTGTCTCTGTTTAGTTTCTGCTTCCATGATCTGTCCATTGATGAGAGTGAGTGTTGAAGTCTCCCACTATCATTGTGTGAAGTGCAGTGTGTGCTTTGAGCTTTAGTAAGGTTTCTTTTATGAATGTGGATGCCCTTGCATTTGAAGCATAGATGTTAGAAAAAGAAAAAAAGAAAAAGAAAGGTTTATTCTGTCTACTTCCAGTCTATGCTTACCAGCTCTCCTGAAGGCTGGCCTGGGTCAAAATAGACATCACAAAGGAAAGGCATGAGGGAGGAAAGGTTCTCCCCTCATGGCAGCCAGCAAGCAGCAAGAAGCACACCCTCCATGACCCAACTTCCCCAGGTAGCCCTATTGCTTCAGTTTCCAACACCTCCCAATTTGAGCTGCTAGCTAGGGACAGTTCATAGCTATAAGCAAATGGAAAGTCCTAAAGTCACTCAAACCTTTGTCTCAGGAGACTTTGCTTCAGACCCCGTGACCTCTGACTTACAGGACATTGGCTTTTTTGTGAGAAATCGGGCAATTTCTCTAGATGAGTCATGCAGGTGCTGATTTGACTAGTAGCCAGATCTGGAAAACTAAAACCCTCTTGCTTAATTCTAGAATGTTACTATAAGGTGCCTGCCTGGTCACAAATCCACTACCCTCTCTCTGCTCCTATGGCTCCTGAGGATATAAATGGACCTGAAACTAAAGCACATCTTCTGCTATCCAGGGTGAGTGAATACAGGAAATAGGACATAACCTGTATTGCTCAGAATGCCTCTTAGACTCCTCTTCAGAAAGCTGTCCAAGCATTTGACAAGATTGATCCCATCCATATGCCCTGTGCTGGATGGTTTTGTGTTCAACTTGACACAAGCTGGAGTTATCACAGAGAAAGGAGCTCCCTTGAGGAAATGCCTCCATGAGATCCAGCTGTAAGGCATTTTATCAATTAGTGATCAAAGGTGGGAGGGCCATTGTGGGTGGAGCATCCCTGGGCTGGTAGTCTTGGGTTCTATAAGAAAGCAAGCTGAGCAAGCCAGTAAGCAGCCAAACCCTCCATGGCCTCTGCATCAGCTCTGCTTCCTGATCTGCTTGAGTTCCAGTTCTGACTTCCTTTGGTGATGTACAGCAATTTGGAATGTAAGCTGAATAAACCCTTTCCTCCCCAACTTGCTTCTTGGTCATGATGTTTTGTGCAGGAATACAACCACTAAGATATGCCCCATATTTCTAAACCTATGTAAGCCAGCAGGGGGCTGTGACAGAGAGGAGTACCCATCCTATTCAGCTACCAGTTCTTTGAAGCTCACGAGGCAGGGTGGGTGATAGCAGCCTTGAACATGACGAACCCCATGTCCTATGGCTCTCTCCTCTCTTCAGAATGGATGTTGCTTCTGGTGGTATTTGAGCTGCCCGGTCCCCATGTTCTAGGTGTTCCACTTCCCTTGATCTTCACACCACAAAACAGGAGGTAGAATTCGTGAACTGCTCCTGCACTTGGAGCTCTGTGGCCATGTGCCCTGTGTCCAGCTTAAGTGTAGATACCATGAACTACCGATTCTCATGGGCAGCATAGACATGTATTCTGTATTCAGCTGTGAGGCAGATAACATGAACTTCCCCTGCTCAGAGCTGTGTAGGTATGTCGCTGTGTCCAGCCATGACACCAGTCCAGGGCACATGTACTACTTAGTATAGGGCTGGGTTGTGAGATACTCAGTGATACCTGTTCTGGAGAGAACAGAAGAGGAGAGAACACAGCAGGTGAATGGATGAATTTTAGACACCTTGATTACTTCAAGAAAACAGGGCAAGGCAGCTCACAGGCAAGCCCAGCCCCGTGGGGGAGGGGAGGCAGAGCTTGGATTAGCAAAACCAAACTGTGTCCCCTTTGAAGAGCCCTTGATGCCATTGACTGTGTCGGATTGTTAAAAACGCTAACATTGTGCCTGTTCATTTTCGTCACCTGCTCTTGATTAATCCCCTTCTAAATGGCATCTGTAGACCCTGAAATCTCATACCACTTAATTAAATTAGCAACACATTTGTCTCCCCCGTTTTCCTATCAAAGGGTTGTGCTCAGGAGAAATAAAACCTTTGTTCCCGCTACTCCGTATAATTTACACTCTTTTCTCTCCCTTCCCTCATCCAGCTCCTGGCTCAGATGCTAAATTGTAGCTGGTAATAGGGAGCTATTAGGGGTAGCGAAGCGTGTCAAGGAAGCAGCCAGTGGGCCCTGCTGAAAGAGCTGGGCTCCCAGGAAACTGTAGGGTCAGGAGTCTTGTGCCCACATCACACAGCATGTCTTTGTATCCATAGTCACACCTTAAAACTGGGACATTTGACATCCATAAATAGAGGGAAGAAAGCTGACCCTGAGCAGAGAGATGGAGGCAGAGATGGGATTAGGAGGGAGAGCTGCACAAAGCTTGCAGAGAGCTACCCCTGATCAGAGGTAAATGCAGGCTTAGGGAGCTGGTCTACACTCAGCCAGAATCAAAGACAGACCAGGGCTTTGTTGTCCAAACATGGTTAGGTGCCCATGGAGGAGATTCAAATTTACTTAAACAAATGTTTTATCCCCTAATAATCCAGACTAACAACTAATTAGAACTGTTTCAAGTGGATAGAGACAAATCTTCTACAGGAAGTTCTAAAAGTCTATGCATTTGACCATTAACTTGCAGCTATGCATGTAAAAGGCAGTGAACCCCTCACCCCATGGCCACAGACTCACATGTTCAGGGATTCAGACAGTCTGTGGCTGAACCTTGGTGGTCTTTGTGTTGTGAGTGCTGGATATACATTGGCTCTTCTACAGCCCTGCCAAGAGTCTAAGATCATCCTACAGTAGCCCTAGCAATTTCTATTTCCTAGCCTAGCATAAAGGAGCATCATCAAGACTGTAGGCAGAGCCTGTGCTTTCACACATAGGGAAGCCACTAAGTCAAAGGCTCTGTGTGACCTTGGGATCATCCACAGCACAAATACCCGCCAAGGCAGGTGATTGGCCTGCCCTTTTTCAGATAAAGAAATTCTACATGGTTCTAGAAGAATGTCAATTTCCTCTTAGCTTCTTGTGCTCTTCCTGGTCTCCCCAAGTCCCAATTGCCCCATGCATACGACAGGATGTATACTGGCATTCTAGAGTCAAAGGAGAACCTAGGCTCCGTATCTGCACACTACTGAGTTACAGTGTACAATTGCAATACAAATTACAGTACAGTGTACACCAATGCAGCCTTTTGTAGTCTCCTCATGACTAAAAGCCAAGAATGGAGCTCAAACAGATCCAGACAGAACAGGAAATAAAACCACATACTAGGGGCAGGAAATAGGTTAGAAAGAACCAAGTTTCTCCCCCCCCCGGTGTGTGTGTGTGTGTTGGTGTTAGGCCACAGTAGAACCCAGGCAACATACCTCAGTGCATCTACCTCCTCTGGAGATGAAGTCTTCACTGGCCTTGTTTACCTATGAGGGTAGAAGAGCTGGGTTAGAAAACTCTAGGGATCTGCCTGTCTATCTTCCTAGCACTGGGGTTATACACATGTGTCCACCATGCCTGTCTTCTTATGTACACTCGTGGGGATTGAACATGATCCTCGTGCATGCAAAGCAAGCACTTTACCAGCCCCTGCATTACATTTTACAGGCAAATGAATGAGATTAGGAAAAGAGCGTTTGTTGACAAGCAAGGTCTGCCTGGGTGTCTGTTTGGAAATCCATGTATACATCGCCATCTCCTCACACAGTGGGAGCCTGCCACCATCTTTGTATGACAGCAGCACATTATGTCACATCACATCCTCACAGGTCTCATTCCCTTAGGAAGACAATTTGGCATCAGTGTTCCCTCAACTCCAGAATGCTGTTCTTGCTAATGATAAAATATCAGAGGGCTATTACCGACAGCTTATCTGGCGAATGGTGTACCCAAGTAGGGCTTTCTAGAGGCACTTTGGAAATACACCAAATTAAGTCCTGTTCATTATAAAAGCCAAGACGCCCTTACTCATTATTTCAGATAAAAACGTAATTTGCTGAAAGGAACCCAGTGGTGAGCTCAGATTTGAAGACACACAGGTGGTCATGAGGGCAGGGGGGAGGGTGTGGGGTGAGGAAAATATTCCTAAGGATGAGCTGGGACAAAATAGAAGTGAAATGTTACATCCACTACAGGAACGCTAACCGTGGAATGGTTCTCTGGGCAGCCAGAGCAGGCACAGAGGAGCAGGTTCTCAGCTCCCATTTGATCAGCTAGAAAACAGATTGTAGTTCTAGTGCTCACCACGGTCTAGCTCCCACGAGGCAGAGTACAAGACTCCTGTCTCCTCTTTAGGAAAATGATGCTTATTCAACACCTAACCTCTGTCTTCCAGGGCTACCTTTCTCTTTGCAGATCAGCACTATGAGAAAAATAAACTCAGCAAACTAGAGCATAGAGTCCAGGAGAGTGGAAATTCTTTGGAGGCCAACACTGCCAGACAGCCTGGCAAACCGGTGCCTCATGAGTGAGTCAGGCTAGTGGGCCCAACTTGCTCAGACTCCACCTTGGAAAGGTATAGAGCACATAGGAGTCTTGAGGGGGGAGCGAGTCACACCACACAAGAATATGGGATAGCCCCAAAGTTGCTTCTACAACTTGCTGCCAAATAGATTTTTGTTGGTCTTGTTACCCTGTGATATGATGCTTTCCACATATCAGAAGGAAATAACGACATACACCTTTTCTTAGAAAAACAACTTCATCCATGCATTTCCCAGACCTCCAGGTCACTGCAAGTCTTCAAAGATCACTTGTTATTCTCCATGCCAGACCTGCACAGAGACTGATACTATCCCCAGCACATCCTGACTTTGGCTGGCATTGAGTTTGTAATCTGCAATCCTGGGACAGACTTCCTCTGATGCAGAAATCTGTGTGTTCTGCCTAGATACAAGGGTCAGGTACACGCTTGCTGTTACTAAACCTTCCCATTTGATTTCTTCTTATTGGTGTTAAATGCTTAACTTATCATCTAAGGAGCTCTGGGGGTTTGCAAAGTTTGCTGCAGAGACCTTTGGTAACCCAGAGTGGGCTACTAGAGAGATCTCTGGTCCTTCAGGGGCCTTCTGAATACAATTCACAGTTTCATTCCCCTAAATCTGATAGTACTTTACATCAGCACTTAATTATCTTGGTCATCGAGATAAAATAAGATGTCTTCTTGTTGAGACTATATAGTCTCTCCACTAATGATCATTTTTTTTTTTTTTTGCCTAAGAAATACTTACACTCCCCTAAGTACACAGGTATATAAAATAACCAACCAAACCAAATAGTTACTGATTTAAATCTTACAAAGAAATATATTTTAAACCAATATTTGATATAATCATATCATTTATTAAAGATTAAAGCAAATTTACATACTAACAGGTTGGATAATCTTGTTTATTTTTGCATAAAGAATTAGATATTGGTTGAATATTTGATCTTACAGGACACAGCATCTTCAACATTGTTGACTGATATTTTCATTTTACAATTGTCAATAAGGAAAATACAGCTTCTTAGAAATACAAATTTCAAAATGGCAGAAGTATGTTTAGGGCCGTTTTGCTAATTTTTGGACTCCTAAGCCAAAATCCATTTAGGTATTTTAAATTAAGTTAAAGCAAGAAACTGAAACTGAAATGTTTAAATAAAACATTCTTAGCAGAGACATCCAGCATCATGTACTGAACAACTCTAGGATTCAAGAACCCTTTCTGTCTCAGACACCTATTGGACTACCCTGACCACAGCCTGTAAGCCAGTTTAATAAGTCATAAACACAAACTCTTACACACAGACACTCATACACAAAGACAGATGTACACACTCACATACAGACATTCATACACACACACATACACAGAGACTTTGATACACATACTCACACACACTTTTACACACACACATTCACACACACTCATACACAAAGATGAATACATACCCAGACACACACATACACACATAGACACACTCTTGCACTTATCTTTCTCTCTCTCTCTCTCTCTCTCTCTCTCTCTCTCTCTCTCCTCTTTCTCACACACACACACATATACACACATCCATTCTATTCCATTCTTTTAGAGAATCCTGACTAATACAGGAAGCTAACTTTTTAATAGGACTATCTCCCAAGAATAAAGTTGGTACAGTTGATATTTTTGTGGAAAAAAAAAAAAACTTGCCTTTTGTTTTTTGATTACAGTATAATTACATTATTTTCCCCTTCCTTTTCCTCCCTCAAAAACCTCCCACCAACCTCTCCTTGCTTTCCTTCAACCCATGACCTCTTTTTTCATTAATTATTGTTACATGCATACATGTATATGATTATTACTAAATACATAAATACAATCTGTTTCGTCTGTACAATGTTACTTGTGTGTATGGTTTCAGGGCTGACCATTGGTATTGGATATGTAATCGATGTGTTCTTCCCTGGAGAAGACTATTTCTCCTGATCTCAGCATTCCTTAGGTGTAGCTTCTAACATCTCTAAGAGATACTATCTCACACCAACTTGCTTTTCTGGCTCTTAAAATCTTTCTGCCTCTTATTCCACATTAATCCCTTAAGTGTAGGAGTTGTTTCGTGGATGTACCAGTTGGGCTCCACAATTATGCAGTTTAATTGGCTTTTTTTTTTTTTTCTGTAATATTCCCATTTCTTGCAAAGAGAAGCCTCCTAGATTGAAAGTTCTGCCACCATCTGGTTAGTTATTTTTTTAATCAAAATTATGAGCGAGCCCATAGTGTCCTTATTCCTGATCTTCTGACAAAGTGCTTGCTGGTGACCATTTTCAAAGTGATTTTCTTGCTATAGTTTGGGAAAGCCCCTGAGTTGAGAACTTGGTTCCAGTGCTCTAATGCTATTGACAGAGAGTGGAATTTAGGAGATTGTGCCTTGAGAGAAGTCCCGATGTCACTGGGGATATGTGCTCTTGAAGAGAATTAGGGGAATCCATCTCTTTCTCTCCTTTGTTTGGGGGGTCATGGGGTGAGCAGTTTTGATCCACCAAGTATTGCATCCTGCTGTGACATCTCACCAAAAGCAAGTGACATTAATCAGGCATGATCCGAAGTTTCCATAACTTCAACAAACATCGACCTGTTCCTTTATAAACTAACAGTACCAGATAGTTCATTATAGCGAATGGAAAGTTAGTAGCATGCCTCTCCAAGGCTCTGTATTTAGTCAAACGTGTCTGCTGAGAAAAAGAACATAGGGGTGTGATCTTCATGTGTGTTTGTCACACACACAACTGTGAAATAGGACAGATGGACAGGTATTGTTATCCCACCTCACCCGAGTAATAATGACTATCACAAGAACCAGTAATAACAAATGCTGCTGAGGCTGCTGGGAAATGGAGCCCTGTATTCACTGCAGATGAGAATTTAAACTCATGTGGTCTCTGTGGAAACAATAGGCATATTTTATGATCCAATTCTACCAACTCTGGGTGTTTTCCAGAGAGAATGGTGGGTGGTTGACAGGGAGGGGAATGGTTGAAAAGGAAAGGGTGGTTGGAGGATGATCATGGGCAAAGTACACAATATATTTGAACTTTATCTGGCATTGTGTACAATGAATGTATGCCAATGAGTTAATAAGTCAGGCAGAGTCGTGTAGCACTGAGATGTCCATGGAATTAAACAACAACAACAACAACAAAAGATAGAATGGAATTAATGAAAAAATGGAGAATGAAAATATGCAAACAAAAAAATAATGGAATAGAAAACTTCCTAAAGTCAAGAATTTTTTCCAGTGAAAACCCAGTGGCCCCAAACCAACAACAAACTGGGCAAAACAAAATGACAGGAAGCCAACGAGCTCTGAAGCACAGCACACAGACAAGATGACCAGCCACAGTGTGAAAAACAGTGACTCTAGGAAAAGAAGCTGGAATAAACATCTGGGTTGTGGAATTCATCAGAAAACATATCCTGCGGTACCTGATGAAATCTGGCTTCTAAGAACGAAGGGGAAATTTCAGATGTTCCCAGAGGTGAAGGTAACACAGTGAGTATCTACAAACAGAATGAATATGCAAATCACATGATATCCTGGACACTCCTGGA
The DNA here is from genome assembly GCA_021653895.1 of Mastomys natalensis. Lineage (NCBI taxonomy): Eukaryota > Metazoa > Chordata > Mammalia > Rodentia > Muridae > Mastomys > Mastomys natalensis. Next base: position 334,754 of record JAJTUV010001150.1, on the reverse strand, counting down.
CTGGAGAAGATGGTAGGGTGATGTTGGCAGTGGTATGACAGACACAGATGCCAACTTCAGCAATCCAGTCATGTGATGCACACTGATAAATGCATTCTATCTTCTCCTTTGTTTTGTATTCTAACAAGAGGGAACATCTCAAAAGTCCTTCTAAATCTTAGTCATTTTTCTTTGGGGTTTTTATCTGAGCATTTTTCACCATGGCTCAGCCCAGGATGCAGATGTTTGCCTGAGTCTACATGTGTACATCTGACCTTTCACACATGCATGTATGTGCAATGGTATGCAGCTGTATGCAGGTGTGTGTGTGTACATATCTGTTTCTGCACTTATGCCTGTGTGTATTATAGTATGCACGTGCATGTATTGTGTGAATGTTTGTCTATGTTTTATCTATGATTGTGTACATGCTTGTATCCATGAACTGTGGGATATACACTGCATGTCTGTGAGGTATACAGGTATGTCCATGTGTGCTTGGCTTTATGTATATGGTGTGGATATTAATGTGTGTCTGGTAACAGATCACTTCTGTTCACCCAAAGACCAAAGTGCAGTAAATCCCAACTGGGCCAGCAGTCTCTGAGATGAGACTCTCACCTCTGGCCTCTAAATCCTGGAACAGCTCCTGACTGGAATGTGGTACTTCTAATTATACAGGTGAGTACTAAGAATGAGTCTCATATGTCAATTTTTTCTCGTGGCTTGACTCCTTTCAGGTCATCTAAATGTTCTGACTTCTGTGTATCTTTCCTTCTTAGTTCACCTCCCCAGCTGTCAGGATTCACTCATCCCACAATCATAGAATCCTTGTGCTGTCTTCAAGGGCTGACCCAGTGAGTTTAAAATGCCCCAAGATAAAGTGAGCTGCAGCTAGGACCATCTCTCCAGATCCAGCCAGGGTACCACCAAGAGCTAAGTGTCCCCATTGCCAGGTCTGCCACATGCCTTTTGTCTCCGATATGAAAAGCAAGCTTGAAAAGCCCCAGAGGCTGAGTAGTCAATTTACTCATAAAGGGGGCAATGTATTAGATGGAACTCATCTCTTCAATTGGATGCTGAGAAGGGAAGTTTTAAAAGTCACATATAATTTGATTTAATAGGGTTGTGCTCCTGCTCAGCAGGAAAATGGGATGCAGACAGAGTGTGATCCTCATTTAAATATCCTCATACAAGAGATGACGTGCTCCATCAATCTCCCTACGACAAGGAGGCCAGGTGGGATTATTGATGTTTAGTAGCCGCAAGATTATAAACAGGGAAATTGAAAGTGATCCTTAATTGACAGGGCCTGTCCGCTACCGTGGGAAAGTGTGGCCTTGTTCCCACTGGGTATGTGGGGAGACTTCCAGGTGTGTGGCTAGCACAACACTAGCAGGAAAGATCCAGTAACGGCTTACACCCAAACACCTGCTCCACAGAGGGAATACAGATCAAGATGAAGTTCTCTTCCCTAATGGCACAGACACAGGAAGCTGAGCTTTCTCAACAGTGCTTGTGTAGGTCAGGGATACACCTGGAATGGGTAATGCTGTCCAGACCTGGGATCTGAATGCCACTCAGCCCATGAGGCAGTCACCTTCAGTGTCTCTGCCCTTGGAGGAGGATCTGGAGAGCCAGACCTCACCTTTGAATTCTTACTATGAGTCCCAGGATGCTAAGGCTTCATAGCTCATCCTATTCAATAGATTTCTACCAGGAAAGGCCATGGTTAAGTTATCTACAGAATTCATGCACAGAGATGTGTGCATAGATATAGGCCCTAGTCAGACATTGGGACGGTATGAGAGCAAGCAAAGCACCCATCTGAACAGCATCCAGAATATCTTGCCCCATCTATCCAAATCCTCCACTGACACCAGCCCAAAGAAGACACCTAAAAATACACTGAAGATCAAAAAGGTGAGTCCATCAGGATAGACAGACAGCTGGAAAAAAAGGTTTAGGAAGCTGGAGGCCAGGGTTTCAGACTGCTGGTAGCCCAGATTAGCAAGAACATTCATGTGAAGATCACTTAAAACTCAAGCTCTAGGGTGTAAGACAATTAGAAGAGCAGACGGTCATCGATATAGACAATGTAAGCCTTCGAGCTCGCTCATTAAAAAGTCAGAGCATGGTAAGGTCCGCACCAAGGGCTATATGAGGTATTGGACTTGAAACAGAAACACGCACGAACAGCACCGCTTGGCATTAAAGCTCTTGGGACACCAGCCACACCCTTGATCAGGTCCATCAAGCAAACTGGAAAAGAGCGGAGTTTCGCTTGTCTAAAGTGGGGTACGAAGGTCATCATTTAGACTTGCTGTCTACAACAGAGCAGTGGGCAAGCTTAAGAGATGATTGAACAACGGAAAGCAGGGCTGCAACCGATCAAACGAGTTTAATTTTTCTGCCTACTTGACCAAGTACCTGTCAAGACTAAAACAGACACCATGCAGATATATCTGGAGTGCAGTGTTACTAGTACTATGCAGGTTGAGTAGACAAGAGCCCAGCCCACAGGGTAACAGTGGTGACGAGCTAACTGGGGAGGTGAGGCCCTCCTTTAGAAATCTTTAAAGGAACTAAATTCCTGTGTAAACACAAAGCATACCAAGATATACTATCTCTGTGGATTTTATTATTTTATTGTAGTAGTAGTATCGCAGTATTTTATTATTTAGTAGTAGTAGTAGTTTATTTTACACTACAGGATGTTGCCTTCCATGGTGGACTAGCATCCCACTCTAAGGATCTGGCTACTTCCCAGACAATTCTTCCTCTGAAACACCACCAGCTATCTGTGGGACTCCTTGTGTTTAATTAATATGTTTATAAACCAGAGTCTCTTGTGAGGTGATGACTGAGCACAGACTGGATACACACAGTCATGAGCTTTGGAAAGGCTTCATGGTGAAAGCATGGTGTGGATCAAGAAGCCCAGGGCCCCAGCATCCAATAAATCAAATCCTCTGTCCATCCAATTGGCTCTTCCTGTGGAGTTCCTTCCGCATCTGAGAAATAGCAGACACTGATTGATTTCCAGCCCAGCCCATCAGGCCCTGTTAATGTTTCATAATGCTAACATTAATTACAGTACTTCATTAGCCATTTTCCTATGCACAGAGGGAACAGGGCACCTCCAGGCTTTGGAAAAGTAGAGTTGAAACAAAGCCTGGCTCGTCTCCTTTCAATCACCAGGGAAAGAATGGCAAAAATTCTAAGACTATGTTTTAGGAAAGAGTTGCAGGAATCTATCTCAGGACAAAGGCTCACCGAGAATAAGCCGCTGGGGTGCTGGGGGCAGAGATGTACAGGTGGATGGCGCACTCATGGGTGGGGCTTCTGATTCAGCAGTCCAGCCTGGGTTTTTCAGATATGACAAATGACTCTGTATATATCCACAGCTGTCTACCGGCAAAGCTGATAGAAACTCAGCACAGCCTTGAAACCACTACCCAAGGGCAGCACGGTGCTGGCCATATTCTGACTCTTCCTCTCGTGCCATCTCTGTCTCCATCCCCAACTCAGACTTAAAGTGAAGCAGGATTCTGATCTGTGCACCTGGGACCTGGGGAAAGCACATGGTCCTCTCTACTGGAGATGAATGTGTCCTCTGGACCTGTGTGTTTCTCTCCTTTAGAACAGATGAGATTCTCTGCTGCCGCACAGCGCGGTTCCTGATCAAGTAGCACCGTGCAAACTCCATACTTCTCAAAGACTTCTGGGAACCTCGCTGGCTGCTCCTTTCCTCCTCGCATCTGTCACCTGTAGAGTAAAATCCTATTTGTAGCACATAACGTTTTCATTCGGGAAAAGAAAATCTTCAAATCCAGATTATGCCACAGTGACCTGAATTAATTTTCATCAAAATTGTTGGGTGGGCTTGGAGAGGGGATTGGGAGGAGTGGACACATCTCACTCCATCCCCTGACAATTGATGACTGAGATAGTATCGTTACTCAGAACCCCAGGAGAATTACGCCAGTCATATAGCACTTGATGTCACTGTGAGGATTTTATCAACACCGAGGCCTTCAAAATGATTGATATCTATGTCTGGACCTTAAAATGCTTCAACAGTTTGGGGCAAAACTTTGTAATTAAAATTTCCTTGCTGTTTCCTTTATCCCTCATGTGTGATGGATCTAACAATAAATAGAACTGCCCTGTGACAGCTGATTTGGAGAATTTGGCATATCTTATTCCAGCACTGGGCAAGACAAATCCCCTACGTTGTCTAAGTAATGAATCATGCTATTTATTAACCCCAAACTTGAGTATTTGTTTCTTGCAGCAAACATACCTGTCTCATCAATGTAAGGATAGTGACATAGCCCTTAAAGGAGTTGAATGGAAGCGAACAGTAATTTCCCCCTTTTATTGAAAATAGACTTTTTTCTTACATAATCTATCTTGATTACTGTTTTCCCCCTACTCCTTCCGGTCCCCCCAATTTCTCCTCCCATCAGCTGTACACTCTGTCTCTCATTAAAAAACAAATATTTTATTTTATTATCTAAAGGATATATCCAAAGGCTTATTATCCTTTAGATAATAATAAAGCAAGATAAAATGAAAACTTACACATTGAAATAAAACAAACAAAAGAGAAAGAGGCCAAAAAAAAAAAAGGCATAAGAAACAGATACAGATGTAGAGACCTACCTGTTCACACTCAGGAATCCCATAAAAACACTAGCTGGAAGCCATATATACGGAAAGGATACTATGTCTGCAGGGTCCCTTGAGCCCTGAGGAGAGGGCCTTTATGAAGATATCCAATTGTGTTCCCAGGTCTCTCTGCATAATATCTGACAGTGGATCTCTGTGTTTGCTCTCAACTGCAGCAGGAGAAAGCTTCTCTGAAGATGGTTGAGCAAGGCATGGATCTATGAGTATAGCAGAATGTCATTAGGAGTCATTTTATTGCTACCTTGTTCTTGTTTGTTTGAAGATCAGTAGTATTTGGTTTTACCATAAGTCTCAAGTTCTTGGTTGTAATAGCCCGTTCTGTTCTGCCCCACGTTTGGGGGCCACTTTGTTCCCGCCCAGAACTACTGCTTCAGTCTGTGGGTCAGGGTCTAGCAAGAGAGAGAGTGGGGATGGAAGGGCAAGAGACACAAAGAATGAAAACAAGACAGAAAGTCTGTTCAAGTCCCGCTTATTGAAAGGAAATCATGGGTATATATAAGCACAAGCAGGGGACTGCAGCTGAAGACACTTTACCACGTGCACCTTGCAGCTGGGAGCACTAAACAGCAAAACAAGATATGGGAGAAAAACATGATGTTTATCAGAGTGTGCTCAGCTGTTGTAGGCATTGAAAACAAGTCTCTTGTCAGGGTATATGGCCTGAGATGGCTGCAAAGATGATAGCCGCTTTCTGCCAAGAGTCAGCCCCCAACACTTGGTCACTCACAAAATGTTAGGTATGAGTTCCAGCTCATGGTATGACCCTTGGTTAGTTTTGCTTACAAAGCTTTGTGCCACCATTGCTGTGAAGAGATATCATGACCAAGGTCAATTCTATTAGAAGAAAGTACTGGGGAGCTTTGTTTACAGCTTCAGAGGTTTAGTCCATGATCTTTATAGTGAGAAGCATGGTGGCATGCAGGAAGGTGTTGGAGCAATAGATCAATTGCTACATCAACAGCAAAGAGAGAGCCTAGGCCTGGCATGGGCTTTTGAAACCTCAAAGCCCCACCCTCAGAGATACACACTCTACAAGGTCACACATCCTAATCCTTCTAATCTGTTCAAGGAGTTTTCACTACTTGGTGACTAAGCACTCAAACACAGGAGACTTTAGAGCTATTCTTATTTAAACCACCGCATTCCACTCCCTGAGGAAGCGACTCCCGTAGGCTTGTAGCCAAATCATAACACAAAATGAATTCAGTTAACTTCAAAAGTCCCCATAAGCTTTCAGTCTCAATACCTTTTAAAAATCCAAAGTCTCTTCTGAGACCATGGCCATCTCTTCATTGTAAGATCAAGATAAAAAAGGCAGACCACATGCTTCTCACAAAAAAAAAAAAAAAAAAAAAGAGTACAGAATATATGTTACCATTTCAAAAGGAAGGAAAGGGAGCATAGTGAGAAAATACTGAACAAAACCAAGACCAAAACTAGAAAAGCAAACTCAAAATTCTATATCTACCTGTCCAATGTCAAAGTGCTCTTCAGATCGCTTCTCGGCCTTTTGGCTAAGATCAAGTGCAAAGTGCTCTTCAGAACTTTGTTGGCCGCAACATACTTCTCTCTTGCGCTGGCTCTACACCGTGATGGCAGCTCTTCTTGGCAGGTATCCCACAATTCTGACATCTCCAACATCTTGGAGTCTTCAACACAATCTAGGCTTTACCTCATAGCTTCATGCAATGGCTTTTTTGGGTCTCCATGCAGGGACATCCTTGATACAGGCCTGGCCTCAGCAACTTTCCCTACCTACAAAGGGAGATTCCATGGCCCCTGTATTCTTGACTCTAAAGCCAGAACCCTGTGACTGAAGCTGCCAGTTCTGCTGCTTGATGGGGATGAAACTTGGCCCCCTTATTCAATTACATCTGCACCAGCTTTCTGTTATTGGTAGTTTCCTTCACTGATTTAGCGTTTCTTTAACTCTTTTCAGGATTTAGAAACTTAACTGAGAGGGATCTCTCCCAAGATCACCACTCCCTTTATTCCATTTAGCATCACTTATCTTTGAATTTGATGATTCTAACCTCAGCTTGAGAGAAGATCCTGAGGAAGGGGTGGATGGGAGCAACATAAGAATGACTCAGAGTCAGTGACGGATGCAAGCTGACAGCATTGCAGTCTGCTCAAGATAGCTCTCTTTGAAGGCCAAAGCCCAGTCTTTTATTTACTGCAACTGCATACGTTACTTCCTTAGAAATTGTGTGACAGTTTAGTCATTTACCCCAGGTACTCCTTTAATCATTCCAACAATCAACATTGTACTGGCTGGCTTTGTGTGTCAACTTGACACAAGCTGGAGTTATCACAGAGAAAGGAGCCTCCCTTGAGGAAATACCTCCATGAGATCCAGCTGTAAGGCATTTTCTCAATTTAGTGATCAAGGGTGGAGGGCCCATTGTGGGTGGTGCCATCCCTGGGCTGATAGTCCTGGGTATAAGAAAGAAAGCTGAGAATGCCAGGGGAAGCAATCCAGTAAGCAGCATCCCTCCATGTCTTCTGCATCAGCTCCTGCTTCCAAGTTCCTGCCCTGTGTGAGTTCCAGTCCTGACTTCCTTTGGTGATGAACAGCAATGTGTAAGTGTAAGCTGAATAAACCCTTTCTTCCTCAACTTGCTTCTTGGTCATGATGTTTTCTGCAGAATTACAAACTCTGACCAAGACAAGCATTTTATAACCTTAGCTCTTTGATTCTTAGAAATAAAAACTGAAATACAGAGCACATTCCAGGCAAGTACATTTTTAACATAGCAAGTTCTATGCAATCCACTGGACACAATGCTGTGGGCTGTGGTTGTCAAATCTAGAAAAATAACAGGCTATTTTTATTTGAGAAAGTTAGCTTTAAGTATACACACACACACACACACACACACACACATATATATATTCAATTTGATGAGCTCTTGCTTATGCCAATGCAAACAGCACTGAAGCTCATTTTATACTTCAGGACCTACTGAAGAGTAGCCAGTGTTCTTAACCTCTGAGCTATCTCTTCAGCCCACATGTTTTTCTTTTTGATCACAGCAACTCCAAGGCTTATTATTGAAAAGTATTAAACGATCCCAGAAAGTAGGAATATCATTATGAGTCTTGGTTTTTTAACTTTTTGTTGTTGTTGTTTCATAATCCAGGTTTTTTTTTTCCTCTATTGACCAAATCATCTCTCCTTCCTTAATATCTTCTGACTAAGTTGACTCATTAGCTATCTCTGTTCTTTCAGGTCCATGAAGCTCCTCACACAATTAATATTGTATCCTTATATTTTACATTGTTAGAAATCCTGTAAAGAACAGTTCTTATACAGTTCTGACATATGTATTTTGAACTCATGTTTTCAGAGTTCTTTCCCACAGCCTTAAGAACTATACTGAAGGTCACAGCCACCATTTTGCTGAGGAGCACCAAACTCATTCTCATTTCCAGAATCATGCTGATTCTGATTATCATGGAGTCATTGATCTTGACAGAATATTCCCCCTTAACTTAAAGGAGGAACATGGAGTAATGTACATTGTTATGCAAACAAACTCCATGCCTACAGCAACTGTCTTAGTTAGGGTTTCTATTCCTGTACAAACATCATGACCAAGAAGCAAGTTGGGGAGGAAAAGGTTTATCAGCTTACACTACCACACTGCTGTTCATCATCAAAGGAAGTCAGGACTGGAACTCTAGCAGGTCAGGAAGCAGGAGCTGATGCAGAGGCCATGGAGGGATGATGTCATTTACTGGCTTGCTACCATTGGCTTGCTTAGCTTCCTTTCTTATAGAACCCAAGACTACCAGCCCAGGGATGGCACCACCCACAATAGGCCCTCCCCCCTTGATCACTAATTGAGAAAATGCCTTACAGATGAATCTAATGGAGGCACTTCCTCAACTGAAGCTCCTTTCTCTGTGATAATTCCAGTCTGTGACAAATTTACACACAAACACAGCCAGTACAATTGACCCCTTATCAACTTGACACACAAAGACATCACTATTAAGCCTCAACCCTTACTTTCTTCTTCATCCCCAGGATCTAAATAACTTTAAAAGTCCCACAGTCTTTGCAAATTCTTACATATTAAATTTTCAATCCCTTTTAGATATTCAAACTCTTTTAAAATCCAAAGTCTCTTTACAATTAAAAGCCTCTTAACTGTGGGCTCCGCTAAAATACTTTCTTCCTTTAAGAAGGAAAATTTTCAGGGCACAGTCATAATCAAAAGCAAACTCCAACTGTCCAATATCTAGGAACTACTCATGATCTTCTGGGCTCCTCTAAGGGCTTGGGTCACTTCTCCAGCTCTGCCCTTGGTAGCACACACCTTGTCTTCTAGGCTCCAACTGCCTGTACTCCACTGTTGCTGCTGTTCTTGGTGGTCATTTCATGGTACTGGCATCTCCAAAACACTGCAACCAGGCTTCACCAATAGCCTCTCATAGGCTCTCTTCATGGTGCCAAGCCTCAGCTCCTTTGCATGACCCCTTCAGTCCTAAGCCATCAGTTGCAAATGAGGCTACCTTCACCAATGGCCTTCCCTGGCCTCTCTCTCACACTGCTGAGCCTCAGCTGCTCTTCATGACCCCTTCATGCCTTCAAAATCAGTACCACCTGGATGACTCTTACACATTTCCAAGTCCTGCTGCAGCACAAGGTACAACCTTAACTATCTCTGGAACACAGTTTCTTTGTGCTCTTAAAAAAACACTTCCTAGAAGATTTCACCTCAATGATGCTGGTCTCTTTTTAATCACCACTAATGTCTTAGCTCCAGCCAACCAGCATCAATAGTCCCAGTAATGCAAAGGTTTCACTTTAGTAGTTCTGGTATTTTATTAATCACACCTGATTCTTCAGTCCCAGCTAACCAAAACCACAGAATCTTCACAATCAAAATTGCAACATCCCTGATAAGAGTCTTTAATCTTCCTACTGAAATTTCACAAGCCAGGGGCTCCATCTTGTGCACTGTTCTCTACATTATCTTCCAAGCTCCATCAGAACATCACACAGAGCTCTTAACACCCATTGGATCTTCTAGCCAAAGTTCCAAAGTCCTTCCACAGTTCTCCCCAAAACATTGTCAGGTTGTCACAGGAATACCCCACTATGCTTGCCAATTTGTCTTAGTCAGGGTTTGTGAAATTCCTGCACAAAACATCATGACCAAGAAGCAAGTTGGAGAGGAAAGGGTTTATTCAGCTTACACTTCCACATTGCTGTTCATCACCAAAGGAAGTCAGAACTGGAACTCAAGCAGATCAGGAAGCAGGATCTGATGCAGAGGCCATAGAGGGATGTTACTTACTGGCTTGCTTCCCCTGGCTTGCTCAGCTTACTTTCTTATAGAATCCAAGACTACCAGCCCAGGGATGACTCCACCCACAATGGACCCTCCCACCTTTGATCACTAATTGATAAAATGCCTTACAGCTGGATCTCATGGAGGCCTTTCTTCAACTGAAGCTCCTTTCTCTGTGATAACTCCAGCTTGTGTCAAGTTGACACACAAAACCAGCCAGTACAGCAACCATCTACACTTGAGGAGATCCATGTCTTGCTGGCTCTGCTCCAGAGGCCAGAATCATGTCCCATCATCCCTTCCGCAACCATACTGGACCCAGCACAAATTTCATTTTATTTTTTTTTAACAGCTGAGTAATACTCCATTGTACAAATGTTCCACATTGTCTTTATCCATTCTTCTGTTGAAGGACAGCTAGATTATTTTCATCTTCTGGCTATTATGAATGCAGCAGCAGTGAACATGGTTGAGCAAGTGTCTCTGAGGTAGCATGAAGTTTCCACTGGGTATATAACCAAGAGTTGTATAGCTAGATCTTGAGGTATATCCATCCCCTTCTTCCTGAAGAGCTCTCACACTGATTTCCATAGTGACTGTCCCAGTTTGCAATGGATGAGTTCTCTTTGCTCTATATCTTCACCAGCTTGAGCTATCTCTTGTGTTATTGACCCTAATCATTCTGAGAGATATAAGATGGAATCTCAAAGTAGTTTTGATTTGCAGTTTCTGATGGCTGAGAGTCTTGGACATTAAGTGATTCTCAGCCATTTGAGTTTCCTCTTTTGAGAATTCTCTGTTTAGATCTGTGCCCCATTTTAAACTGGGATATTTGTCTTCTTATTATCTGGTTTCTTGAGTTCTTATTATATTTTGGATATTGGCCCTCTATTCGATGTGGGGTCAGTAAAAATCTTTTCTTATTCTGCAGGCTGCTGCTTTGTCTTATTGGCAGTTTCCTTTGCCTTACAGAAGCTTTTTGGTTTCATGAGGTCCCATTTATTAATTGTTGATCTCAGTGCCTGCTTTAATGGTGTTCTGTTCAGAAAGCCTTTTCTTATGTCAACAAGTTCAAGGCTATTCCCTGCTTTCTTTTCTATCAGGTTCAGTGCACCTGGTTTTATGTTGAGGTCTTTGATACATTTGGAGCTGAGTTTTGTGCAGAGTAATAAGTATGGATATGTTTCGATTCTTTTACACACAGCCATTCAGTTTTACCAGCACCATTCATTGAAGATGTTGTCTTTTGTGTGATGTGTATTTCTTGCTTCTTTATTAAAGGATCAGGTGTCCATGGGTGTGTGAACTTTTGTCTGAGTCTTTCATTTGATTCCACTGGTCAATTTTGTGCTAATAACATACTGTTTTTACTACTATAGCTCTGAAGTACAATTTAAAGTCAGGGATGGTGACATCTCTAGCAGTGTATGGCTCACAGGAGAAGAGGCTAAGACAGACTGATCTGTAAACAAACAAAAAACTCAAGTGCTATAGTTACTTATTTTGTATATTGTACAAAAAAAAAACCCTTGATTTACTAGGAAAAATAATATTATAGTGTAGTCCTAAGAACATAGAAACTAAGTTCGGATATTCATATCCTAACCCATCCCATTCTAATCTGTAGTGTGTGGCATTGCATATCATCACTTCTGAATAAGGGCTAGTATCTGGGGAGGAGAACAAGGAATCCGTAAAATACAAACATTCCTTGATTGTCACCTATACTCACGTTGGGTTTAAAAGTAGTAGGAAAAAGATCAGGTCCCAGAAATTGAGCATTTTATTATTGTGCAAAACATTTTATGTATGGACTGTTCAAACTCAGCAAGTAGGCTTGACCAGGACAGAAACTACTGGAACACTGGCTTAGCAGTCACAGCTCCACACCAATTTTATCTCAAGATGGGGGTGGGTCAAAACTGCTACAGTGATTCTAACATGCAAATAGACTTGTGTGCCAAATTATATATACCAAGCATTTGCTAATTGACTCTCCCTGAGTAAGCCTGAAATCCTAACGTTTGTCTGACAGATACTATCATAATAAAAGTCAAATCTTATTTTATATGCAGTTCACATGACCAGAAAAGTAACTGGGGCACACAGCTCAAAACTGATGTTGAAAATGGTACTGGTGATAGTAGCACGTGGTAAACTTCATGTTGTCAATGTTGATGACTTAGTTAGAGTTTTACTGCTTTGAAGAAACATCACGACCAAGGCAACTCTTATAAGGACAATGTTTAGTTGGAGCTTGCTTACAGGTTCAGAGATTCAGTCCATTATCATCAAGGAAGGAGCATGGCAGCATCCAGGCAGACATAGTGTTAGAGAAGGAACTGAGAGCTCTATATCTTGATCTATAGGCAGCAAAAGGAGACTGGTACACTAGGCCTACCAGGAGCACATGAGACCTCAAAGCCCACCTCCACAGTGACACACTTCCTTCAACAGGGCCACACCTACTCCAACAAGGTCAACCTTCTGGGTCAAACATTTAAACACATGAGTTTATGGAGGCCATTTCTATTCAAACCATCACAGTATTGAATATGAAACAGGTAACATAAACAGGCAAAGGTTAGACATAAACTGTCATGCAGCTCAGAGTCCTCAGCTCTCAGAACACAGCCTCTTCTTGACACACCTACTGACTGTCCTACTTCTCTATCTCCTACAGGATGAACTCTGTCAAAGAGACCATCTGCTCACCCCTCCATGCTTGTCCACTGCCAGTCTCCTGCCAGGAGATGAGCAGGAATATCAATCTCAGATGATTCTGCAGGCATCTATAGAACCAGACCACAAGAGAACAGGATTTAATGTCTATGCCAGTGCAGATGCTTGGTACAACCCTAGGCAACCACTTTTCTTTGTTCAATTTACTTATTTTCATATTTCTTTCTCAGAACTTCTAGAATATTGATGACATGAAATGCTACTTTCTTCCTTTGGAACTCTCTGGTTCCAGGGAGAGAGGTGGGAGATATTAAAATGGACATCAATCAAATGTATGGATAATTCTAGAAGCGGAGAACATAGTCAAAGAGGGAACAGAGGCTTTAGAGACTGTGCAAGTTAAAGGTAGAACTTGAGAGATCAAGAAACAGATGCTGGTTCAGTCTCTGTGAGCCCCCAAGTGTCCAGGTTAGTTGACTCTGCTGATCTTCTTGTGGGCTCTATTCCTCAATTCTTCCCCCCAACTCTTCCACAAGACTTCATAAGCTCCACCTTATGTTTGGCTGTGGGTCTCTACATCTATTTTAGTCAGCTGCTGGGTGGAGCCTCTCAGAGGACAGTTATGCTAGGCTCCTGTCTGCAAGCATAACAGAGTATCACTAATATTGTCAGAGATTGGTTCTGCCTATGGGATGATCTCAAGTTGGGTCAATCATTGGTCGGCCCTTCCCTCAGTCTATGTTCCATCTTTGTCCCCTGCATTTCTTGTAGGCAGGACAAATTTTGGGTTGAAGGTTTTATGGGTGGGTTGGTGTCCTTAGCCCTCTGCTAGGAGTCCTACTTGGTTACAGAAGGTGGCCATGTCAAGCTCTATGTCTATTACAACTGTGTCTGCATGGATACTGGATTCACAGGGACACACTGTGAGATCTTGATTCCTCTTTGTTAGTCAAATCCTTGTCATAATGTTACAACATGTAAAGACACTGTTGACAGTTATATTTGTCACTGCTGGCCTGGATATCCAGGTTCCCTGTGTGAAATAGACATAAATGAATGCAGTAGTAACCCCAGCCAATTTGGGGTCGGGCAAGATGTGCTGAGCTGTCCTCAGAAGATCTATATGGACACAATCCTGGCCTGCCTTTCTCCTTCAACTACCTTGGACTTTCAGTCTATGATTGTATCTGTCAGCCTGGATTCATAGACAAGAGCCTAGCATAACTGTCCTCTGAGAGGCTCCACCCATCAGCTGACTGAAACAGATGCAGAGACCCACAGCCAAGCATTGTACAGAGCTTCGGAAGTGTGGAAGAGCTGGAGAAAGGATTAAGGCACCTGGAGGTAATAGGGACTCCAGGAAAAGACCAACAGAGTAAACTAACCTGGACCCTTGGAGGCTCCCAGAGACTGAAACAGGAACCCAAGGAACATTTAGAGGCTAGACCTAAGCCCTGCACAAATGTAACAGATAGGTAGCTTGCTCTTCATGACGTCCCCCCAACAACTGGAGCAGGAAGCTGTCTCTGATTCTGTTGCCTGTCTGTGGATCCTAATCCCCTAACTTGCCTGCTCCTCAGGGTGGGAGGATATACCTAGTCTTGCAGTGACTTGAGATACCAAGGTGAGCTGGTACCCAGGGGACCTCCCTCTTCTCAGAGGTAAAGTGGAGGAAAGGTGAGGGTAGAGGCCCTTTTAGAAGGACTGGGTGGAAAGGGGAACTACAATTGGGATGTAAAATGAATAAATGAATGAATGCATAAATAAATAAATAAATAATAAAAATAAATAAATAAATGGAAAAAATATAACTTAAAAAAAAAGTCCTGTCCAAGCCAGAGTACAGGAGGGAAACTGAGGTGCAGGAGCTGCTGAACTGCTTCACATAGCTGGTGGGAGGGGAGTAAATGGGAACTGTATCATGAAGAAAGAAAGACATTTGAAGAGGTGGCCTGGAAGCTTCCAAGTCTTATGAAAACTATAAGTCAATAGCCTCCAAAGCCCTGTAACTCCCTATTTAAGAGAGAGAGAAATAAGGGGAAAAAAGAAGAAAGTAAGAGAATAGAGTGAGAATATGTGAGAGAAAAAGAGGCATGGGAAGGGGCAGGAAAGTAAAGGGGAGAAGATGGGAGAGAGGGAGGGCAAAGTCAGGAAAAAAAGAAAACAGCAGTAAAGAAAGAAACACAAGAAAACAATGCAGGAGAGGTTTGTAATCAAACTGCTTTAAGCCCGTGATAAAAAAATAATCTTAAAATTAGTCAAAGGGGAACTATATGCTATGAATGTGCAGAAAATATAAGCAAATGTCTCACTAAAAACAAAAACAGATAACAGTGAAATGTCGCTTTAAATCACTGAAATTAAAACAACAAACACTATACCCTGCAAATACATTTCAAAGGTGAAGGTCAAATAAAAACACTTGATTCAATCAAGAACTAAAAACATCTGTAGCCAGGCATACACTAGAGCCCATGTAAAGGAACTCTTCTGATTAGCGTGTCCCAATTGTACAATGTAACAGACTTCATCATGTCCCAATTGTACAATGTAACAGACTTCATCATGACCCAATTGTACAATGTAGCTGGCTTCATGGTCCTGGTTCCTATGTCCTTGGGTGTTGGTCCTCACTCTCATCCTTTCCTATGCTTTCTCTGCCTCCCCTCTTTTACTTTCAGCTCCTCTCTCCAATAACTTCAACTCACAAAAGAGAACATAGTTGTCTCTTTGACTATGGCTTACTTCACTTGATGATATCTCCAGCACTGAAAATGACAAGATTCCATTTTTTATGGCCAAGTAATACTCCATTATGAACATACTATATTTATCTCCTCAGTCACCTAGTAGCATCTAAGATAATATACAGGAACTCGTTTAGAAAAGAAAAAGGAACATTGAAAAGGTAAATGACACTTTTCTGCTAAGTAATATTCTTAACATACTGACTATTTGAAGAAAAGTCCTAGTAGTGCTTTGAAAGATCTATGCCTAAAATATAGTTCAAAACAACATCACAAAGAAGCATAGACCCACGTTCCCAGAGACGATGACTTGAAGATTGTCAATAATAATTTCAATATTTAGATTCTGATTCAAAGTAATCACTGTAACAACTTATAGCTAACAAGCTGCAAAATACAAAATAGGATCATAGAAAAAGGAGGATAAGTTAATAAATGGAACAGATGAGAGGGAAGTAGCAGGCGATGAAGCCTACATAAACTGGATGTGTGACTCATCTGTAAACAACACAGCACTACAGAGGTAGAGGCAGGAGAGCAACAAGAGCAAGGTCATGCTCAATTACAGAGCAAGTTTGATGCCAGCTTGGGTAACATAACACCTGGAGGTGGGGAGGGGGAGGGAAAGAAGAAGAGAGAGGCGGGGAGAAACTAACTAAATCAATAGTTAAATGGTCCAAATTTTCTCAATTATAGGCAGATTAAGAACTTAAAGAGTGAGACTGAGGTATCCTGCAGCAAACACCCACTTTAAATTTGAAGAACAGATAGGGAGGTTGTCATGCTAAAAAATGAACAAATAGTTTAGTGAAAGTAATTCCAGAGAAAGGACATTTTAGAGCAAAGAATGCTTTAGGGGACAAAGAATATCACTTCATAATAACAGAGCACAATATCCACCAAGAACATGTATGCAAGTAATAATAGAATTCAAAATTCACACAGCAAAAACTGATTTTAGAAAAATGCTTAG
Source organism: Mastomys natalensis (assembly GCA_021653895.1). Classification (NCBI taxonomy): domain Eukaryota; kingdom Metazoa; phylum Chordata; class Mammalia; order Rodentia; family Muridae; genus Mastomys; species Mastomys natalensis. The sequence goes on along the minus strand of JAJTUV010001150.1, from coordinate 318,375 downwards.
TCATATTACAGATGTCAACACTTTTTCACCAGTAACTTATCAAGCAAGCAAGCAAACACTCAGTAAGAATACAAAGTAGCTGAAATGGCTATAAACTTCTGAGCTGAGTCATATACTTGCAGGGAAGACCCCATGCCAGGTGCATATGGTAAGACCCATGCTTCTAGTACTTTGCAGCCTCTTGCTGTTTCAAATGCAGCAGAGCTACTTCTTTCAAAGATGTATTGAGAGCTTACTAAACATGTTAGCTTCCCATCACAGTGATAAAAAACACATGAGACAACCTACTTAAAGGATAGAGTTATAGGGCTATTGCTGCTTGTGGTTTATGGGGCCTTAGCCCACAGCTTGTGACTAGGAGTGAGGGAGGGCAGAGATAGAGAGATAGAGAGGGATAGATAGATAGATAGATAGATAGATAGATAGATAGATAGATGAACAGGAAGGAATGGAGAGGAAAGGAAGAAGCCAGGATTCCAATACCTCCTTCAAGGCTTGACCCCAGTAGCTTAACTTCCTTCCACTAAGCCCTATCCTGAAGACTGCACCACCCTCAGTAAGACCACAAGGGCAGGATCAAACCTTCCAAACATGGACACTTCAGGTCTAAACTGGGAGCGAAAAGATGTGTTGTACTCTGAACTATGAGACAAGCCTTAATAAAGCTGAAAGAATTCGAGTCACACACATCACACAGATGTTCTCCAACCTCTACAGAATTAAAACAGAAATCAGTAATAGAAAAAAAAACGCCAGCAAATACCTACATATTTGTACAATAAATGAAATACTTCTAAGAAGTACTGTTTTAAAAAGTGTTTTAAGACGAATAAATGTAATTCAGCTACACTCATAGATCAGTGCCTTATTCAGCCATCATCAGAGAAGCTTCCTCCTGCAGCAGTCAGGAACGAATGTAGAGAGACCTATTACAGCCAGACATCAGAGAGTGAAAGACCTTGGAACATTCAGTCCTAAATGGAATGTCTCCACCAACCCCACCCCCAGGGAACCCGGAAAAAGAGGAAGTAGAAAGAATATAAAAGAAGAAGGGATGAAGGACAGAGACATACATACACAAAACAAACAAAAACAGAACCAACAAGGCCCCTGAAACAACCAAGTAAGGTTCATATGAATACACAGAGCATGCCCAGGTCCTGAACAGGTCAGTACCAGGTCCTCTCTGCTTATATTATAGCTTCCAGTTTCATGGAATCACCCAGTGTGGGAACAAGTGGTTTCTGATTCTGATGCCTTCTCTTCATCTCATTCTTCTCCTGTTTGTCTTGTTCAACTTCATCATGATGGTTTTGTTTTACCTTATATGTTATTGTGTATATTGTTAAATGAATGAATGGATGGCTGAATGAATGAATGGAAACCTAGCTACTAGGGTGAAGGCTTACAACTGAACTATATGTATACCTGCTAGAAGAAGGAAATTCAGTTGTCTGCAGTGAGTGACACCAAGTATACAAGCCACTCCAAGGCAGCCTCATATTGTTCAGCTACTCCTGAACACGTGTTTTTGTCTAGTTTTATTTGCCTACAGTTTGATAGGTTGTTTTTGGTTTTGCTTTGTTGTTGTTTAAATTTTCTAATGTTATTTTATTTTGTTTTCTTGGTTTGGGAGATTTTTAATGTATTGGAATTTTGTCTGTTTATTTGAGAAAGAACTTAAAGTTGGGTGGAGGGGAAGAATCTGGAAGGACTTCGGGAGGGAAAGAATAATCAAAATATATTTAAAATTTTAAATTATTCTAAATGATAAAGAAAATAATAAAAAATAAAATAACAAATCTAAATTGAAATTTAAGAAAACGTTTTAACTTTAATGGGAATGAGGACAACAGACAACATATCCAATCTGCAGGGCTGCTGCTTTAGTGGGACTAGGAGACTTTTCAATCCTTTGCAATGCTAAAATGTCTACAGTAGAGAAAAAAAAATCTCAAACTATTAACTTCATGTATTTAATTACAATTTAGAAAAATAGCAACTTCAACTTGACATAAGAATAAAAGGTAAAGATCACATGAATTAGTGGCTTGAGAGAAAAATAACAAAGAAAATCGAGGCTAACTCAATTTAGAACCAAATTCTGGTTCTTACGATTTATCAATAAAACTGATGATCCAGAAACTATGTTGACCTGGGAGATTAGTTAGCACAAATTATTGACATCAGGAAGGGGAACTCTCTGTAGAGTCTGTAGATATTAGAAAAGAAAATAGCACAATAGCTAACTCTATGCTCTTAAAGTTGACAACATAAATAAAAGAAAATGAATGTGGGTGTGTGTGCGCGTGTGCATGTGCTTTTGTGTGTGTGTGCATGCACATGTGTGTGTGCATGTGTGTTAAAGAAACTTAAATAGATCTTACAAAAAATAAATAGGTAGCATTTCTATCTACCATAGAAGCAAATTCACTGCTATATTTCTCCAAACAATGAAAGAGTAATAATTATCAGTTTTACACAAAAAGCTGAAGAACAGATAATATTTGATAATTCAATGCAACCAGCATTACAGTGATACTAAAACTAGTCACACAGATATTACAAGAAAAGTCTAGCTAATATCTTTTGAGGACACCGATGTAAAAAGCTTTCTATGCGTTTAGCAAACTAAATCTTACAAGCTTAAGAACTATAATGTTGCCATCAGATGAGTTTTGCTAAATGAATAAGCATTTCTGATTGAAAACTATCCAGCACTGTCTACCATAGGAACAAGCACACAGAAGTTCAGAGTGAGGCCAGCAGATCTGCTCCTATCATGTCTACTCAACAAGACAATGGAGGTTCTTCTGCCCTGTGGCTCACGTGTGCATTCAGAAATCCTCCTATGGGTTGGAAAATACAGTTCCCCATCAGCTAGCTGACCATTTCTTTTACCTAAATCAAAATCATGGATACAGAAGTGCTGACACTGGCAGTTTCCACTTCCCTTGATGCTTGGCAGCAGCAGGTGGGAGTGGCAGCAGCAGGTGGGAGTGGCAACAGCAGGTGGGAGTGGCAACAGCAGGTAGGAGTGGCAGCAGATGGGGAGAGCTGAAAGTGGGGAGAGCTGCAGGTAGACCCCTCTTATCTGTAAGTCTTCACATAGACCTCAGGACACAAAACTTCACCTAGGAAGTTGGAAATTTCCTGTCCTTGGTTACAGAAGTTTCAGAAGTATTTTTATGTTTCCCATACCCACCATCCATGAGTAGTGTCCTCAGAACCAGTCCTCCTTGCATTTCTGATCAGGTGGAGGCTGGTGAGTCCTCTCGTCTTCTGTCTCTCTGTACACACCAGCAGCTGCGTACACTTCAACTGCCACACTTAGCACTTGGTCATGATGCAATAGTTTTTCACAAGAAACAGTGGCAGCTTCCATACTGAGTTCTCAGGATGAAAACGGCAAGATTCAGACCTCATAAAATTACTTGAAAACTACAAAGATAGTTTCCAGTGAGATTCCACTAGGACCCATTGCTTCTTAAAAATATCCAGGAAGCAACCCCACTAAGACAGGATGGCTTTGCTATCACACAAAATGGTCCCTTATTACTTCCTTCAACCTGAGCATCATCATGGGGTCTGCACATCCCTCCAGGAGTGTGTCTTCCCCTCAGCCTCTCTCAAGACATTTGTCTGGGCACAAGGACTGTGTACAAAGTGATTTGAGCCATGTGGCGAAATTAATAGGGACATCACCCACACCATCAGTGTTTAACTGACCTGTGCTGGTTATTTAATCTTTAACATATTCACTTAGCTATGAGGCAGACATGGACCATTAACCCTGTTGCAGTTTGGAACCAGATCATAGAGAAGTGATGACCTTTCCAAAGCTGCTCAGAATGACACTCCCACTTGTTGCACAGAGCCCCCGTGTACCTCTAGGCTAGGCTCTCATGGCTGTCTGACCAACTATTGCTCAATACTGAAATGCCCTCTCTTCTTTTGTTCTTGATTCTCAAACCCCTTCCTTGAGCAGTGTGTGACGTTTGTGTCATGTTTTAGTCAGGGTTTGTATTCCTGCACAAAACATTATGACCAAGAAGCAAGATGGGGAGGAATGAGTTTATTCAGCTTACATTTTTACATTGCTATTCATTACCAAAGGAAGTCAGGACAGAAATTCACACAGGGCAGGAATTTCAAGGCAGAAGCTGGTGCAGAGGCCATGGAAGGATACTGCTTACTGGCTTGCTTCCCTTGGCTTGTTCACCTTGCTTGCTTGTAGAAGCCAGGACTACCAACCCAGGGATGGCAATACCCACAATGGTCTAGGCCCTCCCCTCTTAATCACTAATCAAGAAAATGCCTTACAGCTGGATCTCATGGAGGCATTTCCTCAAGGGTGGCTCCTTTCTCTGTGATAGCTCCAGCTGGTGTCTAGTTGACACACAAAACGAGCCAGTACATGCCATCTACAAAATTCATACAAGTGGTGGCATAAAACAAGAGAATTTCTTTGTGGATGCTCTGGAGCCCAGGTGACAGGTCTGTCTTCTTCCAAATATCCTGGGAGGATCCTTCCTACTCTTCCATTTCTGATAGCTTCAGAGACTCCTGGCCAGGAGGCCCTCACTCAGCCTCTGCTCCATATTCCGTGTCTTTCTGTGTGTGTTCTTCTCAGATTCTCAGAGACCCTTGTCTGGATACAAGCCCTGTAGAAGCAGGAAGTGATATCTTTCTCTGTCTTTAGCTTATTCATAAAGACCTTATGACCTAGGGGGGTATTCACTCATTCCAGAGGGAGGACATGAGCTGACCATTCAGAGAATGACATTTGACTCTTGACAAACCCTAGATCACCATCACTCCTGGAAGAGAAAGCCACAGTGCATATTTCACAGATTAATTCCCAAGAGTCTTGGGAATTACAGGAAGGACCTCAACCTGGTCGAATCACTCCCACCTGGGCTCCTTTGGCCTTAAGTTCATGACTTCCTCTGTACACCAGTTCTAAGATACTTCTGACGGCATGGTGGTTTGACTGAGAATATCCCCCATAGACATTTGAACACTTAGTTCTTAGTTAGTGGTGCTGTGTAGGGAAGTGGTGGAGCATTGCCGGAGAAAGTACATCACCAGGAGAGGGCTTTGGTGGTTTACCATCTCACTGTACTTCCTGTTTACATCGTACTTCCTGTTTATACTCCTGCTCCATGTTTTCCTTTCAAGATAAGTGCTCTCAGCTTCCTGCTTTGGCTTCCATACATACCTACTGCTTGCTGCCATTCTTTCTTGCCATACTTGATCATACCCTTTGGAACCATAACCCAAATAAACAGTTGGTTCCATAAGCCATGGTGTTTTATCACAGCAATAGAAAGGTAACTAACACAGAAGATAGAGTGCTCTCTCTGAGAAGTAATTAAGATGAAATGACAGGGTCCAGGTGTGGCAAATGAGCACAAGTGGGAGAGTTAGGCCCCAGAGAAGAACATCACAGTACCACAACAGGCAAGTGGCCAACAATGTCTATCTGCAGGGGTATGCCAGGTGGGTCAAAGGTCATGTAGGCCAAAAAAATGGAGACATGAAAAGTTCAGACTGACAGCTGTTCAGGAGCAGCCCAAGCTGTGGCATGCACCAATGGCAACTCCCAAAGCAGCCACAATTTCTAGTAAGAACTCAGGTAAGTGTATTGTCAGTCAACTGTGTCCAGTTCTTCACCAAGTCCCTACTAGAAGGGAACGTGAGTTCGTTCAATGTTTCCCAGTGAATGTTATGAAATATCTTTGTCCTTTTGCCTTGGTGTCCAGGATGCTCAGGTGCAGTGCCACCACCTTCTTCCTAGCTAATGGGACCTGTCTGTCGAGCAAAGCTACAGGTCTGCTACTTAAAAGTCTGAGTTGGGAAGACTGCAAGTTCAAGGTCATCCTATTCAACTTAACAAGACCCTGCCTCAAAACACAAAGTGTTAAGGAACAGAAAAGGAAAGAGAGTGGGGAAAAAAAAAAAAACCCGCTTAATGCACATGCCATTCACAGTCAGGGTCAGGCATCTGAAATAAATCTCTATATAAATCACAGGATGCATACCTTACAAACCACAGAGATTACAGTTATGGAAATACTGGGCGCCAACTTAGAAACACATCAGACCATCCCAGCCAGGCCCAAATGGTCCTCTGTGTTAGTGACTTCTTTTGCTGTGATAAAACACCATGACTAGTGATTAGAAGACTCAGACACAAAGTTTCAACATTTTCTACTTTGATCCATGATGAAACTTTTGTTACCTTATCACACTTACACTAGGGGGAGAAACCACTAAAAAGATAATAAGCAAATGAAGAACTGTGAGGGTTTACTTAGGTCTCTGCAGGCGATGCAGTTTGCTAACAAGTCTTGGATCTCTTGGAGTTCCAGGGATACCCTGGCTTCGGCTGAAAAACAGTGTCTCCCAAAACCACAGCAGATTTAGGTAGTAAACGTGGTACATAAATTATCACTTGCTGTACCTTCTTCCCAGAGGTGATCCCGGATGAGGCTATAAAAACATTTTGAGATGCTGATGCTGATGTCGCGATGCTCTCCTTTGCACATCTCCACAGGAGCAAATGTCAGGACCAATCGCAGAATCAGCTTTCATCTTTCCTAGCCCCTCCTATCACTAAAGTCTCAGAATCCACAGAAGCTTCTCTCTAGAACATTCTGCAGCTCTGGTTCACCAAGCAACTCCTCCACCTAGCCCTATGGAGATGTATGTCGTACGAGTGAGTTTTCCTATAAAGTCTAAAATTTCTTCTCTCTGTTCAGCACCAGAACATTAATAACCCAGACATTCACTTCTGTACCAGTCCATGATCACTGACCCACCCCCAACCCCCTGGCACTGAAGGCTCCTTCTACAAACACAGGCAGAGGACTGCAATAGAACCTGTCTGCAGATCCTGAGCCAGTCCAGACGACCGCAGAGCAGATGGATGGTACTCCTGACAGCCCTTCCCTGGCAGGGTCTTGATCCTTGGGCTCCAGAGAAACCCTGCACAAAGGCTAGCAGGCTTTGTGGAAATGAAAACATCATTTCTCCTTCCACCCATCTCAGTGAAGCCTGAGACTGCCTCTGATAATTAATCCTCTGGGAGAAATCGATACTACAACTGCTTGAAGAAGAAACAACCCATAGCAAAATAAACTTTGCAAAGACGCTTCGGCGGCTTCTGCAGGCCAGTGTCGTCGTCTGCTGCGGACATAGAAGCCACACACGTGCTGCCTTTTCTCCAAAAGAAGCCCCACCCCCAAAGGCAACTACCACAAACCACTTTATTCAGTGAGACACTGGTAATAAATGAGGTCTTTGTTCTCCAGGCCTGTCTGTTTTCTTTTTCCTCTGGGTACCCAGAAAGAGTGTAACTCTGGCAGTCAGAAGTGGCCTGGAAGAGATTCAGGTGTGTTGGGCTTATGGATACTGAGGGAAATTCAGATTTATTCTATGGCCCTTTACTAACCCAGGGTGTTGTTTTGTCTCATTTTGTTCTAGTTTACATCCCGTTATTATTACTAAATATCTGCCTTCTTCCTTAGAAAGACATGCTGAGGCCCTGCATCACCCTGGCCACATACTGTACATTTGCCTGTAATCCACTGTGACATGTTGCAACTTCAAAAGTGGCTTGAAGGATTCTTCAAAAGCAGGAACCTCTGCAGCAATGACCAGCGTGTAGACAGTGCACACTTCTCTTGTCCCAGCCTCTCCATCCTGCCACGGAGCAAGGCAAGATTCCCTAACATGTGTACGTATTCCATGAAAGTGAAAGTGAAACTGTCTAGGGGTTGTGGAGACGTGACGTGAACCAGTCAAAAGTACTTGATAGGGAAATGCCCTCCAGAACCATCACATTAAGAGGAAAAATGGATATAGGCCGATGTGAAAGGGAAAAAAAACTGAAACACAGAAAACTACAAGTTTATTTGGGTGCTCAAGTCTGATTCTGCCCTGCCTGGGTTCTCTGCTCTGACCCATGTTCCCTGCTCCAGGCAATACAAACTGAGGAAACTCGCTCATCTCATTCATGCTTCCTGCAAAAAGGGTGTCACCGGCTCACTTTCACTTTCTACAAAAGTCACCTGCTATGCTTACTCTGAAGAGGCAACAATGTTACACAAGGCTTCCTTTTCTTGCAGGCACTCTTAACTGATCCACAAAGCCCACCTGAGAGGTCTCCTGCCCCCACCTCTCAGAAGCACTGTGTCTTCTCCCTGGGGCTCAGGATAGATTGGAATGGTGTTAGCATTTCCCTCTTGGGAGTTGCGAGACCTCCTTTCTTGGCTGAAGTCGGTTTTCCGATATTGATTGCTCCCCACTCACCTGCAGCCGCAGCGCTGCAGTGCCTGCATTTATTTATACTGCTGCAGAAACACCAGCTCCAATTATAATCATTAACTTGACAAAAACTGTAACCACTGGGCAGAGCGAATCTCCAGAGCTGCCCATCACTGTAGCTGTAGTTTCCTGAGAGGTGTCTTGAGGAGGAGACATGTGGGGAGAGGGACCGGAAGAAGCTGGGCCAGACACAGAGGGGCTTGAGTCCAGTCCTGTGTGTGGGTGCCTACATTTACCACCAGGAGTCAAGAGGGATCCCTACACGGGAGAGTTCTCAAAGTAGCCCAGGAGTTGGAAAAGCAAAAGAAAACCTTGGCACATTGCCCAGACTGGCATGCCCATTGATGGGAACTCTAGCAGTGGCAAGACAGAGGCCCTCACAGTGCTCTGCTCTGAACATGCCTCCCAAGTGGCCCTGGTTTTACAGTTAACAGCACTGCCTCCCCATACATGCCCTTCCTCTCTGCTTGCTCAGGACACTGCCCACGAGCCCTGGCCAGGAGACCAGTGTCAAAAGTAGGATTCTGGAACTGATGGATGGGGGCTCCTCGGATCTGCCTCAATTATCCACTAGCAAAGGCTGTTATTCTTCAGCTACAAGTGGTAGTCATGTCTGAGTGGCCCTGTTTGTGAGGCTCTGCCCTGGCTTGTCCACTTAAAAGATCATTAATCACCGCCCCAGTTTATAAATCACAACGGCCGGCTCACCGTGCGCAATGATGAGGTTGAAGCGCCCAAGAGTACTTAGCGAATTCCCAGACCCAGCCAGCGCTCTTTCTCTCCGCCTCCAGCAGCCTGGCCATCCATCATGCTGCACCCACTGAGGCAGAAGCGTGGTGACAGAAGAAAGCCCGGGAGCCAAACAATATGATCGGTTAAAGCTAGGGCCAGAGAGCTCTTTAAAATTTCCAACCAGTTCCTTAGCCTTTTGTGTTAACAAAACCTATTCATTTCGGGATTTGGCAGTTCAAATTATTTCAGACAAGACCCCAAGACAAATGGATATATGATAGAGTCACACAGGCACAGTGGCAGCTAGGGGAAAAAATGGAGGCTGCTGCTGGTGAATGATGAGAAATAAGGCTGACGGGTCTGGAGGCTTGGCGTCCACTTGTTTGCCTCTGCTGGGCAGCACAGACCACCGAGGACGGCCAGTGCCTTCCAGAACTGGAGAAGCCCTCCTAGACACTTCAACACGTGTTTTTTCAGAACGCACGTGTAGAGGGAGGTTTAGAGGGCCTGGGGCACAGATTGCTAAAGCAGTTAGACGTAGCAAGCAACGCAAAGAAGCTAGCAGGGGTTATTTTCCTTCCCACTTGGCATTACCCGCTAAACTAGTTTTACATATTTCCAACATTTTTCCCCTGGAAGGAGAAAACTTAAATTGTCCATTGTCCAGAAGGAAGTGTGAGAGGGTTACTTAAGTGGAGCTGACAGCTCCCATTTCCCTGCACTCTGGCTGAGAGCAATTTGAACGGCTGGGAAATTGTGTTTGAAGCGATGTAATGACGTGTAATAATTTCCTGTCGGTGTGTCAATGAGAAGCCTAGAGAGTGGCATGGTAACGTATATGGGCTACCACGGAGAGGTAGGTGTGAAGGAACACCGGGTAGGAAGGATCGTGTGGGGTCTTCGGATGCAGAAACCGATGGAAGCATAATGGTAGAAGGGGTCTGAGGTAAGCTGGCTGGGGAGCAGCCCTCCAGGGCCCTAATCCAGCTGGCTTTCCCTTCAATTCTATGTGACTGTCTCAAGCCACCACCTTAGGCGTGGACCAGTGGACCTGCTAGCCAGAGAGAGAAAGGGCTCAGAATCTGGGCAGAGGCTGATGCTACAAATGATCTTCCCATTCAGAAACTGTCCCTGTGACCCACCAATGTATTTTTACTGTTATCTGAACCAAAGGGAAAACTCACAGCACCTCTGTAAAGGAAAACACAAATCCAAACCAGCTCAGCTGTCCAAGTATGCCTGTCTCAAAGAAAGTACCTCTGCATAGCCCAGGTGAAGGACACATACTCTCTGCCTGCCATCCCACCTAACACTCCTTCAGCTCAAAAACTATATACATACTTGGGCTATTCCATGTGCTCACCTTCATCTTCCTGAGAAAAAGCATGTACAAAGATTTATATGACTTATCTCTGTACGGGAAGCCTCAAGCCAACTCTCCAGCCAGACGAATGACCAAACCCACAGGGTACCCATCTGAGAAGGAAGCCAGAGGGACAGGCCAACTGACCCTGTCACTCAGCATGATGTCATCAACACAAGGCAGTGACTTCTCTAAGCCTCCAGGAATCTGTCCTCACTCCAGAACTTAACAGTCTCAAAAGAAGATTCTGGCAAACCCCCAGTGGAGCTGTTCCCGGCCACCATTTCCCCCAAGAACCCTGAGGCTGCCTAACTGCCTAACAGAAGGAAGGTGACAGCTTGTCAAGCTCAGACCCGCTCCTTGGCCAGCAATGAAGGGCTCTGAGCTTCCTGTTTTAAAAATACAGATAACAGCCCTTAAGTGAGTGCCTAGTCATTAAATAATTAAACAATCTTCTCCTTGCACCTAAGCTAGCCCCTATTCATCCCCTTTCTGACTTCCCAACTAACTGTGGTACACACAAATAGCTCTAGAGGATCTCTGTGGCTCTGTCCCCACCCCACCCCCATCACCACCAGAGTCCTTCTTCTATTCCTCTTATATCTGTAGCCTGCTCCAGGACAGAGTAGGAGACAGTTGATCAGAGAAGTGAATTAATGAGGATTTTTGAAGGCGGCCACTGTTTGTCATAGCAAGCCACTGGAGCCTACTTCCACTCCTGAAAGGGTTTCTAATTGTGAGATTACACTCTCCATGCCTGTGAGAGTAGGTGGCAGTGGCTGAGTGACCAGCCACCGTAAAGTTGAGACAACTGTTTCATGGTCTGCTGCTTCCCGAGTCCCCGGAGACCCATGAGATTGGTTAAAGTCCAGACACACTAAAGTATGGGTGGACTGCACATCCCTGTACCACATGACTACACACCACTGCCATCGACTCTGCTGGCATCACTGATGGTTGTCCTCCTGTTCTGTAAGCAGTTGTGGTTCCTCACTACATGGTCTCTTCCCACATAACCACTCACCAGCTTCTCGGGGGAGACTCCAGGTTGCCATTAAATTCTAGTGTATCTCCTGAACCACAATGCACTGACTGGAAGAGAGGGAAAAGGAGTAGGGAAAAGGAGTGACCTCAGGGGTCAGGGGTCAGGGGTCACTGGGCTTGCCAGGGGTCTATCCACCACCTGTAGAATAAGCTTTTCCACAGAATACCTGTCATCACCTGAGTCTAGACAGATCCCCAAGAGATGTGTGTCTTTAGACTCTGCTTTCTTGGCAGCCAGAAGGAGACTAGATGGACCTGTCACTGTGACAACCATCTCCAAAGTTATCCCTTTGTCCAGTGCCTGATAGGAATAAGAGATATCTGGGAAGGTGGTTGGGTGATCCTCTCCAGCAGCTAGGCTATTGGGATCCAAGAACTGCATGAGAAGCAGGTTTGGAGATAGCCCTTAACTGCTGGCTGTGTGAAGTATCTGAAAATCATGAGAGGAGCATAACTAGTAGCCCAGGAGGGCACAGGACCATGATAAAGAACACATGAGGGGAGAGGACCGTGTATGAGACCCTGGGAAGGGCAGTGCCATGAACAGGAGTCTAGGAGAGCTAGTGCTGTAGACAGGACCCTGGGATGGACAGTGCCACTGCTGAAGTCCCAAGAGGGAAGATAGTCACAGGTGGAAACCTTGGAGGGAACAGTTCTCCAGACAGAGTCTTAGAAGAACACTGCCATGGCTGGATATCCTCTCAGCATACTTCTGATGCTCATCTTATCCACCATCAGGCCTAAAAACTGTGCTAAATATAATAAATAAATAAATAAATAAATAAATAAATAAATAGCTGTAATTCAAGGCCTCATCCCCGCCCTTCTACACCTATGTTCTCTCGTATGCTGACGTGCCTATGCATGTGCCCATAAGGTACCTCTAAGACTGCTCTTTGAGATCAAGGGACTACATGTGGAATTATGGCACAGTTGGCACCTTACTATGGTCCATGAGAGAGCCAGACCCAATTCTTATCTTCATGCCACTGGGCAGCCTCCACTGGGCCCCATGCTCTCTTGGAGCTGCAGTTACATCACCCCTGTCATCCAGGTCCGCTGTCTTCTGAACCAAATCTGTTCACCAGGGCAAGCATCTCATGCCATGATCATTCCCAGCATATGGCTCCCCACAGTCCTACTCTCAGCCTGGTCACATTCCCAAACCCTCTACTATTCAAACTGGATGCTCTTGTTCTCACTGGGCCCCACCCCTAATTTAACCTCCTCTCCATCCAGTCTCAGCCCAGACTGGTCTACCAAGTCATCTGAAACTGTCCAAACACCACATCCAACCCTGCTCTGACTGAGTCTTTCCCTCCTGAGACTTCCCCTCATTTCAAACCACCCTCTTTCTCCATCTCTGCCACCTCTCCTGTGTCTTTGCTGCCAACCCCAGTGCCTTAGCCTGCCCCATGTCTCCTTCTAACACTCAGAGCTGAGTTGTCTAAGTGACTTCTGTGGATGTGGTTGGTTATTCAAGATGCAAAGACCTGCTTAGAGACTCACCACCCTGCACCTCAACTGACCCATCTGTAAAACAGGACCTGTAAAGGGACTAATCTCAGAGTGTCTGAACCAAACACATTGGACAGTTTCAGCTCTTACCAGGCTTGTATATGTTCCTTTCAGGCAGAGTCACTGGGGCCATCTCACTGTGTCCTTAACACACTCTTGAGCACACCATTCTCACCATCGTTGCTCATCCCAAGGTCACATTTACCAAGGTCACATTGCACCATGTGACACCACCTGGACAGCTTTCCTCTTTCCTGTCCCACCATCTATCCATGCTGCAAACTCCTTTGCAATGCCCATGTCCTTTCCAGCTCTGAGGCCCAAGCTCCTGCCTTCGCCCTGGCATGTCTTGCATTCCAGCTACGTACCCAGCAAGCCCCCACACAAATCCTTCCTCCCAAGACAATACTCCTTTGCCTCAGTGACTCTTCTATTGTCACAGGGCCTTTTAGAAGGAGCTTAGAGAACAGACTGGTTTCTTCCTTTTGTATGTCAAAGAGATCGGGACCGGTATCTGGCCAAGGCTCTTCTTAGAAGCTGGAGTATGTGCTGTTCTTGGATTTTAAGCCTACGCCCCAGGTGGCTTGCTGATTAGGTTGGTACATATATTTGGTACCAATGGTATCAAATGGTACACAAGTGTAAGTATGTTATATGCTGTGTACGTATGAGTATGCTACATATATGTGAGGAATCATGGTAGATGTATATAAACATGCATGCGTGTGAGAGTGTTCATATGCATGAATGGGTACATGTGAATGTGTTCATACGAGTACATGTGGTGTGCATGACTATGTGTGGGTGGGTGTATTTGTGCAACGTGGTGCATGTAAGTGTGCATGTGTGAGTATGTGTGGGTGTATTTATGTGTGTGTGTGTACAAGTGCAGGTATGAGTATATCCACACAGAGTGAATGCAACTCTGTGTGAGTGAGCACCTTGCACATATGTGAACACACTCATGCAAAATGAGAAGAGGCATTTTCCTCTTCAGCTTTCAGTAGGCACTGCGTACTTATGCTTTCCAAGTATACCCAGTGCAAATAGAGTGAAAGAGGGGCAGAGCCAGGAGCAGATCCAGATTCCAGAGACTGTGCCTGAGACCAAAAGCACATCCAGTACAGATTATTGGCATTTGAACTGTGTGTGCCCCATTTTGAGCCACCATATGCTTCTTCTCTACTAGTGGGCCAGGAAAGGGATAATATTATAAGTTTTCTGTCTGTAGCTCCTTAGGGTCGGAACTCCAAGAGCTCAATGTGAACCTCTCAAATCTTCCTACAGCAAAAGCAGGTGTTCACCGTCATAGGTGCAATGTGGGTGTACTGTGAGCAAAGAGCTGGGCATTCCTTATGGCCTAAGTACCTCTGCACCTGAGAAACTTTAGAAAATACTCTTAGGACCCAAGACCATGAGGACTCAGAACCTCTGGGGACCAAGAATCCTGTGACAGATAGCCATACAGCTGGAGTCTGACATCTCCAGCTAAGATTAGACTGAGACTTCCTTCCTCAGACTCACTCAAGATTAACACACATACCAATGAGAATATGCAAAAGTGCACACACTTAGAACACACACATACACACACACAACCAACGTGCCTTTACATGAATGTATACTCTTATGCACACACACCAATTTCCATGCATACACACACAAATTAGCGTTGTTCAAGAACACAGGAGTGGTATCCATCCCACATTCACTGCCTTTGAAAAATTTGTTGAAATAAATTTTCTCTTGTTTTTATTTTTACTGGCACTTGATGTCTTTGTAGTATTATATTATCATTGGGTATACTTTGTCAAAAATTATAGACCAAGAAGAAGCAATTATGTACAGAGTATGAATTACGAAATGATTAAGTAAATTTCATAAGTGTTAATTACAGGGACAGAGCAGTAAGCTCACCTTCCTTTTAGTCACTGAAGGTAGACATCTGTGTGTGTGCTCTTTTTGTTTTTATTAGAATCAGCAGGCATTTCACACAGCCCTTAGCTTATTGCCACATCAGGAAAAGTCTCTCTAGTGAAGATTCAGGATTAGAGATCCTGGTAGAGTGTTCTGTCTAGTGACAACAAGAGTGAATGCCAACTTGAGAAGAGGGTACTGCTAACACCCTCTCCCAGCAACTCCGGACAAACTGTCCAGCATTGCCCCTGGCCTACCTCCTGGTCTGGGGCTGCCATGAACCCTGACTAACCGTAACTCTGATCTCAGAATAGAGTGTATTCTGTAGTGTCATGTACCTAACAGATGGTCTAGGTTTTAGACTTTTATATCTTTCTGTGAATTCCGTAGCTCAAAGAGGGAATATCATAATAAAAAGAGCCTCAACACAACAGACACATAAAACAGTCAACCCAACAAATATATGCTTATCAGCCTAACAGAAATACACATATATGACCAACCAACAGACATACATGTAATGGACAAACAACTGAACACATACATAAACAGCTGATCCATCAGATTCACACATGAACAGGATGAATGGTCACCAAACATATCCATGGATGGAAACCAAACCAACATGCACATGCATGACAGATCAACACAATACACATACACATATGAACAGTCAACTCTACATACTAACTCATCTAAGTGGCCAATCCTAAAGAAATAGAAATTTTCATGGATAGTCAATCCATGAGATACACAGGAATAATCTACCCAATAGAAATGTACATAGTCATCCTAATAGCCATCCTCATATATGTATATCATGCTTAGACAAACACATAGACTGTCAAAGCAACACATACAGACACATGAATTGTTGACCCAGTATGTATGACTCAGTAGGCACACACATGAACAGTCAACCCAATGCGCGCACACACACACACACACACACACACACGAACATTAAAGCAAACAGGTGTATGTATGAACAGTTCAATGCAACAGGCACACACTAAGAAGTCAACCAAAAAGACACACACATGAACAGTCAAGTCAACAGACATAAAGCACTCATGAAATGCACATGCACAAACAGTAGTGGATACCACACATGGGCAAATATCTAGAACCTTGGTAAAACCAGTAATCAATGATGTCACCAAAATAGCAGCCACAGAACTAGAGACTGGAAGGAGTCAAGATGTCTAGTACATGAACCAGGCTTGTAGTCACCATATGGTGAGAGCCATCCACTGTGAGTTGACTCAGGAATCTGCAAGGATATTCTCATAGGATGACAGGTCAAGAGGTTATAATAACCAGAAAACAGATGAGCCATACATAGCCTGAGGAAGCAGGGAGAGAGCAGCTAGCAGACAGTCAGGAAAGTCCCTCTGAGTGTGAGTCAGAGGTCAGTCTGGGGCAAAAACATTCCAGGCAGGTGGATGGAGCTGAGAGGTGTGCCCCAGAAGTGTATACAAGGCCAGAGCTGGAAAAGGAACAGAAAGGAAGGGTTTGCAGATCAAGGTCAGACTGGGGATTCTCTCTGTTGCAATGAAGGGGTCAATGGCAGGGTAATGAGGTCTATGTGTTAAATTAATACCTGTCTGGCTGTTGCTCAGGAAACAGAAGGAAGAACATTCCCCAGGGCCCATCTGGAACCCACATGGTTGCATCTTGCCAAAAGATCACCATTAGGTTTTCAGTGAAGCTGATGAGACTTGCCAATGGTGCATGTGTGCGTGCATGCGTATGTGTTTGCGAGGGTGTGTGTGTGTGTGTGTGTGTGTGTGTGTGTGTGTGTGTGTGTGAGACAACAGAGTCTCTTAAATGACAACTGAAGCCGCAGCTACTGAGAAATCCTGGGGAGAAGTAGAGCAAGTACTCAGGACAATAGTCCTGGTGTCAGGGTTTTTAAACAAATGCTTCAATGTCACCCCACACTTGTAAAGATGAGATTAGAAAAGTCAAGGCCACTTAAGTGTCTGTGACCAGCTCTGGGGATACATTGGCAGAATCCAGGCCTGAGTATTCTTGTCGATGAAGTGTGGGCTAAAGAGGCCAGGCACCTCAGCAGTGACATCATCTCGAGTATGAGAAAGATATACCTTGAGTGTGAGATCCAGTCTTATCTATCCCTCCTTAGTGTGTCTCAGAGCTGGTTTTAGTGTTGATGCTTGAACCAAGGCTCACTGAGCCCCTCTCAGAGCTTTCCTGGTCAGACATTAACTGTGTGTCTAGAGATTGAAATATTCCTTTTTTCCCCATTCTATGTAATAATTAATTGGGGTGGGTTATCATGTTTATTAAGTAAAATGGAATCTGGTGCATGCCCACGGATGAAGTAAAGAAAGGGCTATTTATTCTACACCAGGCTCAACTCTTTCTCGGGTACAGATACAAACACCCAAAGATAAAGATTTCCCCAACTGTACCTGCTTTTCCAGTGCCAGTTGTCAGACTGCTCGTCTCCACACTTTCCCCAGAAGTACAGCTGTCCCTGCACAAGGAAGGGCCAGTGTTCTCAGCACCATATGGCCTCCAACCAAGAGTCATGTCAGTGGATGGAATACCACTTCAAACGGAGAAAAATGTCTCAAAGCAGTGGGCAGTTTGTCCCGGTCTCAGGCTAAGAGCTAAGCAATGTTAAGAGGAGCAAAATATATTAGCCTGTGGGCTATGAAATACCTTCAATCAGAGAGGTGCAAAAATAGGCAGCAAAAGGAAACATCCCGTAAATGGCTCATTTCCCATTTAAATGATAAAGCAACAGTGTTCCCATTTGAAGTCACTATTCAGAAATGCAGAATAGACAGAAACAAATTAGAAACTATCTGTAAATAGATGTAAGACAAATATGAGAATTACATTTTGAAAACCATTAGTACTTTTTATAAAGACATATGAGACTGTAAGAATGAACACCTGCAATTCTTGCTCCCACCATGAGGGTATCCATGTCGGTCATATGAACCTGCATTTTCATGTGTCCCTCCTTAAATAACTACGGACCTTTTGACACTGGCAGGAAGACAATTTGTATGGCTCTAAGGCTCTTCCTGAGATATAAGTATTTTTAAGTAGGAAAGCTCTGAATAAAGAGCAATTTAGAGGAGCTAGCAGCTCCCTTAGACCTAGAAATATGTTTAAAGTACAAGCCATAGAAGTGTATAAAGTGTACACACAGGGAACTCAGTGTGTAACCAGCATGAAACAGGGACACCAGAGACTAGAGGCCAATACAGATGGTAAGAAGAGAGAAGTGTAACATGACCAGGTGAAGCTCAGAGATTCTCAAGAGGGATGAGATGACCTGACTAAGCAGATGAGCTGAAGTGGCCAGCCTATACCATTCCATACAACACAAATCCCTGCTTCAGTATCCACTTAAGCATGAGAGGATGAACTACAAAGTGGTCACCAATGGAAAAGGGACAACCAGCCCTTCTGTGAGGAGGTTTTGCAGACAAACCACAGGCAGCCATCAAAGAAGGAGCTGCACATCCGGAGCTTATGATGATGATGGAAGCATGAATACAGCAAGACATTCCAGGGGCCGTCCACCAGATTACCTGTCACATGACTGCAGAAAGGTTCCTGGTCTTTACTAGAATGCATGTAAGGCAGGAACACTGGCCAGAGGGGACCAGTTCTAGGAGAAGCAGCAAGTGAGACCCTCTTGTTTACATTCCAAGAGACACTAACTAACAAACCATGTTGCAAAGATTCTCCATTCCCCATCAGCAGCCACTCTCACAGCAGGTCTGGGTCACAGAACACAGAATTCTGATGACCTTTAGGTCACAGTGTGCTGAAGAACAGAGGTGTGAAACACCCAATATCCATCAAAAAACTCTTTGAGGTACATTTCCTAGAGGGTCCCACTAGCATAACTGCCAGACACACTGGTGATCTGCCAGAGGGAAACAAGAGTCACCCCTGTGGCTACCACTGAAAAAATATATCAATCAACAGGAGACCCAGGTGGAGCATCAGACACATGCCACTGTAATATACACTAAGCCAAAGCACAAATTCAGGACAGATAAAAAGGTGATGCCATCTTACAGTCGAAGAGGACAGATGGGGCCAGCAAGATGGCCAAGTCCAGCAGCCCACATCTGATCCCTAGATAGAAAGTGAGAATCCATTTCATGTGGTCCTCTGGCCTCCATACATGCATCATGGAATGCATTCATTACATGCACACGCAAATAAACAACTGACCTAAATAAATAAATAAATAAATTTATAGAAGAGATGAATGAGTGGTTAGGTGGATGAATGGATAAATGGGTGGATGAATGGAAGAAAGGAGGGAGAAGATTTTACATAAATATAAAATATATATGAAGCAGAGCTGCCTATGTGCAAAGGAAATATGGGCTGTGTACTAAGGAAGGTGTGGCCAGCATGCCTAGTGAGAGGTGTGGAGCAGCAGGAGAGAGCTGACTCCAGACTTCAACGTCTCCTAACTGCTCCCAAGCCTTGCCCTCTCTAGTCCCACATCTTCCATACAAACAAGAAAGTGAGAGTCCCTCTCCTCCTCAAGCCTGGGGGAGAGTCAAATCAAAAGCCCTTGTGTTGTCCCCAAGTTGTAGAAAGCCATCACTAGCCTCCTTTCCCAAAGCCACTTTCTGGACTTTTTAATTTGCTACTGCTGTCCCCAAAGAGCCTCACTGTACAGCCTTGGACGCTCTGGATCCAGAGTTCTAATCACTTCCTACTCCTACCCAATCTGAATGGCACAGCAGAAGGAAATGGGACACCTGATTGTCCTTTTCCTGGTTGAGTTTACTGGAAATCTAGATAAGCTGTCTTCATCACTGGACGTGGTTCAGGAAAAGCCACAGGCTTCTTTCCTGCATAGTATCCAGTGTTATGACACCAGAGGTTCTGGCTGCCTGCACAGTTCCTCTTCAGTTCTTTCTGGAAGGTCATCACCTGCTCTCCCTGAGGGTGTAGGGCCTCACGTTCCTGGTCCTTCTTCCTGTTCGTTGTGGAAGGTTGTCACCTGCTCTCCCTGAGGCTGCAGGGCCACACATTCCTAGTCTCTCTTCCTGTTCTTTCTGGAGGGTCATCTCTTGCTCTCTCCCAGGCTGCAGGGCCACACCCAACATGAGTGGCTCCCAAATAGCTCTCTCCTGCTTTAATTATTTGAGCAGTGCCATTAGACAGACAACTTCTGCATGTAGCCCAGGTTGCCAGAGCTCCAATATTCATGCTGTCTATTATCCCCCATGTCCCCTCCCACCTGTCAAATCTGTTCCCACTTCCTGGTAGAATCCCACACTCAGCCACAGACAGCCCAGAGGTGAGGATTAATATTTCAAGAGAAGTTGATGATAATTCCATGATAACTTTATTGGTTGAGCTCTGTGGGAAGATATGATATGCTCCAGGTCTGGGAGGTGTGAGCCAATGTGCTGTGTTAGGCATTTAGAAGGGTTGATGAGATCTCCTTTCTCCTGTACATAGTCTATGCATGTCAGCCCGGTGGAGTGGTTCTGGACTCTCTTCCACATAAAAGCAGGGCCTCGTGTCTAGGAACTTCCTGTTGGGGAAACTCTGGAGTTACCTCCACTCTGTTCACAGAGTGGCATCATGTGAGACTTGGTCATTGCTGAGGATAATTTGTAACAATTGATGAGCTGATGCTCGTTAGCAAAGGAAACTTGGGGCCTACATCTTAATATAGCTGGAAACAATGTCCACTTGACATGAGAGTAAAGGTTACCATTCAGGAAAACTGGGTTACTGTTTATTTAGTTACTGTTCTATTGCTTTGATGAAACATACTGACCAAGTCTACTTTTAAAGGAAGCATTTAATTGGGGACTTGCTTAGAGTTTCAGAGGATTAGTCCATGATCATCATGGCAGGGAGCATGACAGCAAGCAGTCAGGCATGGCACTGGAGCAGTAGCTAAGATCTCATGTCTGAACCACAAGTTATAGGCAGAGAAAGAGTGAGGCTGGACCTGAAATGGGTTTTTAAAACCTCAAAACTCACTCCTTCAATAAGGTCACACTTACTCCAGTATGGTCACACCTCCTAATCTTTTCCAAACAATTCCACTGAGGACCAAACACTCAAACACATGCGTCTATGGGTACCATTCTCGTCCAAACCATCACACTAGGTAAAGCACATTAACAGGCAGAGCACTTCTATGAAAAGATCTTTTTGCTTGCCTGCACCAGGAAGCAGGAAAGTTCCCACGCTTCTTCTCTCTATGGAGGCAAGCTGTCTTTAAGCACTTTAGTAACTTCAGAACGTTCACTTGGCTGGATTGCTGTTGAGAGGCCAAAAAGAAAACAGGCAAACCTAAGTAATGAAGATCTGTTTTGAGAGATTCAACCCTGACCCTTTCTTCAAAAATCCATTGTGAACCTTTGTTTCAGACTGAGCAACAAAAGGTATTGCAGACATCGGATTATCCCTTACCAGCAACTCAGAAGACATCTACTTTCCCACTGGTCCTTGGTTTATGTTAACAGCTGCCCCACTGGCCAGCTGAGTCCAGGCCAGCAGCATGTCATCTGAGTCCAAGAGCATTTGTGGACCCATAAGAGCATAAGGGCCATGGAGTTGTTTTGATGCTTCCAGCATGCTAAGGATCAGGAGGGAAGCAGGAGATGGAGGCTTTACATGTCCAGTTCAGTCCTAGTCAAGGTATCAGAAGGATTGCAGGACTGAATTCAAGTCTCTTGTGGTTAGAAATGGAGACTTCTCAAAAACAAACTGTAACCCTTCAAACGGGAGAATCATAGCACAGTGGACTCAGGAAGTCATGAAGGTTGTGTGTGAGGACATTGGCTTAGAGGCTGGTAAAGAGACTGTTTCTCTGTGGGATGAGTTTACACACAGTGAAGTGTGAGGGTTAAAGGCAGGAGCACAACATGGGGGTATTCAAGGTTACAGACCTGTACTGTGTATTGTTTTCATCTTTGTCTGCTGTGGATTTCGTTTATTGCTCATATTATGTTAATTGGGTTCCCAAATTACATGGGAATTCACAGGTCTGTGTGTGGGATGCTGAGGGGCCCTGCCCCCAGCTGAATCTAATTGGTAAATAAAGTTGCTGGCGCTGGGCAGGGAGACAGAATTGGGACTTTGAGGTTCCTGGGGAAGGGAGGGAAGAAGAAAGTCCCATTGCTGAGGAGGAGAAGGTCCCAGCCTGAAAGTGTAGGACAGAGAGACAGACACTGCTGACATGTAAGAGTTGGGGATTGTGGCCCATGAAGGCTGCAGGCCTGGATCCACGGCGGCCAGGATGGAAGATAGGTTTTAGTAAATAATAATTCAGGAATATCGTAGGGGAGAGTGTGTTCACCTCGAGGAGGTTTGGAAGTGCCCAGCCATTAAAGACATATTAAAATATAATGCTATGTGTGTGTGTGTGTGTGTGTGTGTGTGTGTGTGTGTGTGTGTATGTGTGTGTGTTTGCACGAACGTGCGCGCGTGCATGTGTTTATGTGTGATGGATCCAAAACATTTGGGCAGGTACAAGGAGCACATGTGCACACATCCCTTCTGGGGAGTTTAGAGCAGATTAACTTCACTGCTTCATTTGTCCAACTTATTCTGATAAGTACTTGTGCCCTGACACCAGGCTCACCAGTGATGTCTGATCACAGAGGGTGCTAGAGAGGACCTGTGTGATTAGCTGCTGTTTGGTCACCCCTTTCCTGAGGAGACACAGCGATGATCTGGCAATGGTGTTAGGAGGTTCCTGGAGGCCTCTGCATGATGGGTATGACTCGGGAAATATTACTGCAGACAGGGAACCAAACAACCAGTGACTGTTGTCTAGGTGGCCTCTGCCCTTGTGTGGGGGTACTGTGGCTCATTTGGGTAAAGTGTGAGAAGCAGTATCCAAGGCTAGCTGATGCTATAATGACTGCCATAGCAAAGAGGGTGAGCTGCTCTCCCAGGGCCTTGAGGACAAACATGTATGCTGGTATTGTGAGGGTCTGGGAAGCCAGTAGGCAGAAGACTTTAGAGTCCCTAGGAACTAAAGAACAGCAACAAAACAGACCAGCATCTTAGCGCTAGTGGCTGGATTCTGCCAGAAGCCATGTTTAAGTGTGAGGCCTTGCACTCCAGACATGGAAAAACTACCACAACCAGGCCCTGAGTAGAAGCCCCAGTCATTTGGTGCTCACTTCTGACCCATCTAAAACAGTGAACAAATGGATCACCATAAGGCATTTATCAGATAATAGCTTCTAGCACAGTGCAGAGCCAGGACTGGATGGGTTAGCTCAGATTACAGCAGGAATATTGAACTGGGTTAAGTATTTGTGATATTTGCTTTACAGGGAAGATGAAGAGAAGTTCATAGACAAGACAAGAGAAGACATTTGACCTGGAAAATATCACATTCTACCCTCCAGCTAAAGACATTCAGTCATTCCTAACCCTGGGCTTATATGTAGAATGTCCCGCCTTGTGGGCAATGTAGGAGCAAGTTAAAGGCTGAGGCAAGGTCTTTTTCTGGGTCACCCAACCCTGGCATGAATGTTACTACTCAAGTCAGAGGTTCAGGGAGCCTGGAAGAGAGCCTCACAGAAGGGAGAGTTCCATTCCCAGAAGCCTAAGGCTAGAATGATAACTCTGAAGCCTGGGGACACCTGGAATCTTCAGCATGCAGAAGAGGAAGAGAAAAGGAATCTTCCCAGCCAGAGGAGGGAGTGTAGTCTGGCCACACCTTGATTTTGCCTTCTACTGTCCAGAGCCACGAGCAAAGGTAACTGGGTTTTTTAAGCCTCAGAGACTGTGCTATCTGATGGCATCATGTTCTGAAGCCACCATGATCTTTCATCCTGACATCCCACAGCTCAGAAGCACTAAATATTCTTTGGGGTATTTCTTCCAGGCTCTGTAATACTCATCATGGTAGGAAAGGTGAAGCCCAGAACACACTGCCATAGCCAAGTACACACACTATTAAGGTAGACCACTGCCCCACAGTGAATGTCCACTGGTACTTCCCACCCACAGACCACAGTCGGGAAAGAACACCGGCTCCATGTGCCCCAATTCTAGGACCTCTGTCCAGCAGGGACTAGGGAGCAACAGTGCTGGGAAGGGCCAGGAGGACCCTTTCCTCAACCAGTAATGTTACTTCCATGTAAAAATGTGCCAGTCTCCTCATAGCAGGAGGAGGCTCCTGTCTGTTTACTATATTGCTGTGGTTTTGCTTTCCAAATTAGAAAGACAAAAATAAATAATCGTTTTCAAGATGGGCATTACTCCCAAACTGATTCATTTTCCAATGTGTACAGCTTCCCACTCGATTGTTTAAACGTCCCTGGCCGCTCCTACTTCATAATTCTGACAATGGGGTGTTAAAAACAAACCACCCAGCATCTTTCAATTGACATCTATCTGTTTAATAGTTTAAACTCTATTGCTTTCTTAATGTTCTCATAATGCACTATTCATTTTGCTGCTGCATCTCAGGGAGAAGAAAAAAAAATCTAATCTTGATCTCCTACTCCCATTTTTCTTAACTCTTTAATAATAATCGGGCAGTGGCATATCAGGATGGAAATTGCTTCTGAGGAAAGCTGTAATAAATAGATGTCAGACACATTACACGGGATTTGCTTACTTTTGACTTTAAAAGACAACATTGAAGCTGAATATTCGGAACTCAGAGGATACATGTCATACTTCCAAGGTTGCTGACTCGGTGCAATTGGGGGGATGTGGATACTTCCTTCCCGACCCCCTCAGCACCCAGCACTGCCATCCACCTCCCAAGCAATGGTTGCACGTCCCCACGCAAAGCCTGGTGCTTGGCAAATATTGACCCCAAGGTCTGGCAGTCTTTTTCTCTGGGAGAATGACATCAGTGAGACATAATTGAGTTTCTGAGGTGACAGTTGGGCCCATCACATCTCCAGCTGGGGTCAGCAGCACCAGGGTCATTGACAGAGAGGACCAGTCTTTCCCTCTACCCACACTCTCCTTGCATGAGTTTCTAGGGATGTATTGATAAGTTCCTGCTTCCAATTGACTGGTCACATCTTGAGAGTACTTCCCAGCTGTCTTAGGTGGACTGTGACCTGCTGGTCTTTTATTCCTGACTAGAGATGTGATGGACAGATTTGGGAGAAATGAAGTTTCTTCTCACTGGTTCGTGTCTCGCTCTGTACTGTGGCTGCCCTGGCTGGAATGTGGTTACAGCCCTCCTTCATGCTGTGTGTGGACATCTTCCCAGAGGAAACGGGCGTGGTGGGCACAGGCAGGGCTGTGAGATTGGAAGAACAGGTCCCTACAACAGAAGTTCAGAGTCTGCAGCAAGCATCCTGAATCCCCAACCGTCGGTTACACTTCATGCTTCTTAGTGACAGTCTCTATGGGATACTGTCCCTGTCAGTTACACTATGACAATTGTACCACTGTCCCTACATCCTTCCTTCTTCTGTGTATTGCCTGGACTCCATACAGCAGCTTTGGCCCTGTATCCTGAGATTAGCCATGTCTGTGTGTGTGGTACATGCACCCAGTGTCTGTACCTTACAGTGAGTGATGAGAAAACATTTATCAAGAGAAAGGATAATGCAAGGAGGGTGTAAGAAAGGAAAGAGATGGAAAGACAGAATGGGAGGGAGAAGGGCTCTAACACAGGACCATAGAGGACTGTATGCTTATTCCAGAGCAAGTCTAGCTTGGCCACTAATCTACTGAGCATAAGCAGACCTCTGAAGCAGCTGTATTCCAGTCTCCTCTGTGAGTGAGGGTACAGCTTGAACATGATCTCAAACAGAGGTCAAGTAGCTATAGATGCCGGCGAGCAAACTGTTAGTGTGAGGTTGGATTCGGGGAATTCTATATGAATCATAGACATCTCTGGGCTACAAGAGATCAAGCAAGGTCTTGATGGCTTTTATTCTCTGCTCAGAACCCCAGGGCAGCATCAGATGAACCACTAAGGAAGCAAAGCTGAGCCAAACAATGGCACACAACTGTGATCTTAGAGGCTGAGGCAGGAGAATCACTTAAGCTTAGGGGGTAGCTTAGAAAGATTCCACATTAAAGAAGGAGAGAAGGAAGGGGACAGAAAGAGGGAGACAGGAAGGAGAAAAGGAGGGAGGGAGGGAGGGGAGGGAGGGAGGGAGGGAGGGAGGGAGGGAGGGATGGGTTCTGGGGCCCAGGACACTTGTATCTGCTGTTCAGAAATATTGCCACTAGATGGTGCCAGGTCCATTCTTGCTGCAGCACTTCGGATTCTAGGTAAGACTTAAGTCATGGGTCAAAAACAGGTGTGTGTGTCTGCTCACCAGGCAAGGCCACCCGAAAAAGACAGACACGGGAGCATGAGTTTACTATCTCACATCCACCCCCTTACTGTTGCCACTGTATACACCGAAACACAAAGGAGCCTGGCTGGAAGGTCTAGGAGTTAGGTAGAAAGAAGGAAGGCAAGACATAGCAGAAGAGGTAATTCATGTTACAGCTGAACTGAAAAATGAAACAGACACCTGTGTACATAGGTACAGAATTTTAGGGTCCAGAAGTTACATGTAGTGAATGAGCAAGATCTATAGACTCCAGAAAACAGGCCATATGGCCCCCCAAGCCCTCCCTACCCATGCCTGGCTTGACCTGGTTCTCTCTTGACAGATCAAAGGCATCGTGAAGAGGGCTTGCCTTAGGCTTTCTCAGGTTTACTTCTCCTTGGTTTATACCTGGAAGACCCCTGAATACCACACAAGAACTATATTGTGTACCATTAGCTGGACGCTGACTTAAAACCTGATGCATAGGATGGAGAGATGGCTTGGTGGTTAAGACTACTTGTTGCACTTGAAAAGGACCCAAGTTTGATTCCCAGAACCTACATCAGGTAGTTCACAACTGTCTATAACTCCAGCTCCAAGAGACCCAACGCCCTTTTCTGGATGCTGATGGCTGTCTGCACTCATTTGCACATACATACAGGCACACACACACAAACACGAATACAAGCTATAAACAAAGCAAAATCTTTTTAAAAAAATTAAAAGTAAACCATGTGAAGGGAGCGTATCCCCTCTCTGTATCCTGCCTTCAAGACACCATGGTAAGAAATGGTTCTAACAGTGAAAGCCCTGGACAGTTGCTAAGTGCATCCTTTGAGATGCTTGTCTTTCCAAGTAGAGCATCAGGAACACAGGCCCAAACACCTGTGGGCACCTGTGATGAGCCTGTTGGTTTGTCCCGGCTTCAGCTCAGTACCTGGTGCGGTTCCTCAGAAGATAATTCGGCAGTGACTGGTGTTTGTGCATGCATGAGGTTTTGAAAGTGACGGTCATTACACTCTAGTTACAGCTCCAGCCCCACAGGTGATGGCTGAGTGTGGGTCTCACTGGAGTTGAGGCATATAACCTTCACCAACATCGGTCAATGGGTGACAAGGCTGACTCCCAGTTTCTGGTGAACAGCAGGCCCTGCAGTTTTCTGTTCACCTGTTCACCCACTCTAATTCTGTTTGCCTGAAAGTAGAGTCTTAGTTTTCTCTCAACAACTTAAGGCTTCAAAATAACAACTCTTTCTCCTGGAGTTGAAGCCACATGGCCCCAGACTCACTATGCTAAGATGGCATGCTCCCCACCCCAGGTCAATTATTCTCATCGGAATTTCACACACAAAGCAACAAAAATTAATTTAGTGAGAACTAGCCTGCCACTCAATTACACTTCAGGAAATGGCCCTCTAGTGCTAAAATCAATAACACTTAACCCACAGCCCTTCAGCCATATGCATGCCTTGTTCAGGAAACGACCTCTTTCTTGTCCAGGACTGACAGAATCTGGATCCCCAGCCACGCAGCAGACACCCCAGAAATAGTAGTCAGAATTAGCCACATGAAAGACATGCTGGTGTCTGTCTCTCATCGTGGTGGCAAGAGAAACAATGATAACTTTACAGAATGAGCTCCCTTCACCTCAAGTGGGTTTCTGAGCCAAGTATAAAGCCAAACTTTTAAAATAGTAATGTTCTGGTTTGATTTCTGTTGCCTTCATAAAATTATTAAACAAAAGGAATTTAGGAAAGGAAAAGATGTTTGGGCTTACACTTTAGATCAGTCTGGAACATTGAGGGATATCAGGGCAGAAACCTGAACCATAACCCATGGAAGAACACTGCTTGTTGGTTCATGCTTAACTATCTTTCTTACACAGTCTAGGACCACCTGCCTAGGGAATGGTGCCACCCTTAGTGGACTGGACCTTTCTTCATCAAATAACAATCAAAAAAATTCCCCACAGACATGCTCACAGGCCAATTAGATCTGGGCAATCCCTCAACTGAGACTCTTTTCAGGTGACTATAAATATAATATAAATATAAATAATTTATCAAGTCAGAGAATCTAAAACTTGTAAGAAATGACAGTCTTAGACAATACAGGGTCCATGTGCCCTTTGAACTGGATGGTTGGAGGAATGTGGAAGAGTTTGGATTTCCAAACTAGAAAAGAGCGCTTAAGCAATGGACATTCTGTTAAAAGTTCAAATGACCCAAATGCCCAGAGAAATATGACCCATGAAGGATTAGTAATGAGATCTCAGTGAGAAGTAAGAGTTCTATCAGGAACCAGGGACTACATGTTACATTCTGGCAAGGAATCTGGATGGATTCTTCCCATGTCCTGAGTACTTGGGTGAGGTTGAATTCAAGAGTAGTGGACTAATTTGTTTGGTGGAAGAAATTTCAAGACTTTATACTGTTCAGGTTGATGGTGCTGCTGCTGGTTCTTTGCCAAGTCTCAGTGAGAGAGAACTGCAAGTGGAGGAGAAAGACACCAGGCATGTGCAGTCGGGTGAGTCACAGAAGCGAATGTAAAGATAACTCTTCATCTAGTTTAACCCTATCATGGATTTTTCAGGTTTTTGCTTTTGGATTTGGGATTTCCTGCTGATAAGTGCATAAAAGTATACTTGATAATGAAAGTGTAAAATCTAACATGAAGCTTCAGAGTTTCAGGATGGCTATTTCAACTATGTAGAAGTTTGTTGAGATGTATACAGACTTTAGCTCTGGATAATATCTACTGTGTGATTTTATATATATATAAATAAAATATAGAAAATCTTATGTAATATATGATGGTATATATTATAACCTTATATGATATATAAGGTTATATGTATATATGATATATATGTGTATATGATATGTAAGGATATATGTATATCATATAAGGTTATAATATATATAAGTTTTATAAATAAATTATAGTACATAATATAGTATTTTTTATTCATTATATATATAATTATATATAACTTTACATAAAGTAAAAGTATTGAGGAAAGGGCTGTGGACATGGTTAAAATGCAGACAAGGAGTGTGTAAAGAAAGCAGCTGTAATCTTAAAGAGATTAAAACTATTAAAGAAAAGCCTGGTGCTCTGCAGCTAGGAAGAGGAAAGGGTCCCTGAGGGCAAGACCCACTCATCAGAGGGGCCAACTCATAAAAATGCAAATATTCCTGAAAGGATAGAACCTAAACTGAGACTGCCACCGAAAGGGTTCCCTGCAGGAAATACCTACTAGAGAAGCATTGTCGGAGATTTAGTCACAGAGGCAGACAGGATAGATGTGATCAAAGAGTGTCAACCTACATTTGAAGATGGGAGGAGAATCTGAGAGAAGCATCTACATGAGGCTGATCTCGCAGACATGCAAGACGTAACAGAGAACCACGGTTCATAAAGCTCTGTGACTAAGCAGTGTGTAGCAGGGCTAGATTCTCTGTAAGAAGGCCCAAGGTACCATTGCATAACGCTTTGAAGGTGACGCCTTCAAAAGGGGTTGTTATGGGTTGTTATGAAAGCCCCTAAGTTGCAATGCTGGATGTGGCAGGAACGTAGTGTGTCTGCCAAGGAGAGCTGCAGGTGTGAAGTGGAGTCAGTCCAAGAGTGATCACATGTGCCGAAGATAGCAGAGATGGTGGGGCAGGGCTGACAAAGACCACTGAAGCCCAGATGATTCCATCAAAGTCCATTGTGCTGAGCATGATCTGCAGGGTCTGAGTTCAGGTCTTGTTTGGCTCCGATCTTCTTCCATCCACCTATTCCCCAAATTGAGCATGTGAAGTTTCGTCTATGTTGTTATGTATTGGTGTACGTGACTTGTTATTATTGTTGTTGTATAAGGATCACAGTTAGAGACTGCTTGAAAACAGACTTGGACTTAGGAATTTTGTAGTGTTTGCACTGTTAAAAACTGTGGAGGCTTTTGAAGCAGAAGAATGGATTTTTGCATCACAAGATGGCCATGAGCCTATGGAATGCAGAGTACATGTGGTTTGTAAAGAAAATGCCTACAAAGGATTATGTGTCTGAACACTTAGTCCCCAGCAGATGGCACTGTTTTGGAAGATTGTGGAACCTTTGGGAGGTGGAGCCCTACAGAAGGAAGCTGTCCACTGAGGGCAAGCCTTAGGGTTTCACTCTCTGCTTCCTGACTGTGGATACAATGTAATGAACCTACTCACACTCTGCATCATGCTTTCCCCACCATGACGGAATGTATTTCCTCAAACAGTGAGCCACTACAAAACTTTCTTAAATTGCATGTCAAAATATTGTCAGGTATTTTGTAACGGGATAAAAAGTATCTAATGCAAGCAGCTTGTGACCCAAAGTATAGTTTTTTATTCCATGTACCAGGCAAAAGGAGGTCCTCACTCTTAGAGATGATTAACTTCATTTCTACCAGCTAAAGCATGTTGATGAGTCTGGAGGAGAGGAAGAAGAGGGAACTGCTGTTGGGATGTAATATATAAGAGAAAAATAAATGAGTAGAAGATTTTGAGAATGAGAAACCAGGTTATATGTCATGAATGTGACAGGGGGGAAAACAACCCTCCATCCTTACAAAAGTGGGTATTGTTCACATAGAATGGGTCCTTGTTGGGATATGTGAGTAGACGGAGAAGCTAAGTGGGTAGCATTTGTGAGAACAACCCTGTCAGCATCAAGTATCACACGATCAACGTGCCAGAGCTCCTTGCTTTCATCTTCAGATTTGATATTTAGGTAAGGAAGACCTTGAACTTCTGACCATTCTGTCTCTGTCTCCTGAGTATTAAGAATATAGGTAAGTGCCATCAGACCCAATTTATGTGTTACTGGACCCTCATGATGCTAGTCAAGCACTCACATACTGAGCTACAGACCCAAATCAATCTTTTATGTCTGTGTGGAAAAAACAAGTCAGACTCTGGTATCTCTATTCAGAAAAGTACTTTGGCTTCAGCTTCATTGGGTCATTGTCTTCTAGTGCCAACATTCTTCCATGGTAGGAAGGGAGAAACACGTAAGATTCAGTAGTCACTGGTGTGTGGCCACCCATAACTCTATGGGATTGTCCTGGCTAGTTTTGTGTGTCAACTTGACACAAGCTAGAGTAACCAGAAAGAGCCTTAGTTGAGGAAACACCTTCATGAGATCCAGACGTAAGACATTTTCTCAATTAGCGATCAATGGGTAAGGACCCAGCCCAATGTGGGTAGTGTCATCCCTGGACTGTGAAGCAGCACTCCAGACTTCTACATCAGCTTCTGCCTCCAGATTCCATCCCTCCTTGAGTTCCTGTGCTAAATTCCTCCAGGGATGGCCTATGATCTAGAAGTCTAAGTCAAATAACCCCTTTTCTCACCAGCTTGCTTTTGGTCATGGTGTTTTGTTGAAGCAATAGAAGACCTAACTAAGAGAGGGATCTACAAGTTGTGTTACTGTGATGCCTTCCAATGCTCAGAGACAGGACTGAGGTCTGAAGCCCCTTTCTTACAGTGCCACCTTCCAAGCCCTTGAAGAAGTCACTTTGCTCTGAGCGTAAATTAATGGAGTAGATGAAGAAGCACAGGCCCTTGTCATGGTCTTTGTTGTAGTCTTGGCTCCAGAAGTTAAGATTACTGAAGACAGAGGCCAGAAGGCATGGAGTTTGAAAAGAGCCCAAGGAGAAAAAGAAGCCAAGGCCAGAAGACTATCCACTATCCACTGGTCCCTTCATGGAAAATACACTATTGCTGAAGAATGGATAGAAAGGGTCTCCTAACAACAGATCTGACACTCAGCCAGTGATCAAATCCAAAATCTGACCTCTCCACCCTCAAGAACATCCCAAACTGTTTACAGGTGACTTACAAAAGAGGAAGAAATGCTGATGTCATGCCAGTGGGAGATGTTTCCCTCCTGAAGAACCCTTAGTGGTTCAATGATTCCTGACTGAGCCAACATCTTCTGTGATCCTATCAGTGGAGTGCAAAACATGGTCACTGAGGTTTCCAGTTTGTGTGTGTATGTGTGTATGTGTGTGTGTGTGTGTGTCTGTGTATGTGCATGTGTGTGTATCTATGTGTGTCTATGTGTCTGTGTGTCTGTGTGGATGTACATGTGTGTAGATGTGTATCTTTCTGTGTGTCTGTCTGTGGATATGCATGTGTGTGGATATGTGAGTGTGTCTGCTGTGTGTATCTGGTTGTATGACTGTGTGTGTGTGTCTACGTATGATTGTCTGTGTCTGTATCTCCGTGTGAACATGCATGTGTGTGTGTGTGTGTGTGCATGTGAGTGTGCAGAACATACCTAGCCTTTCTCATAAAAGCTTCAGGAACTAACTGAATGAACCCTATGTCCCTAGTTTCCTCTGATTGTCCCCCTCAGTCAGTTCTAGCACCAATAGGGAAACAGCAGTGGTGAGTGACCTTGGTTAATTCAACTAGAGTACATGCACCTCTCTATTGACCTTTGCTCAGTTACAGGAAGAGGCACAACTTAGGTTTATATAGTTTGTGTTTATGAACATACTCCTACCCCATCCCTTCTGCTTCCAATCGCTGCCCTGTGGAAATTCAACAAGCACATTGTAATGGTGCAGTCTCACAAATTATCACAGTGCTCATAATGCTGCACAGAAACAGTACATGGCACTCGGGACCCAAAATCCAAAATCCAGCATGGGCTATGAGTCTCAGACCCTGGCCCAGGTGATGGGAAGGTAATAAAGAGAGGCGCTTTGCTAGAGCGTTTCTATTGTTAAATAAGATTCTTTGTGACTTGTAAAAAAGGAGGAAACACAATGAAGAATTATCAGTGCATCCCCACAGAGGTAATCTACACGTGTTTATTTAATAAACAGAAGATGTCTTTATTATACACATTTGATTTCCATATGCAGCCATTTCCTTATCTATCACCTGTATCTAAGCAGGGCGCTTTATAGGAATCTGAAAATGAAAAACGCAGCACCAGGCAAAGGAAACTCATTTAATGTCGAGAGCAGTCAAAATCAAGATTTCTTTATTTGTAGTAACAACGCTGTTAAATCAGAAAATTACTCTCCCTTTCTGCGCGTCCCTCTCCCTTTACAATTCAGTTGTTTGATCATAAATTGTCGGGGGCTGTGACTTGTCTCCTCTACTTTCCACACTGGCCAAGACAGATTAAAAACTCCGGCACACCACCGGCCGGTCTTGGCATACCATTAGCATATATATGAGATTTGAGACATTTTCTAATATTCTCCAGCAGGACTCATCTGTCAGCCAGGTGATGAATTATAAAAATTCTTAGCTTGTTTAGGAAATAAAGGGGAGGGAGGAGAAAAGGAGGAGAGAGAGAGAGATGAAAGGATTCACACCCACCTTCCCTTCCCACTGAGTGTGCCAGGATGGGCTCCCAGATCTGCATCATGTCTCCAGGGAAAGATATCCTCATGCATCAAGTAAGAAACCACCTGCCCATGACCAGGCTGACTGGCATGGTTCCAAAAGGAAGCAAGTGAAGCTCACTTTATGGTCACTCTGGTAAGAGGTCTTACCATTGTCACCATTGCTTCTGAGTCCCATGGTGAATAAAGCTTTGGAGATGTGAATTTGAGGTTTGCCTGCAGGGCCTTTCAAGAGTAGGCTTCTAGGTAGAAGAGAATGCTAGCCTGCTGGTCACAGGTCTCTTTTTCAATGATACTTCCATATGATCCGGATTCTTCTAAGGGTTTAGTCATCACCCAGGGAGAGCTTCTGGATAAGAGAATGCAGCAACAGAATTTCATGTGGGGCCTTGTAGTTCCAACACTATGATTGGTTTTCCCCTCTAAGTTTCATGTGCATATTTGCAAATGACCTCTGCACAACATAATTTGATGCCTTCCAATTGTCTATCATCTGTATTACAGGAGTACTCCATTCAAATACACTAAATATCCATCTGGACCCTCTTGAGGCCTGTGGTGGGCAAGAGCTTAGGGAGCAGTGGACCCTAAGGTCCTGTCTGCTATCATGTTCGCAGAAAAGACCACAGTGGCAATCATCAGTGTGATGCTGACAACAATGAACCCTCTGCTGTATGTGAGCACCTGGCCGGCATGCCTTCCAGATAATGCCACTCATGAGTAAAACGTAGCATTGAAAATGTAGCCTACCATTCTCATGGGTGGTGCCTCCCTAGCATCTTTTGAGTCCTCAGTTGGTTTCCCTCTGAGGGCAATGGAGACACCTTAACGTCCTCTTTAAGAGCATCAATTTATCCTGCAGCACACATGTACACAGTGGAGAGGGATCTTTGGTTTTTGAGGCATTTCTCTGACATTTTTTTTTTTTAATTTGATCAGCTCCATAGTTCTAATCTCACATTAGTCTTTGTCCATTTGAGCTGATCTTCATCCAAGTTTAGGAGCTGTTTATCTCTGTATGTGGACATCTGGTTTTCCAGCACTATTTGTTAAAGGAGCCGTTCTTTCTGCTGTGTGTTTACTTTGGAGTTCAGTCAAGAGTAGCTGTAAATGATGGAATGACTTCTGACTATCTTTTGCTCTTTGGTCTGTCTAGAACCCATGCCATGCTGTTTGTCTCATTATAGGTCTGTAATGTCTTGAAATTAGGAGTGTGCTTTGGATAATGCTATTTCCTGATGGGTAAGGAAACATTCTTGTCGAACGACCTAAGACAGGCTCGTCTTGTTTGAAATAAAAAAGGGCAAGGCAGAGAGCCTTTGGGACTGCTTGCCAAGATCTGACATGGGCCAAGGACAAGGAAATGGGCTGCTTGTCAGGAATATGACATAGCCAAGGACAAAGAAGTAGGCTTCAGGTAGGAATCTGACATAGGCTAGAACAAAGAAGTAATTTCAGTAGAAATCTCAATATTAGCTAGGACAAAGAAGTAATTTCAGACAGGAATCTAACTAAATATTAGGCTAGAACAAAGAAGTAATTTCAAGTAGAAATCTCAATATTAGGCTAGGACAAAGAAGTAATTTCAGACAGGAATCTAACTAAATATTAGGCTAGAACAAAGAAGTAATTTCAGGCAGGAATATAAGTCTTAGTCTAGAACAAAGAATTAAGCTTCAGACATGAAAATGACTTTGAGCTAGGACAGAGAAGTCAGCTCAGATATTTTGGACATCCTGATAAGCCCTTAGAAACAGTGATCGTGGGAGTGTTCACATAATTGTGTTTATTGTCTTGCTTGTTCCTTGATTATTTGCATCTATTGTATTGCTAGATCCTCAACCTAGAACTGACCTTAATACATGTATGTAATCAAAATGGTATAAAAGCAAAAAGGAGGAGGGTGTATGGGATAGAGTGTTCTAGGAAGGGGAAAGGGGAAAGGGGATGACATCTGAAATGTAAATAAATAAAATATCCAATAAAAAATAAAATCTGAAAAAAAAAAAAACTCAAACTCAAAAAATAAAAAAGAAAAAATAATGAGGTGTGATGCCTTCATTGTTACACACTTTGGTCGACATCACCATAGTGACCTGGGAACTTTTTAAAGTTCTGTATACGTTTTTAATTCAAATGGAATTACATCACTGTGACCCTTTCTCCCCCTTCCAATCCCTCCCATGTCCCTTCTCAGATGAATAGTCTCTCTTACTATGATTATTATTGTTGTATACATATATATTGTGCAAACATATGTAAGTTCAACCTGCCAAGTCTGTTTTTGTTGTGTGTTTATGATTCCAGGACTGATCACTTTGTGTTGATAACCAATACAGAGACCCATCCGTGGAAGAAGATTCTCCTTCTCTCAACAGTCACCCAGCTAGTTGCCTATGTTCTTTGTCTAGGGGTAGGACCCATGCATGACATTTTCATCCTTCCCTGTTAGTATGTCCATTGATATTGCCATTGAAGAACAAAAGCAGTGAGTACATTTACATCATAGTTTCTCTATCTATGGCTCAGGGAACATTGTGAAAAATGGGGCTGAATTACTATAAGAGCAAGAATGACGGGAAGTCCACTATCAAACAATTTTTCCTGGAAATGGCTGCTTAAATAAGCCCAGAACAATATCAGTATCATCGACTTTGATGCTCCCATGTGAGTTCTATGGAAAAAGTCACTGGTATTTTGATGAAACTGCATTGAGTCTGTACATCATGGTGACAGTGTGGAATTTAAGTTTCATATTAATTAAATAGGAAGAATGGTAATTATTCAAATGTGTGCTGTGAACGTCTTATTTTTTATGTCCTCTGAATCTCTTTTAGCAATTTTCCAGATTTCACTGTAGATCACCTTACTACCATGCTTTCCTTGTGAATTTTATCTTTCAGTTGTTAACTGTGAACATCATTTGATTTCCCTCTCAGGAATACCAGTAATGGTATACAAGAATGCTAGAAAGTGGTCAGTACTGAAACCAGATATACACAAACAACAAAAAACAGACCAGTATATTTCTATATCCATACATATGTGGGCCCCTGTTCTGCCTCTCCTCTGATGGTCTCTGTGCTGCGGATACACCAGCTCAGAAAGGACAAGGCAAAGTCCAGGACTGTCAGCAATCCAATTTTCCCTCAGGGTATCAGACACCACTACACTCCAAGCCAGAAGGGAAAAGCAGAGCCCCAGACTGATAGGATCCTGATCTAGTTGAGAGCAAGGCCAAATGCTGGAAAGGCAGGAGAAGAAAGAAACTTTCTTCAGGAGTTTTAGTTTTATGGCTTGTTTAGGTAATGACCTTCCCCATGGTGATCTTTAATGAAGCAACTCTCTAAGATGATCTTAGCTTGTCCATATTTTTTCATTGGGGGGTGGATGTAAACACATACACTTTATCTAGGTCAACCAGAGATTTTACTTATATTATTTGGGGAAGAAAATGAAAGTATCCAGGAAGGCCATTGGCTAAAGGCTAAAGCTATTGAGATGCCTCATTAGCATGAAGAAGTGTTCCAGGTACAATGTTACATGACTAACTGCCCATGTTCACTTTCATTAAGGGTCATGATTAAGTGCAGGCATAGAAGCAGAGAGGGAGCAGCCCTACTCCTGATGTCTCAGATCTCTGAGATTCTGGGAGTTTGGGCATGCTTCCACCTCACCAGTCCCAGTCCATCTGGTGGCATGGTTCGTGTGCCCTACATATGTATAAATGTAGTTTTAATTAAAATCTATACAAAGATTCTTTTAAAGACTCCAAATTGCTGTGGTACGATTGACCAAAGTGAACAAAGACAAAGGTATCACACCTTCTGATTTCCAAGGCATAACAAAGCTGTCATGAGTCAAACAGTATGGCACTGGCTTTAAAACAGATTGATAGAACAGAATAGCATGGCCAAAAATCATCCCATCCATTTACAGCTAACTTATTCTTGCCCAAAGGGTCAAGACATATAGAAGATTCAAGCTTAACACCTACAAATTTATGTGAAAATCAGCTCAAAATGGACAAAAGACCTGTGAGATAACATGAGATCAAAAACTGCGAGTTAACCTACTTGTCCTTGTGCTGATTTGGTTCTGCAAGTTATCAGTCCTGCAGTGGAGTCCCATATGTAGACACACTTTCTGCAAACAGGATGATTTGATTTCTCCTTCCCACATGTGTGTCTTTTCATTGTTCTGGCTAAAACTTCCAATGCCATGTTGGGTCAGAGAGGTGATAGTAGACACCCCTGTCTTGTCGCTAGCCTTTGAAGACTTGCTATCAGCCCTTCTCATCTGCCTGAAATAGGTTATGAGTTTGTAATATGTAGTCTGGATCATGCTGCAGTATGTCCTTCCAAGGGTTTTTATCATGAAAAGATGCTGAATTTTATTGGCTACTTTTCTTGAAACTACTGAAATGACCATAATGATTTTGTTCTTTGGAGTTTTTATGGCATATATTCCACTGCAGACTTATGTGTGTTAGAACACTCATATATCTCTAGAATAAATCTGGCTATACCAGGAAGAGAAATCTTTTTGACTCATTCTTGGAGTCTATTACTACCACTTGATGAGAACCTTTGTGTCTATGCTCACTAGAGATATTGGGCTTAAGTTCTTTTGTTGGTTGTACCATTTGTTCTGTTGTGTCCTTGTGTTCTTCGACTGTCAGGGGAAGTCTGATGGTTGACTGGTTGGCTGATTGGTTGGTTGTGTGAGTGTTTAGTTGACTGATTGGTGGGTTGGTCAGTTGGTTGGTTCACTGACTGGATGGTGATTGGTTTGCTGGTTGGTTGACTGGTTGATTGTTTGATTGACTTACTGGTTGGTTGGTTGGTTGCTTGCTTGCTTGCTTGCTTGCTTGCTTGCTTGCTTGACTGCTTGCTTGACTGGTTGCTTGGGTGGGTTGGTTGGTTGGTTGGTTCACTGACTGGTTGGTGATTGGTTCACTAGTTGTTTAACTGGTTACTTGGTTGACTGGTTGATTGTTTGGTTGACTGGGTGGGTGGGTGATTGACTGCTTGGCTAATTAGCTTCACTTTTAGCATTGTGTACTTTCACAGACAGGATGATGCTAATGGTTGGTTAGCTTGTTTCTGGTCTTCATATGATTTCTATCTTAATATGATTTCACTGACAAGGCACTGCCCCATTATTTATTTATTTTAGTCTTTACTTCATTTATTTCTGCACAGACTTTTTTTTTGTCTACTTATTCTAGGTTTAATTTTTCATCATTGTGCTTGGTTCTTGAGATATTTCTAGATTATTTATTTGGAATCTTTCTACTATTTAATGTAGGAATTTACTGCTACAAACCTGTCTGCAACTTTTTTTTTTTAATTTTGATATATTGCCTTCCTATTTTAATTTTTAAGAATCTTTTAAATTTCTCTCTCTGGTGACCCACTGCTTGTTCAGTACACTGTTGCTAAGTCTATATATGGCTTATAGTTTATAAAATTTCTTTTGGATAGAAAGTTTCTTTGGATAAGGTGGACTAAAGACTGGAATGAATCTCTGCTGCATAATATACAGAGCTAAGATGAAAAAAATGTGAATAAAGTACATGTATGTAGAAGGAGCCTCCTTGTTTCCTATCAAACTTAATGTCTTCACACATTCACTCAATGCCTATACACAAAAGCAGCATTATAGTAACACACTCCAATGGAATAAAATCTACAGAAACAGCTGTAAAACAATCTAGAGCTTTCTCAAAGTCTTTGTGTGCCTCTCATACTGGAAACAAGGTGAATGTGAACTATAAAGCATGGTGGATCTTAAAAAACCAAAGTGCTGACAATTTTAAATAATGGGGAAAATAAAAATAAAGAAAACCTAAAAAGAAAATGTGACACATGAAAGATATATTCAGTAACAGATAATAGACAGTTACATTAAATCCTGCCCATCTGGGCTAGTGTTTTATAGTCATTAACTGTATTTTGAAGACTTGGACTGCACACCATGCACTGTGACAAATAGCTTCTTTTTAAATTTTGAGGCAAGACTCTCCTTGGAGATGCTCCCATTCATTTTCTCATGGCAATGGTCCCTTACAAGATCTATGACTCAGGTACACCAAGAAGAGTACTCCCTGTTCAAATGTCCTGTCTCCTCAATCCCTTCCTCATACACTGCAGCAGATCACAGTTGGTGAGGATGAATCTAGTGATGGAGCAGAGTCATGGCTATGTGAGCATCTTATAGTCCCTGGATACAGTTGTTACATCCAGTCAGTCACTCTTTGGACTACTCCAGGCAACCTCCAGGAACTTTCTTCCTGGAAAAAAAGGGCAGTCTATATAAGCTAAATGTGTTGCCCCTCCATTAAATGGTGATCCATATTCCCAAAATTCAGTACACCCATCATCTGTAGCCTTGAGGTTATTGCTATGGGCATTACAGTTTAGGATTTGATTTCAATATTCTGATTGTTGAAGTTTGCATTCCTGTGAATGCAGGACCTTAAATTTAGAGATGCCAGATCTGAGAGATTTCAGGCTTTTTGATTTTGACATGTAGAATTGCTGTCTTCTGGATTATGTATTTGTGGATGAGTGTCACCATGACGTTACTAGTCTGCTTCATTTGACTACTACATCCCACATGATGTATATCATGTGACTCCTATACAGCATGTGGCAATTCTGTATCCTATGGCCACCAAACATACAAATAAGATATAACATGTGATTAGCACATTCATATGAACAACAGTGACTAGTACTCACATGATCACTGTTGGGTATGTCTACTGGGCATGGTCACAGGCCTGCCTGTGTCCACTCCTGGAAATGCTTGGCCATGTGTTGTTGACTCGTGAAATGTGACAGGCTGAGTTTCACCGATGGGATCAAGGACAGAGGGATAAAGGAGGAACAAAAAAGGGGCCTGGATAGAGTGGTCCATGAAACTGTGTCGGTCTGGAGAGGAGGATACTGAGAGAATACACACTATTAGGACACACAGAGACTCAGGCTGACTTTGTGGTGTAGACCCCAAGAGGCAGAGACAGCTGTCTGCCAGTAGCTGTGGCTCACTTGCCTTCCTGTACCTATCGTGTTGGGAAAGATTTCGCTGGGATTTGGATGTGAAATTTCTCCTAAAGAAGCCCATGCATTGAACACTTAGCTCTTTGCTGATACTATTGCTATGAAAGGGTCTATAGACTTCAGTAGGTGGAGTCTGAATGAGGAAGAAAGTCACATAAAGAGGGTCTTGGATACTATATCCTGTCTTCATCCCCCACTCTGTCATAAGATCCTGCCACCATGATGTCCTCTCTCATCATAAGCCCAGAATCAACAGTCAGTTCTGAACTGAAGGTTCTGCAACTGTGAACCAAACTAAACCTTCATCCCTTCAGAGCTCGTACCAGGAGTTTTGACTAAGCATTCAGTGCAGGAGTGGTAGATAGAAATGAAAACAGAGAACACAAACTATACAAACCTTCAAATGAACCCAATTCTGATGGCACCTATTAATTTACTCAGACTCTGGGCCTTTGATACCATTCTGAAAGAAAAGGGGGTGAACATGAGTATTTGGTAAATCAAGGATTTAAGATTCCCCTCCTTTTAGTACCTCTGCTGCATTTGGAGAGTCATCAAGGTAGAGTTGTCCATCTCTGAGAGCTGAGATCAAAGTGCTTAAGAGAGGGAGCAGAAACAGGTGGATCCCTAGAACTCGTTGGCTAGACAGCCTAGCTGATTTGATGACCTTTGTATCAGTCAAGGTTCCCTAAAGGAACAGAACTGATAGAATGGATATATATGTATATGGGTATGTGAATATGGGTATGTACATATGTATACATTAAAATAGGATTTATTAGAGTGATTTATAAACTGTTGTCTGAGCAGTTCATCAATGGCTATTTACTTACAGAAAGCCCAAGTATCCAGTAGTTCTTCAGTCTACAACAATGGATGTTTTAGTAGTCTCAGTCTACTGATAGAGTCTTAGGGAAACCATAGTGAGCTGTCAGTCTTCGGTCTACATTGAGGTTCTACTAGCTACTAAGGAATGCTTCACCAATGGGGTAGATACCTCAGTAATGGGAGAGAGGGTGAGCATGCAAAAGCAAAAGCTTCCTTTTTTACATATCCTTTTAGGTGTGCTGCCGCCAGAGGTGGGGCTCAGATTTGAGTATACCTTCTGACCTGAGATGAACAATCAAGGGAATCTTTCCCACCCATGCCCAGCTCAGTATTAGTTGATTCTAAATGTAGTCAAGCTGACAACCAAGATTAGCCATCACAACAACATCAATAGCTCAAAAATTAAAGGTGGAGAGTGAACCAAATTCCAACGTCTGACCCTCACACAAATGCACACACCTACACGAACAAGTACATACATACAAACAGATGAAAACTAAAAAGTGCTACAGGGGTGTACTCCAATGTGGTCTCTTGTGGATAAGATAGCCCTTCTTAGCCTTTCAGAGCTGCATGTGGGCATTAAGGATTTGACAGAGATTGAAGAGAATGCATCATTATTTAAAGAGGGCATTGCTGATGTCACCAAGGCTGGCTTGGAGGCTAAGAGACTTGCCAGTGTGACCCAAGAGCTAGGGAGTCTTTGTGTAACAAAGGTTCTGGGGATCCAAATGCTAGTCTTAATGTTGCATGGCAAGCATATTACCAATTGAGCCTTCTCCCCAGTCTGCAAAGGGCAAAAGGGCAAGTTCACAAAAATATATTCTCTCTCTCTCTCTCTCTCTCTCTCTCTCTCTCTCTCTCTCTCTCTCCTCTCTCTCCTCCTCCTCCTCCTCCTCCTCCTCCTCCTCCTCCTCCTCCTCCTCCTCTCTTCTCCTCCCTCCCTCCCTCCCTCCCTCCCTCTCTCCCTCCTCCTCCATCCCTCCCTCCTTCTCCCTCCTTCCTTCCCTTTCTCTCTCTTACTCTCTCCTTCCCTCTCTTTCTCTCTCTCCTCTCTCCTGTTCCTCATGTTTCTCTCTCCTTTCCTTATTTCCTTTTATATCTCTCTTTCTTCATAGAAGACTAATCACCCCAACAGTGGGCATCACAGTTCTTTAAATGACAAGAGAGTATAACAAATTGATTACAGACACCTTGTCCATCACAGTGTACATACAGTCCATCTCAGTGCACATACAGTCCATCACAGTGCACATAC
Source organism: Mastomys natalensis (assembly GCA_021653895.1). Classification (NCBI taxonomy): domain Eukaryota; kingdom Metazoa; phylum Chordata; class Mammalia; order Rodentia; family Muridae; genus Mastomys; species Mastomys natalensis. The sequence continues at coordinate 275,640 of JAJTUV010001150.1, read as the reverse complement.
AGTCCATCACAGTGCACATATAGCACATACAATGCACATACTGCCCATCTCAGTGCACATACACCACATACAGTGCACATGGAGCACATATAGTGCTCTGCTCAATTGCTACATGATGTGACCTCATTTCAGCCCCCATTCAAGTCAGTTTTTTCTCACTGATCTACTTGGCTATATAGAACAGTCAAAAATATTGATGAATAATAGATTATTTCCTTTTTTAAATGATTGATTGTTATGAACTAAACAGAGTTCAAGTGAAAACAATGTGCTCATTGATTAACTGCATTGGACCATTCAAGAGCCAGTGTCAATAGTCCAACAACCAGAACCCAGAGACATCACCTTAAAACCCTTTCCGAAGGGCCACCTCTTTTGCTTCCTTTTGCTTTCATCTGTCATTTTTTTTCACCTTCTATGAAGCAAGGAGTCTTAGGGCTACTATCCCAGGAACTGGGAGTGTCTCATACCTACAGACACAGCTATGAAAGCGCTGTGGAGAAGGACTGGCTGTGACTGCTCTTTTTCACAGCCCACACAGTATGGAGTCTACCTATTTGCGCTTGAATTGTGTTTTCCTTTTCATGATGGTTTGTAGGTCTTTAAAGGCATCACCTTTAAAATAATTTCAAAGGAGACAAATGAAATGAATAACAGCCTGCTCTGAGAAGGAAAGGCAACAGAAGCTGCAGGAGAAAGCTGCCAGTGGGGAGATTTCACGCTTTTGTTAATTAAATGAACAAAGGCAAATGCTGCACAAGGCTGTACCCTGCACTAGAGACCCCAGTTTCAGTCTTTCCAATTCTATTCTGTTTGGAACTGGGGGCAGTGAACAGCAGAGGAGCTGCTCCCCGACCCCCTTTGCGAAATGACTAAGCGCAACCATCTGTGTCCTGTCTCTACCTCCTGCAACTACCGGGTTGTATTATTTTACATTTTGATTGAAATGATGTCACCTCCAGATAAAAGCCGGGCCCGGCATTGTAATTGAATCTCTGGTTGTTTATTGAAGTGATCTACAGCAGGCCTGTGCTTGTCCCAACATCCGATGCATAAAGGGCCCTCCTTGTCCAACTCAATACTGATTAGATCTGGCCACAAAAAGCCATCTGACTGGGGTCGAGGGCCCAGAGCTGGAGTGCAGTGAAATCGGGAGGAAGAGATGCTGTCTGCCAAATTTACCAAGTGTGACTAAAAGTTCCAATAAATGGATTGTGCTGGTGTCAGAGCTGGGCCAGGGTGTGACAGACAGCATCTCAATGACACTCAGCAGAGCTTTAAGCTAAGAGGTGCCTTTACTGGCCTATATTCAACATCAGGCCCCTATTTCAGAGTGAATCTTCATCTGTCTTCATAGGCATAGGAGTGATGTCATATGTACTATGCTCAGAAATACTGGGTGGACAATGAGATCAGAGGATGTCCAAGTTTTGAGGGGTTTATGACCACCAAGTTTCTCCCTCAAGTCTTGAAACAGAATGACAGGAGCTGTTCACCTCAGTGGTTAGACTTAGACATACCACACAGCAATGCAGGCTGCTGTCACTTCCTGTGCTGGAACAAAAAGCAACATTTATCCCAAGATAACCTCAAAACTCTACTGTAAGACAAAGAAGTTGTTTACACTTTATTTGGTTAATAAACATCTGAGTAAAGAAAAGAGGCATGATATGATCTCTTGTATGAGGCACACTTCCTGGATTTTCCATTCTTATGTCATGGCCCAATCTTCCTCAGTCACAGCAGAAGTGATACTCTGGAACTCACTGCAGAACCAAACACAATCCAACCAAAGTCAATAGGCCAAGTGACCGCTGGACAAGTACCTGTTTCATTCTGGAATCTGTGCTCCTTATATGCAGTCAAATGTTTATAATTAGGTGCTTAATTCAGTTTTTATTGTCACCTTTATTATAAATTGATCAGACATACAAACTGTTTGGCATCCATTTGACTTGTTGGCCTGCAGGATTTTGTTACTGTTGGAGATAAAAAACAATTCCTAACTGTCAACTTCCTTGTTTCTGGATATTTTCTAGGATCGTCTACAGAAAACCTAAAATCCTAGAAATCGAAATCAAAGGTGGCAAAAGATCCTCCTTTAAAATTTTAGAGAAAACTGTTACCTTATCGTTCTCCTCCCCAACACCTCCCCTCCCCCACACCATCAAGCAGATGGCATGTGCGTAGGCTTTAGATTATAGCTCAGTGCTGAAAAGAAGCCTTCAAAGTCAGGGAACCTAAATGCGTATTGCAAGTCAGTGGAGCTGATCTGAAGAAGACTTAGGCTGTGATGCCAACAAGAGGCAATCCCAGAAGGATAGCTATATCTCGTGACAGAGACAGCCTTGCCTGCTAGAGACTGAGCGTCAGGAGGAGAATGGGCAGAGATCCCAGGTGCTCAGCTCTCCTTTAACAGCAGCATATAGCTTTACATATTTGTTTAAACCCAGGCTGATGTAGACTGTAGGTTTTAATGGATAACACAGTGTGAACCTCAAGGGAACTGCAGCAGGGTCACAGGAGGGTCGCAGATGCAGAGGAAATAGGAGGATGTGTGGAACAGCAAATTCTGGGATGTCATAACTTTGTGCTTAATTTCTATATAACTAGGAAACTCCTAAAAATACAGTTCATTGTTTTAATGACTTTGCTCCTCCTTCCCTAGACCCAGGATGTACTTCCCTAAACCAAAGCAGGCTGAGCCTAATTCTAGGCAGCCTCTGTGGTAGCTCTTTCCCTTCCAGTCATCTCTTCATTAACCCAAAGAGTCTCCTGTGTGGCTGGAGCATCAGACTAACTTCTAGAATATTCCTAGTATCTTTTACCCTTCCTTCATGAGTGACAGATTTGATCTTGTGTTGCTCTATGAGGATAATACCTGCCTCAGTGAACAGAGAGGTGCATGTTGATGCCCTCTCCTGTAGGAGGAGCTAAGGTGGGTGGAGTAAGGAGAGGAAGAGGAGAAGGAAGAGGAGGAGCTAGGAGACAGGAGAGAGGAATGAGAGAGATGGAGGTAGATGTTCACGTGTCTGTAGCAGTGAAAGATAGTTGGTATATCTAGGTTGGGTATTGGGTTACACTTCTGATTATATGGGCATCTTGTTACTGATCATTACCAAATATATAAGCTTTTGGATAATTTAAGCATTAGAGTCTCATTTTCCTACTGGGAAATCATGTAGATGGCAGGATGATCTGGGCAATGCCCAGCCTTGTGGAGACAGCGTGGAAGATTGGCAGAGTCATCTCTCACACTGACATCTCGTGGGTGGCAGGGCTGGTGTTTCTGGCTGTCCATTTCTAGCTGCAGCGCACGTGACCTCTGGCTGAGAAACATGGTGGCTGAGCTAGGCAGAGCCACTGCAGCTTAGATAGACAGCCTGAATGGCGGCCGTAAATAAATAATTAAAACAACACTCCCCTACTGGCCAGACTTCCCTGCCTTCAGGAGACTTTCTAGCCATGTCTCCTCTCTTCTTTCAAGAAATTAATAAAGTCACCTTGTAAGGTATGTGCTCAGCACTTATTGGCATCTTTTACATTTAATTAATAAGAAAACTACCTCAACAGAATGATTTGAGTTCAGTTTCTTATAACATGGGAATCAAAGGAAACATACCTCCCTCGACACACACTGTTCAAGGCTCATCATTAAGAAGCTATTCTGTGATGTTTAGAATTGAGAACATGAGTGTGAGAGCAGCCACAGGTTGGGTACAGTTTCCATTTTACCTCAATTTACACAGTTGCCTGACTGAGAAAGCAAACATCTCTCCAACCAATACTTTGAAACTTTTGGTCAGAAATCCACACCTTAGCATCTCTCCATGGACAGAGTAGGTCCTTTAACAGAAACTGTATTAAAAGAAGATTAAATGGAATTCAGAGAGTGACAACACCTCATCAGTAAAAATCTTCCCATGTGGGTAAGTCACATGGTGGAAAACTGAATGGATAGATCATCCCACCGTGGAACACTGGATGGATAGATCATCACATGGTGGAACACTGGCTAGTTGGATCATCACATAGTAGAATACTGAATGGATGAATTATCAACTAGTAGAACACTGGCTAGATGGATCATCACATGGTGTAACACTGAATGGATTACCACATGGTAGAACTCTGAGTAGGCTCCACTGCAGAGCCAAGTTGATGAGAGGGAATTTTAATAATATTTATCTGATCTGACCCAGAGGAAATTAGAGCATAATAAATGAATAGACAGCCAGGGAAATTCATCAATAGGTAAAACATGCAGCTCTGCAAACCTGAAGACCTAAATTAGGTCCCTATAACCTATGTAAAGCCCAGCATGGTAGTACATGACCATTATCTTGTGCTTCTACAGAAGATTGGAGGTGAATCATAAGAATCCAAGAAGCTGGTGGTCTAACTAGCCTGGAATGAGCAGGGGTAAATAGTAGAGACCCTATATAGAGATAGAAGACAAATTCTGATACCCAATGTTGTCTTTTGACATACTCATATGTTCAGGGCATGTAAAAATGCAAACACACACACACACACACTCAGTGAGAGGGAGAGACAAATTTTAATGAAGAGATCCTGGATCCTATGCAACAGCATAAGACTCGACATTAAAACCCTTAAGAACTCAGGGGAACACAAGAAAAAAATGAAACAAGTTAAACAATATCTAAAGATGCAGAGAATGAAGACTTCTGAATCAAAGCAAGACTCATCCATGTAGTTTCCAGATGCCCAAATACAAACCAGAAACAGGAGACAAGTAACAAACAGAAACCTGAATGGATAACACAGAGATGCATCTAACAGTGAAGAACACACACAAATATAAAGGAAGATGATTGAGGGAAGAAAAAACAGGGGACACCACCCAGGACTGCAGAGGACTCATGACTTCAGGGCTCAGTCATGATTGCAGAAGACACACACTCATGACTGCAGGGGACACCTATTCAAGATTACATGAAATACCACGTGAATGACAGCTCATATTTTTTTAACTCAAAAGATGGAGGCAGAAGGAATGATCAAGTAAAAGAGCTATGAACTGTGAGTTCTATAACCAGAGGCACTATCCTTCTGGTATGAAGGAGAAATGAAGGCATTGTCAAAGAGAAAAGTGGCATTAGTCACCAACAATTGTAACACTGTGGAGATCAGACCATATCTCTTTAGCTTGATATTTAAAGGCTGATGCTTTGCCTGAAGTGATATTTGCCTTGCTGCACTACCTGTTTAAAAACTCAATATATGTTGAAGGAATCAGGGAGAGAAAGAAAGAAAGAGAGAGAGAGAGAGAGAGAGAGAGAGAGAGAGAGAGAGAGAGAGAGAGAGAAAGAAAGAAAGGAAAGGAAAGCAGAGGAGGAGGAGAAGGAGAAGAAAGAAGAAGAGGAGGAGAGGATGAGGAAGAGGAGGAGGGAGAGAGGAGGAGGAGGAGGAGGAGGAAGGTGAAGAAGAAGAAGAAGAAGAAGAAGAAGAAGAAGAAGAAGAAGAAGAAGAAGAAGAAGAAGACATAAAAAAAAAAAAAAACTTCATGAAGTCACAAGATACCTGAAGCAGGAAGAATATTTGAAGTAATAGTAATAAAATGTATTACATGATTTCAAGATCTACTAGGAAACTGTGACAGACAGGATGGTGCCAGCCTAGAAAGAGGTGTAAGAATGAGCCAAGTTCAGAGTAGCACACAGAGATACTTGATCTTTGACAATGCTGCCAGAAACACACATGTTAAGACAGCAACTCAATAAACAGTGCTCAGACATATGCAGAACAAAATGAGATTCTTACCTTGTGTCACATGTAAAAACCAAGTCGATGGACATTCCACACTAAAACCTAAGTCTCCAAACTGTGACCCACTAGAAGAACATATAAGAGGAAGACAGACAAGAATGTGATAGGCAACAACCCCCAAATCCTGGAAAGAAAAGTAAATATTTGCTTCGAACTGAAACACTTCTGCACAGCAAAAGAGACAGAAGAGTAAAGAGAATCTAGAGAGTGGGGGAGACTCTGCTTCAACCAACATCATGGACAGTGCCTGAGGAATGACAGCTGAAATTGTTCTGACCTCCAAACACATGCATATTCATATTCACATAAACCTACACACTCACATGCACACATACATGTACAACACATGCACATATACACACATCATGAGGTATTAACTCACGTTGGTAAGACTGACTACCCTTGAAATCAAAAGACAGTGAGCACTGCTGAAGATGAAGGAAAAGGAGCTCCAGACACTGTGGGCGGGATGAAAATTAAGGTGGTCATCATGGAAATAGTTTCTAGCAGAAATGTCCACATTCTTGTCTTGTTACAGCACCATTCATAATACTGTAGAGCAAGAAATAACTTGATTACCCATCATTGATGTCCCAAGCATCAACCAGAGTGTCTGTCAGCTAACAACCTGAGGAATGGTGACAGAACCAGTGGATTCACTATTATATAGGCATAGTGAAATATTATCTTGTCTTTTAAAAGAAGAAAATTATGTTACTTGCAATAATATCAATAAAACTAGAGTCTGAAATCCCAAGTGGAGTAAGCCAGGCACAAATACAGTACAGTTGTACTACACGTGAGATCTGATGATGTCAACGCAGAAGAGAGAAGCTACTACCTATTGCTAGCCCCTGGAGGACAGACAGAAATTGGAAAGCATTAGTCAAAGAAATGCAAAGCTTCAAAATAGTAATAAATAAAAGTCTAAATTGAAGAAACTTTATTATTGCTTGACTAGAAGGAGCAATGGCATCTGTGATGTTCCTCAGAATCTGTCAACGTGGACAGGCGTCAGTCAGGGCAATGAAGGGTAAGGGAAGCTTCAGAAAGATCTGAAAAAGGTCAGATACCAAGAATAGAGGAACATTCCCACCAAGCATCCAGAGATCCAAAAAGCATCTGGAAACACCTGGTGTCTGAAAACACAGCCCCCAGGGCAGGCGCGTGGGTCTTTGTAAACACCTTACATGCTGCTCTAACATGTTTTATGATATCAAAAGGACTTAGAATTTTCTCAAATCACCCTGTAATCCAGAAACGCTCCCTTCTGAGTCTGTCTGTGTGGGTGGATAACATACTGTGTTCTGAATGAATGCCCGCACATGGTGCTGGATCATACAGGAGGTTTCATCTTGACATAAATTTTTTAAATGTTAAGTAACTTTAGGGCATAAAATCTACTTAAAATTGTATGTATCGATGGCAAAGAGACTAAAAGAAAATAAAGAAAACCTCTAGCATTTGTCAAAGGACAGAGCTTATTTCAGGATATGAAGTCAGTACTGAAGGAGTGTGGTCCAGTAGAGCTATGGCCTGTTGTTGCTATAGATGACACACTCTGAAAGACCCTGTAGAAAGGGGTTCTCGGCTAGAGATGGCCCATGTCTTGTTGTACCAATATGCAAAATCTCTATAGTTCTAACACATTGGCTTTAGAAATTGAGTCATTGAAGCTACCCATGAAAACCTATAAACACAGGTAAGCAAAGACAGGGAAGTCAGCTCTCCCAAGCATGAAGTGGGGTTGGCCACAATTTGTGACAGATGCTTAAGATATTAGTCATAAACAGATGTCCCTTTGCCATCTTAAATCTCATTCTTAAACCCTGGACTTGCCAAACAAGGTGGAGATCACACATTCTTGACATTTAGTATATTATATGCCAGACTGTGATGTAAATATTTAATTAAATGAATTCGGACCTCTATCAAGGCTCAAAAGTGCATTTCTGACTGCTCTTTAATTGCTACATTTTTTAATCAGATGTACATCTATATTTGGGTGTATGTACATGTATGGTGGGTAACCAAAGAGGATATCAGAGGCCCAAGATCTGGAATTACAGGTGATTATGATCACCCTCCCCAACATGGGTGCTGAGAACTAAGATGATGTTGTCTGGAAGACCAAGAAGCGTGCTTAACTGCTGAGCCGTCTCTCTAGCCTCTTTCAGAGTTTAAAGAAAGAAGGAAAAAAAAACATCAGGGCTGTTCATCCATGAGGATCTCATAATTTCCTCATCATTAGATGAACAAATGAAAGCCTTACTTACCTACTTTAAGTGGGGTGAGCTTCGTGTCTGGCCTTGTGTTAAGCATCTGTCTCTGCATGGGCTAGGATGCAGTGTGTCCCCCAGGTATCAGGAGGCTCAGGACTAAGTCTTCTCTTTCAAGGTCTCCACTCCAGGAAGACAAGGCGATTAAAGGGACCCTCCATTTGAGATTTGGTATTTACAAATCATAGAATTTCCCACCCACGGAGCAATAGAAGGCAATAGGAGCAGTGGAACATTCCTTACTAGGTACCATCAAGCTGCAAGAACAGATACAATAGAGGTGGTTAGAGCCTCTTTCCTCTGACCTTTGGAATCGGTGGGATGAGCTGCCTGTGGGAAAGGCTGGGAGAGAGCTGGAGATTGAGTTGTCTTGGTTATCCCTGGAGAAGGCAGAAGAGGAAGGGCTGGAGTTGGAGAATAGAGGAGGCAAGAACTGTACAGAGAGGCAGAAAGACTTCTCAGTCAGCTCATCTGGGTGTGTTCTGATTCAGCTGAAAATCAGTGTTCACTCAGTGGGTTCAGAGACTTGGGGAAGACATGTATGTGTAGTACATGTGGGTGTATTTGTGGGACTTGGAATGTACATGTGTGCAGATGTGGCATATGGAATGAGAGTACAGGGGTGAGCATGTTTGTGTATGTGTATCCATCTGAACAGTAAAACATCCTAGTGCAGTAGGCTTTTCGGAGGGTGGGGATGGGGTGGGGGCGGGTAAAACCTGGCTTCTCAACCCTGAAAAACCTCCTCATTTTCCTAGTGTTTCCAAGCGCCAAGATCTCTGCATTCTGCTAGGATGACAGACAGCACAGAAGTGACCGTTCTAGTCTTTCTTGCTCCAGAGTCTGAGTATAGAGTCCATATCCAATCAGAGCAGAGCAGAGCAGAGGGTTCCTCCCAGCCAAACTCACCTTGCAGCTAAAATCCCGGAAGCAAGAGCCATATCTCCCTATGAGTTCTGCCCCCTCTGATCCATGTTCCTTCTGTCCCTGTGAGACCTGTGAGCCCCGTGTCTTGTGAGATATATCCTCTGTGTTCCCTGTGCCCTGTTTCCTGTCATTCTTGTGATCTGTGAGTCCTGTGTCCTGTGAGCCCTGTGCCCTGTGAATTCTATACCCCATGAGACCTATACCTGTCCTTTGTAAGCCTTGTGCTCTGCCCCATGTGAGTCCCTGTTTGCTACATGCACTTGTTCTTGTGGGTTTTTTTTTTTTTCACTGACTGTACCCAGCTATGCAAGCTGACCAAACACTGCAGGTCCTGGATATGGCATCTACTAACTAGAAAATGTCCAACATGAGATTTATCTGATTTATCTGGTCATTTCCCAAAATTTACAATGCCAGGAGAGATAAAGGATATGAAGGAATGATGGTAAACATGACATTTTCTAAAATATAGGAACTGTGGGGTTTGTTTGTTTGTTTGTTTGTTTGTTTTTACAGGAAATGGAGACACATCCTGACAGAGTTGGAGGGGATGATGGGGAAGACAGAGTTAGAACTCTTCACTCTCATGTTTGGTAAGATAGGAACCCACCACCTCTAATCACCAAATGAGCAAGATTTTTTTTCAAATCTTTTTCAAGATTTTCAGGCAGGGTGTGACAAACAGCATGCTTCTGGAAAGTTTCACAACTCATAAATGCACTATGGTATAGCCCACATGGAGCATTGTGTGCAGAGACCTGTCATTTAAACAATATCTCCAAGGTTGTGGCATAGCCCAAACCTGACCCACTAATCTGGCACTCTTATAGAGTAATTTACTTAGTATTTTTTCTATGAAATCTTCTCACTCTTGCGCATAACACAGTTCTTTATTGTTATCAGGACAGGAGCTGGCTCTGTCAGGCCTCAAAGTCTACCAGGGACAGTCCTTAGAAGTATAACAGTAAAATTTGTCTTAGAAGATGTCAGGGGCAGCCCTGCATATACACTAAAGGCCTAAAATGAGCCATAGGCCTAAAATCAGCAATAGGCCTAACATACATACATGCTAACACAAAGTCTTGGGTCTCTGTGGAAAAACGCTGAAACAGAAGGCTATAAGCTATTGTAAACAGGCAGCTTCTGTGGAAATTTACCAGTCCAAGTAGTCATAGGTCTTATAAATAGGCAGCCTCCGTGGACAGTACCAACTTAGATAAGGACAAGTGAATCATAGGCAGAGTCATAGTGACCTGTCCCCTGAACCTACACCCAGCTGATACCCTGTTCTGAAAGGTATCTGTACTACCCCTGAACACCTATGCTCCAGTGTCATTCCCTTCCCCACATCCTGCTTTTTCGAGTTTATAACCCCTGTGTGAATAGGTAAATTACGATGTGATTTAAATAATTAAATAAATTAAATAAAAAAAAAAAGGTTTTCTTCTCTAAGAAAGGAAAAGCAAGGAAAAAAGACACATGGAATCAGGGACAAGATATCTCCCCATACCTGATTTTCTCCACCCCAGATCAATCAGTCCAGCCCAATGTGGGGATGGGCTCAGTTAGAGCCTGAGACAAGGCTGCAGAACACAGCAGAGGCTAAGTTAGCAACACCCGCTGACCAGAGACACTCTTCTCACAAAGCTAGCTTGACCACAGAACCCAGGCCTGGGAGTGGCACACTCTGTTTCCAGGGCCTGCTGTGAGACACCTCCTCCCAGGGATAATGTATATTCTTCTGTGAAAGACTGTGTTGCTTTTTGTGCAGTATGCTTGTCTGTGAGGTATCCCCACATCCCCAAAGAGTCATCAAAAAATACAAAAAGGAAACCATGCTCTAGCAGATGCTTTAACTGTATTTAAAAGTGCATTGCTTGTAAATAACCCACTGATGCTGTTAAAAATATTAGTCTCCTATTTGAGAAATCAATTTTATTCCCACAGTAGGTTGCTGACACCACTTCTTCCATTTTATTTTTGTTGTTATTTCTTACCAGAGACACAGTAAACTGTCTTTCTAGACCCACCCTCAGGTTTCATCTGTTTGGGTTGTTTTTCTGTGATGCTGTTTTATAGGGCTGACCTCATCAAAAAAAAACACAATTCAATTATATATATATATATATATATATATATATATATATATATGCGCCATTTGTCATTGTGTGGGCAAGACACAAACATTTCCATGAATGGCACACATAAATAATGAAAACTGAAGATGGAATGAGTCCTGCCTGTCGGCAGGGTAATAGTTTAATTGTGTACAGTTATTCTTACATTAAAAGCTGCATACCTGGCAAGCTTTACTGGGTAACAGGGACTTTTAAGCATGCCAGTGTTTCTACACAAGTAACGTGGGTCAATTGCAAAAGGGATAACCATAATGATTAAATCATTAAAATTTTGTCTATGCTTCACAGAGCATAGAGAAAATTAACTTCCCACCAACCTCATTTTTCTGCTGAACATGAAATAATGATTTTCTGCCAGTATAATTACAAAGCTAACATCTGATAGAGTCAGCATCCAGCGGGGATTATCGCAGGCATGAGTATTAGACCTCATTACCAGCTTGACTGCAAAATTATTACATCTTGTAATTGGAGGGTGAGATTTATATACAGATTGGCCGGGTTTCTGTAAGATTGTAATTACAAGCTTCGTTGGTTTGCTACTTATCACACGGTGCAGGAGGAGGCAAAAACAAGCAGAGGGAAGACCATTTCATTAAGCCGTAACCCCATCGCGGGAGGAGCGCTGTAACGTCCCTGTATTTATTAGGCCAAACAGAGCTGTTTGCAGAAGGGGAACCCATTTATTACTGCCTGACAAATGGGATTTCATTTATTTAACCTCGGCGATCTATTTCAGTAAAACGTACAAACGAGCCATCCATTTTATGATTCCGGAGTCAACGCTCAATTATCTAAAGGCTAACTGAGTGTTAAAGTGGCCATCTGCTGGGATGAATTCATTGATTTAATTTGCTTCGAGTTGCTGAATGATGCGGGGTAGGTGGGGAGACGGGGCTGAGCCTGCCTGATCTAGGCGGGCGCCTGTGTGGGCGCCGCCTCCCGAGTGTGCCAGTGTGTGTGCGCTTGTGCCTGTGTGTGCATGCAAGCACGCATGTTTAATCTTTCACACAATAGAAGAAGGCGATCAATAGCAGCTTAAATTTTATGAGACAAGGAGTTAAGTTGTTCAGCCCCAGCCAGAACACCTTTGCTCTCCGGTAACAAGTCATCTCCGGGGCGGAATTAATATTGACAAGCTGGCTTCTTTGTGGCTCATTTGGAGGGCGCCTGGGCCAATTGGCGGGCGGTGGTAATAGAGCCATTATTAGACTACATTATGAGGCTGAGGATCGATGCCCAGCCGGCCACCACCCAGAAGAAGACAGGCTGCCTGCCCTTGCCATCAGTTAGACCTCATTTCTCCTGACATTTATTTTTAAATATAGAAAACACATAAATAAGCAAGTGAATAAGAAAACGGGTCCCTCACCTTGCACCAATTCTCAATCCTGTCAGAGCTCCAGGGCTGATGAAGGAAGAAGGACAGACAGTCAGGCAGATAGAGGAGAAGAAACACTGTAGTTCACTGTGGCAGTACCAGCCCTCACAAGGCCACTGGCCCAGGACTAGCTTCAAAGCCCTAGAAATAAATCCAGCCATGGCCGCAGCCTGGACTACAAGGATAAGCAAGAACAATGTGACAGAAATAAGTGTTCCAGGTTGGTGAAGGATACACCAGGTCTCCAGGGGTGGAAGCCTTTTTTGGGGAGCCCAGGCATAGAAGCTTGTGGCTGTAGCTGACAGGTCCAAGCCTTCCCCTCCTCCTCTCCCTCTTGCCCTGCTACTCCCCACTCCCACCTTCTGTGCACACACACACAGTACTCCATTTTCCATTCTGTTGTCATGAGGGCATCACTCACCAGTAGACCAAGGAGAGAAGTTGCTGGTCTTCTCTGACAAGTCCCTTCTCAACAAGAATATAGAAGCGACCCGGCTCTACCTGTCTCCCAGAATGCAGTCTCTGGGAATGAGTGGATAACCCTCCCTGGTTAACAGGTGACAGCTCCCATAATTCCCAGCATGACAGTGCTAAGGTCATGCCAACTAGGAGGTAATGTGGTCAGAGGGTAAAGCCTGCATTAGGGGACAAAAGGGACGTCTGCACCCAGCAGATATCTCACCAGAATCCACCCTGACCTTACATAACCAGGGTTCAGAGCTATGCAAAGAACCCTTTGAACCACTTTGATACAGGAGCTCCATCTGATGGGCATGGCCTCTCTGAAATCCTGTACCTGTAGCTCACATTCTAGGTGCTGCCCTGAGTCATGAGGTCATTCCTTTGCTGTGAACAGATGGCCTTCTTAACCTGCAGACACTCCAACAGTCTATCTTCCAAAACTCACTTCAGATATAAATATGGCCACCCCAAATTTTAGATTAATGTTTGCCTGGTCCTATTTATATGTGTATGAGGTGTTTGTGTGTAAAGTGATATTCTTTGGCACTGGCATAGTGGGTCTTGCTTTTTATTCAGTTGAACAATGAGTCCTATTATAATGATGGTTCTTGCTATCTGTCTTAGTTAGGATTTTACTGCTGTGAACAGACACCGTGACTAAGACAACTCTTATAAGGACAACATTTAATTGGGGCTGGCTTAAAGGTTCAGAAGTTCAGTCCAGTAGCCTCAAGGTGGGAGCATAGCAGCATCCATCCAGGCAGGCATGGTGCAGGAGGAGCTGAAAGTTCTACATCTTGATCTGCAGGTCTCTAAGACTGGCTTCCAGGCAGCTAGGACTAGGGTATTATAGCCCATGCCCACATTGACACACCTACTCCAACAAGGCCACACCTCCTAATAGTGTCAATCCCTGGACCAAACATATACAAACCATCACACTATCTATCTACCTTCCCATTATTTACCTATCATCAGCCGTTCATCATCTCTCCTCTCCCACTGGCACCTCTATTCTAACTGCTTCTATAGACCTTTAATTTCACACTTGTTCTGGAGGCTGCCATATACACACTTAACTCACGTCAGTTCCATTTTACCTCTTGGTCCTAGGAAGTCCCCAAGCCCTCACAGTGTGTGCCTACTGCTGTGAGCTCCGCCCACTGCCTCTGGGAAGATGTTCACCCCACTTCCTTGTGATCGCCTTGGCAGTTTCTAACTGTTGTTTCTGGCCCAGGGCTTGTATTTTCCTGAATCCATTTCTGCTGAGGTTTCATAAGTTTGGGGAATTGTTCCGCCCTTGGTGGACGGAGAACTTTGCTATATTTTCCTGCTGGATGTTGTGCTCTTCTCCTTTTCAACTGAGCTTTTTCCGAAGTGGTTTTGGTGTTTTGATGATTTGAAAGTTGTTGGGTGAACCATCATGCCACAAAGACTGCTTCTCAGGACTGATTCAGCCCCACTGCTGGGGTGACACAGTGCTGGGGTGATGGGTCACAGAGTTCTGGGGTGACAGTCCTGGAGCGGTACAGTGCTAGGAGCTCAGCCAATACCTTGGTATTGCAATCTTTCCCCACATCAGTTAACTTAAATATAAATTTCTTCTACGGAGACCTTCTTATCTTTGTGAATGCTGAGAACCTCCAGCCCACTGCCCTGTGCACCTTCTCCCACTCGACAATGTCTTTTATTCCCTTGAGATGAATCAACGCATCCTTGCCTGTGGATTCTTCTAATTCCATTACACTGTCTTTGTGAGACCTTTCTCACTGTCCTGTCTGCGAGTCCCCAGGCTTCGTGACCTGGGATTGTATATCCTATCCGTGCAACTGTATTGTGTCCAGGGAATCTGCACTTACCTTGGCGTAAAACACGCCCTGACACACCTGCCCCTCTGTACCATTACCAACACTTGCGTAGCTTGTTTTCTGGATCATCCCTTAAGATCTGTTTCTCGGCTGCTATGCACTGGAACACCAGCTTGGATTGAGCTCCTGAACTTCCACCAGCTGACTTCACCGTTCCTTATTGTCTTTGTAATTGCCCTTTCATTTCACACGTCTGTTTGGTCATCTGGCTTTTTGGTGTGGTGACTGCATTTATTTCATGAGTGATCTTCTGTTTTCTTAGAAACCTATCAGGTTGATTTTTGGATCTGTTTCGGTGACTCCAAGGCCTACGGTGTAGAGTCCTAATTCTTTCTTCTCCTAGTTGCCGTTCACTTCTTCCTTGTTCAATGATGTTTTATTCTAGGTACATGTTTCATGGTATTTTGTCCATATGATTCCCTAAGGTACCTGTGTCCATGAGAGTCCTCAGGGTTTCATTGCCCACGTGAGTTCTTCATTTATGGATATCTCAAAGATCTGTGCTAATAAAGTCTGTTCCTACAGCAGACACCTCCTCCTGGCTTTGGTATGCTTGTGGCTACATAGGTGATTGTTTTCTCCATTTATTCTCTTGATTCAGACTCAAAATCAATACAGCCAGTTTACTCTTAAGAAGACATTTGTTGACAATGCTGCTCTTCAGAAGCCTTACTCTGCTGGAGCATTCTACCTTCTGGGCCACATCTACTCTACCCCACCTGTAAGCTTCCAAGCATCAATGCCCCAGATGAGGTCAGCTACAGGCATACTCAGCCTCCAAAGTCAGGGACTCCTGGGTTGTTAAGAGGGCTATTCACAATATATGCCAGGGGGAACCATGGAAAGGTGCTGGGGCGGCGATGAGCTTATCCTCCAAGAATGTGTGTGATGGCCACGTGTGTGATGACAAGGGAGCCACCTGCGGCCATTGTGAACTCATTTTATGGGTATGTTCTCATACACTGCCACCCCAGTGTTGTTAGGGACTGTGTGGAAGAATATCCCCAAACACTTAAAAGCAATGATGGGAAAGCTAAGCACACTATCTCTTGTAAATTCCTCTACACAGATGCTTCTCGCTCTACATCTGATCATCCTGTCTGCTGTAGCCATGAAAGACAGTCACAACCTGCTTACCCACACCATCTTCAAACCATGCACATCAAGGATATACAAATATAATCTATCTATTTCTATGAGACAGATAAAGCTGAAATTATAAGTATAAAATGAAGCACTGAATATAATCTGGAACAAAAAAATAATTAACAAAGAAAAAAATCTAATCATTGTTCTGCAAATCTTGACCCAATGTCTGGGTGGAATTTAATATGTTCCTTGTCTGGATGGGTTTCCATGGTAGGTGTCTCTGCGTCGTGCTCCTTTCTTCTCTGTCCCTGAGGAATCAGATTTCTTGCCATTTCACATCCACTATAAGTCCATTGTTGGTGAAAAGATAGCTAAATTGGTGCATCACTTTGTAATAAAATACCGAGGACTTGTTTATCTGATCAATGGAGAATGCAGTCTCAAGCTGCTCTGTGTTAATGGCCCAAAGCCTAAAATGGTGAATTATTGACTCTCAGAGTTGCGGGGAGCAAACGCTCAGATCAGGTTTCCTGCTGGAAGCTGACATATTGCAGTTGAATTGTTAAGAGTCAAGAATGCATGCCCTTTGCCTCTCTCACTGGGAGACGCCTAAAACATACAAGCCTTTCAAACTGAATAGTTAACTAGCATTCTGAAAATCACACCCCCGCTCCAAACTGTTGACTCAAATACATCCATTCTACTCACACAGACACAGTATTAGTGTCCAACTCCCAAGGCCTGAGGCCAGTACTCCAGGCATTTATTAGTTCAATGTGAGCTGGATCTGAAACTCATGCATCTACCTTTGCAACTACTATTCATTGACTTGCTGATGGAACAAGTTTTAACTGTGAGTGAAGAGCTATGCAAGAAATTAGTAAGACAAATGGACCTGAGCCTGTCCAGAGTTCTCATGGTGGGGCTCACCTGTATGGACCACAAATATGAGCCTAGTCTGCAGGTGTAACTTTGACTTTGCCTACATCCAGGTTCAGGTAAGCCTGGGGGGTTCTGACCCTGAATTGTAGCCTGGGGACACTGGCCTTTCTGTCTCTTGGTTTTCTGATGTGTAAGAAGGTGTCCCATCTGCTCATACAGTTATCACAAGAAACAGTAAGACAACCCAGTCAGAAGGCTGGGCACCCCCAGGAGGTAGAGCTTCTTGTCAGTGTTCACTCACACTACACTATCAAGCATGTGCGCTTTGCAAAGAAGGCTGTGATGCCCAGTGGTGGGTTCACCAGCCCGTAGAGTGCTCTGTTGCTCTCCACCATGCTACCACCCTGGATCTCACAGTTCTGTCTATGCTAACACATGTCACTCACAATAGCATCCTCCCACAATCTCCCCTCCCTCCCTTCTCCTCTGAGAGGGTAGAGGCCCTCCCTGGGTGTCCTCACCCTGGCATATCAAGCCTGCAGGGCTAACACTTCCTCTCCCACTGAAACCAGACAAGGCAACCCATCCAGTAGAACATATCTCATGGACAGGCAACAGCTTTTAGGATAGCCCCCACTCGAGTTATTAGAACCCACATAAAGACCAAGCTGCACATCTGCTACACATGTCCTAGGTCCAGCCCTTGTATGTTCTTTATTTGGTCTTTCAGTCTCTGAGAGAGGAATATAGACCTGTTTCATCTCTCAAAACTGGGGTGGTAAAGTTAAAAGAGCCGCGTGTCTTTGACAAAGTCAGATAGCTCTCCTACACCAAGATATAGCCACTAAAGAGTCAGCTGGAGGAGGATAAATGGAAGGTCGGGAAATCCCAGAGTTTCAGGTTTGCAGAGTGTCTCATGCATAGGAAACTGTGCAAGAGTTCACAGCTGCCAGACTGGCCGTGGGGAGCTAGAAGCAGCAGTAACCTTTAGTTAGACTCGGTTCAGCCTCACACGAGCTGCTGTAGCCACATGAGTTATTTTGTTTCCCTTTCTCTTCCATGTCCTCTCCAGACTTAGCGACACTGGCCTGCTCTTGCTTGACTCCTCCTCCTTATGGCCCAGCCCAGCTTCTCCTTCTCTTCTTCTCCTGGGAAACCCCACCCCCATTTCCTCCTTGCACATGGGAACCCTTACCAGCACTGTACGCTTGTTCTGATCCGCTAGGAGGAGTCACAGATCCAGTAACATAGAATGAGGAGGTGTAGAGCTGGAGGATGGAACACAACAGCCACTATCGGTGACTCGGTGCTGCAAGCCGGAAGTCTGCACCACTCTCAGCAGGAGAAGAGGACTGTAGGAGAGGCTGACTTTGACATCTGCACCCAGCTAAATCACCACCTGTCTCCCTGTCAGCCTCTCCACACACCTAGCCAGCAGGATACCATGTCATGAGTCGTCCTAAGCTGACCAGCACTGGCATCTCCACAGCCAGAAGAATCTGATGTCATGTGTATCCTATCTTTATCTTTCTGGAAATGGAGACTTCCCCTACTCTGTTGCTAGGCATTAACCTTTATTGAAATTTAAAATTTGTTTGGGCCTTTAGGTTTTAATGGATCTATTAGTTAAAATGCATTTCTCCAAAATCCTCTAAAGTTCTCATGAAGGTCAACCAAGAACCTAAGACCATGGCAAAATTAAACTAAATTAAAATCATGTATATCCTGTCCAACAACTATGTGTATAGGAAGAGACAGTTTTAAAATTATGTATTTAGCCTGTATTTGCCTGTATTTCCTGTGCTTCAAGCTTAGCCCTTAGGCAAAGGAAAACCACTAAGCCTGGTGAATAAGAGCTATAGTTTCAGCACTTGGGAGGGTAAGGCAGGGAGGATTTGAGTTTGGAGCCAGCCTGGGCTACAGAGGGAGTCTCTGTCTCAAAAGAAAAGTGAATAAATGTCTGAGTTATAACTCAGTGGTAGAGTGGGTGCCTAGCAATCAACTGGCTTTGGTTTCAATCCCCAATACTAAAATTTAAAGAAAAACAGTGAAAACAAAGAAAAAAAGCCTGTGTAGACAAACATGAACTTTGTGACTTCCTTCGGGGCAAGATTCACTGCAGCTGAAACCTGGGCCTCTGGCCACCAGCAGCACTTCCACTGCAAAGAACGACCGTCTCTCAGTGAGATGCCAATGAGAGGCAGTGTTCATAAGCTGGGCCTCAGAAGACCAGCAAAGTCAGGGAACAGAGTTAGAGACAAAGTTAGAAAGAAAATGATGGAGTTAGAGAGACAGAGTTAAAGAAAGTGAGAGGAACAGAGTTAGAAAGAAAAGAGAGAGACAGAGTTAGTGAGTCAGAAAGACAGAGTTAAAGCAAGTCAGAGACAGAACCAGAAAGTTAAAGAGGCAGAGTAAGAGAGAGTCAGGGACATAGAACTGGAGAAACAGGAAGAGAAAAAAGGAGACAGAGAGATACATAAAAAGAGAATCAAAAACACACAAAAAGAGTTAGAAAGACTATCCAAAATTCAGGGAGGGGGGGAAGGAGGAGGGGGAGGGAGAGGGAAAGGGAGAGGAGGGGGGAAGAGAGAAAAGAGAGAAGAGAGGGAGGAAGGGAGGGAGGGAGAGAGGGAGGGAGGGAGGGAGGGAGGATCAATCGAATAGAGACAGGAAGAGAGATGCATAGATGCAGAGACCCTGAATTGAGAGACACAAAGACAGGAGTAGACAGAGATAAAGAAACAGGCACAGAGACAGAAAGTCAAAACTGACAAAATGGACAGACAAACAGATACAGAACTGAGACAAAGCCAGACAGACAGGAACATGGAACAGTAAAAGAGAGAACGATGAAGTGAGAAACAGAAAGAGAAATGGGAACGGAGAGACAGAGAGAGTCCAACAAAGAGACAATCAAAAGGAGAGAGGAGAGTGGGAACTTGGAGGCAGAGATGGCCATGGGTTCTGCTGGTCCCTCCGGGCTCTTCAGGAGTGCCTGGGGACCCCGTGCGTGTGTGGGATAAGGTATCTCTGCTACCCATGCCAGCCCCGGTAGGTGCCTCTGTCCTAGATCTTCTGGGAGATGATAATGAATCCCATATTTCATGAAGGGAGAAGGAGAGCACCTCTCACTTCCACACTCTCACCCCCTCCAGCCAGGTCCCATCCCCTCTACCTGAGAGCACTGTTGAGGTTTTCCAAAGCCCTGCTCCCATCCTACATCCCGGAAGCTGGAACCAGGACAGCCACATATCATTTAGTGCAGTCAGGCCCTGATTCCTCTCAGTCTGGCCAGATAAGCAGGACTGTGTTTGACTGATGGCTGCAGCCTAGAAGTTTCTATAGCACCTGCCACCCACAATGCCACTGCAGAGGGAATCAGACTCTGGGGGCGATTTGATCTAATAGAGGTGCATCTTCAAACACAGGTAATAGAACAGCACACAGGTCAGCTCGGCAGTAAAACCTCAAAGACCATCCCTGACAGGCTCCAGGGTGTCGTCAGCAACATGAGCCTCATAAATTGGCCCTGAGATCCCAGGAGATACGAGGCTGGCTTTATGGTCACACCGACACTCAGTCACTGGGGACATGATCGCCAGGGGATAAGGTCATGAGAGCTCTAAGATGGTATCAATGCTCAGCCCTAAAGCAGAGAGCAAAATGATAACAAAATTGGAGGGGGACTAGGGAGGGGGGCACAATAATCCATCACTGCACCTGTGCAGGGGACCAGGAAAAGCAGTATTGATTTTCTTACAGGCCAGTGCACAGATTTGTCAGACAAAAGAATAGAGATGTCAACCCCAGAATCCGTTGGCAGCCATTGCCGTGTGCAGCCCGAGGCCTGACTCACGGAGGCCCAGAACACTTCATACACTGAATTCAGAATGGACAGTCAGTTTTATTACAGAGATATAGACATGCTGGACTCGTGGGGAATGGGTGTGGCATTAACTCCCACCTATGTTGGCATTGTCTCTTTCTGCTTTCAGCCCCCCTGGTCTACCACACCTAACCCTTAGAAAATGGGTTCCTGGATGGTAGTTGATATTGACTCTTTAGCTTTAAGACTTCAAATGAAGGGCCTTTAGGTATTTCAGAACGAAGTCAGAGGAATTAATTCCACCTTGAGTACAGGTAAGTCTGACTATGCATTAGGCCTTAATGGTTTCCTCTGCCCAAGGTAATGAGAGAGTCAAAACCCTTGGGCCTCTAGTGTATGAAATCCCTCAGATAAATACATCCAACCTGTGCATCCCAAGGAGGCTTCAGAAATGAGAGATCCAAATCTCTGGAAAGAGTGGCATTAATTCATTGTGCTAAAAGTAACAGCCTCTCTAGACCTCACTAGTTATCTGAGATTCTAAAGAAAATTGATCAGTTTTCCTGGGATAATAGCTCAGCAGTCTTCACTAAGCTGGTAAGTGGGAGTCACAGGACAATGAAGAGCCTTAGGGGAATCCCATCAGGAGCCAAGCTGCCTTCGTGCTACCTGAGCCCCTAGAACCTCAGCTCACTTAAAGTTCCTGTTAGTAGCACCCAGTTCATTAAGAGTTATGTAGCTGGGGAAGCCAAGCACTGTAAAGGTATGAAGGGGTCACTATTCCATTTTTGTGATGAGGATTCCAACAGTACGGCCAGTATAGATGCATCTGACTCAGAGCTGGTATTCATAATTTCCACTCATTCAAGCTAGTTCCTTTATATAAATTCCTTGGGCTCCTCCAAGGGCCAGGCCTCCATCATTTCCACTGTTCTCAACATTATCTTCCAGGCTCCTACAGAACATTCCACAGAGCTCTTAACACCCAATGGCTTTTCTAGCCAAAGTTCCAAAGTCCTTCTACGGTTCTCTCTAAAACATGATCAGGTTGTCACAGGAATGCCCCACTATGCTTGTACCAATTTGTCTTAGTCAGGGTTTGTATTCCTGGACAAAACATCATGACCAAGAAGCAAGTTGGGGAGGAAAGAGTTTATTCAGCTTACACTTCCACACTGCTGTTCATCACCAAAGGAAGTCAGGACAGGAACTCGCACAGGGCAAGAACTTGGAGGAAGGAGTTGATGCAGAAGCCATGGAGGAATGCTGCTTACTGGCTTGCTTCCCCAACTTGCTCAGCTTGCTTTCTTATAGAACCCAGAACTACCAGCCCAGGGATGGCACCACCCACAATGGGCCTTCCCACCCTTGATCATTAATTGAGAAAATGCCTTATAACTGGATCTCATTGGGGTCCTTTCCTCAAGGAAGACTCCTTTCTCTGTGATAACTTCAGCTTCTGTCAAATTGACACACAAAACCAGCCAGTACACAGCTTCAGAGAGTTAGTCTATGACCATCATGGCAGGGAACATGACAGCAGGCATACCGGCATCACATTGGAGCAGTAGCTGAGAACTCACATCTTGAGAGACAGCAATAAGGCAGAGAGAGATAAGAGATTGGAGATGGTGTGGGTTTTTTGATGTCTCAAAATCCAACTCCAGTGATACACCTCCTCCAACCAGACCACACCTCCTCCTCAGTTCCCCCAACTGGGAACCAAGTATTCAAATACATGAGCCTATAGGGGCCATTCTCATTCAAGCATAAATATGTTATAACCAGGAACACAGTAAGAATGAGCTCACAGTAAGAAATGAGCTAAACTCAAATAAGAAATTGCAAGTATCAAAAAAGTGTTACTAACAGGCAAGAAACGTTAATAGTTACAGTTGCAGGTGCTGCAGCTCTGTGCAGGAGTCTTCTGCCAGGAAGGCAGGTTGTTGCAGGATGCTTACCAGGTAGGGTGTTTTGATGCACCCCCACTCAGGTATGTTTCCTTTTTCCTTCAGAGCAATAAATGTCATTCCAGGTTTTTGATACATTTGAGTTTGTTCATTGGCTCAGGCTGGGTAGGTTGTTTTGTTGATGGTTTATTTTTTTTAAGAAATATAATGTAAGCTGCTTATGAGAATTTGTGTTTAACCACTGGCCACTTGGTAAGTCACCTGTAGATGGCATGGTTTATGCTTCTGTGTTAAGACACCATGGCCAAAAACTATTTAAGGAAGATGGGATTTATTTAACATGAAACTCATATGTTTTCATTTGTCTTGGGCAAGTCCTTGGGAAAATAAAGTCTGAATTAGAAGGTAAGTATGTGTCCATTTTAAAATATTGTCTGCGTGTCAGTGTGAATGCTTAATATTATTGAACTGTATATTTAACAAGTCAAATGATTAATTCTATGTTGCATGATTTTTACCACAATTATAAAAATAAAGCAAGTTGAATGAACTAAAGAAAGGTTCATGACAACAACACGTCAACTCCCCCAGACTAGGTTTTGTTTGCAGAATCCATCACTGCTGTGAATGACATGTGGGAAATCGGTACTTCTCTTAGACATACATCATTTCATCCACATCCAGTTTTCCCCACAGCCTGACCTATACCATCAGCACCAAGTACTGTCTTCAGATGAACCATTAGTTAATGATCTATGGTATGCTGACAAATATAAAAAGGAAATGCATAGTGTCCTCTGACATAGTTTGCATCTAAAACATCTCCCAAAGTCTCAGGAGTTGCAGTCAGGAAATAGTAGAGACATTAACAGATGGGGCTTGGTTAGAGGAAGCAGGTTACTAACAATATAAACATGAAGGTATAATTTTTGAGACACCCCTGGCCTATTCGTCTGTACCTCAACTTCCAAGCTGTCAAGACATGAAAACAGCTCTGCTCAGCCCCACCCGCTCAACCATGATTATTTCCTTCACCACAGGAAAAAGAAATGCAACAAAGGCCCATCGATTGAGACCTCTGAAACCATGAGCCAAGATAAATCCTACCTCCTTTAAGTTATTTACCTCAGGAATTTTTGTCACAGTGATAGAAAGCTGATTAAAACATACCAAAATAGATCTGTAAGGAAAGTTCACCATCAGTTAAAAACAGAAGATAATAACATTGAAAACGTCAACAAATCCCACAAAACCTGTTTTCAAACAGCAAGCATGGCGTCAAAAGTCCACTGCCTTAAAAGGAATCATGGCACCAACATCCTCTCTGTATAGCTACAGAGTTTTGTTAGTCATCAGCTGGTACAGTCCTACCAATATTCTATTTCAAGGTTTTCACTAGCATGGGCTTGGTGTCCCAATTCCACTCTGGCCTTGTCTCATAGTATGTCAGATACACTCATAGAAATGTGTCAGCTGCTAAAATGTACCCCCTTTCCCTCCTGATGTCCTTCTCTGTGAAGGAAGCTGTACTCTGGTCTACTGGCCATTTGGTAAATCACCTATAGGTGGTATGTTTTATGCTTCTGTGGTAAGACACCATGTCCAAAAACTAAAGAAGATGGGATTTATTTTGGTTCTGAGGATGAAATTCAAGTCCTCATGTTTGTAAGGCAAGTTCTTTACTGACTGAGCACAAGATTTTACACTTTTCCTAGCATCAAAACCAAGGATGAGCTTGGTAGTGTGATAAAGGAATTATCAAGAGTTCAGAGTGGAGCCAGGATGAGCCTCTTGTTGTCAAGTCTTGTGTTCAAGTGTTAGCTTCATACCATGGTAAGCCTTATACTGTACTGCATCTTATAGATATATAAGCAGACTATAGACAACCCTCCCACCTGTCAGTCATCTGAAAGCTGCTCATGGTATGTTCCTTGGGATCCATCTAGGCAAGGACTTTCCAGGACTTTCTTTCATTTCCTCCTCCACAGGGTTAATTTACATTTGAATCTTGAGAAAGCGTGATAGCCCCTCCTTTAGCATCAGCTCCCCAAGTGACAGAGGCTAGACTCCAACACTCACTCCCTCCCCTCTGCAGAGCCACTGTTTTGTCACTGTGGATTAGCCTCAGCTGCTCTTGGCCTCTTTGCAAGTTCAGAAGCTAATGCTGTCCTGACTTCTTTTGCTCAGTGTATCTATCAGCCTCACCCAGGCTCTCTCTGTCTATCTGTCTGTCTGTCACTTGTTTTGCTTTTATAACCTTTGCTCCACTATACGAAGACACAAATTTCTTTAACCCTTTGTGTCATATGAACTTTTAGAGAATTCCAATATGAATACCAGTCTAATCGAGCTGCTCAGAGTATGTAGTGGCTTAGATGAGACTGGCCCTCATAGGATTAGCATTTGAGCCCTTGGACCTCACTTGTTGACACTCTTTGGGGAGGTTCAGAATGTATGTCATTGGGGATGGTCTTCAGGGGCTTACAGTCTCACCCCACATTCAGTTCACTCCCTCTGCTATGTGTGTGACATTGAGGATATGAGCACTTAGCTCCCTGATCCTGCAGCTATGCCTGCTTCTTGCTGCCATGCCTGCTTCTTGCTGTTATGCCTGCTTCTTGCCTCCCTATCACGATGGACTTGTATCCCTCTGGATACATAATCCCAAATAAACTCTCTTCTATAAGCCACCTTACTCAACAGAAAAGTAACTACACAGAATGATTTGCAAACTCTCTCTTGTCAGGAAGACAAATTCAGCCTCTTCTTACAGACCAGCCTCTAGCAGCCTCTGGGCTGAGTTACAGGTAAATGAATGCTGAGTGGCTATGGTTGTTATTTGTTTTATTTTGTTTTGTTTCACTTGAGACAGAGTTGTGTCTATCCCAAGCTATGAAGCTAAGGGTGTCCTTGAATTCCTGTCTTCCTATGTGCCAGGAGGACATGCATTAACCATTGAGCACAGCTGTTAGCTCTATGGAAAGTGACCAGAATATTTTCACAAAGGTTGTAGGAATTTATGTTGCTCCAAACTTCTGACTTACTTTGCTATTACTTCTTCTTCCCCCTGACTTTAGCTCTTATAGCATCTATATTCTCTTATTGTGATTTCAACTAGCATACCCTGGGAGGAAAGAAGAGAGAGAAGTGGGGAGAGGAAAGGATAGAGTAAGGAAGGAAGGAAAGCAGGAAAGAAGAAGGATGGAAGGAAGGAAGGGAGAAAGGAAGGAAGGAAGGAAGGAAGGAAGGAAGGAAGGAAGGGAGGGAGAAAGGGAGAAAGGGGAAGGAGAAGGAGTGAAGAGAGGAAAGAAAAGAAAGGAAGAAAGAAAGAAAGATAGAGAAAGGAGAGGGAGGGGAAAGAGAGAGGAGGAAGGAAGGAAGGAAGGAAGGAAGGAAGGAAGGAAGGAAGGAAGGAAGGAAGGAAGGCAAAATGTTTGTTGAGAACTTTTTGACAGAAGGATCAGGAAGATGGTTACCATGAACTGTCATTTGAACAGCCTGCCCTGGTTACCTGTAACCCTCCTCCATGTGTCACAGACACATTGTAAGCTGCAGGTTGTATGGATAGTTTTCTTGTCTTATCTGTTGGCTCATTTTCTTTATGATGTCTTTTGAAGCACTTAGATCTTTACTTTGGTGAATTAGGATTAGGATTTAGGACTTTATTGTCCCTAGTCTTTATGTTGAGGTCTGTGGTCTATCTCAAACTAATACATGAATATGTTATGGGTTGAAGTGAAAATTTCTGGTTTCTTTGAAGATTCAGTTTCGTCTTGTGATGTAGAAGATGGTTTTGTTGAAGCAGGCACATGGGATGATGCTTCACTGAAAGCAGACATGTGGCATTTTTCTGGAAGCTGCCTGGAAACAGGACATGTGACGTTTTGCTAAAGCAAATGCTTGAGAGAACATATGATATTTGGAAAGGATAAAATATAACCCAACAGACAGTGGACAATGCTGTGTGATATTGGTACGTATTATCATTCTTTGCTGGTCATCATTGGTCTTGGCTGACAACACTATATGGTATTGACTTACCTTGCCATTCTTTGTTGGTCATCATTTGTCATGACTTCATAGACAGAAATGCACAATTTCTGGTGGTGTTCTTGTGGCTTCTTGCCATACCAGGGACTTGGGCTGATAGACAGAGCCTTTTGATTTCTTCTAAATCTAACTTGTGTTGCTGGTTCATGAATGGTGTTTGATGATGATGATGATGGTGATGATGGTGGTGATGATGATTCATATCCCAACCCTTGGGGGAAAACACTACTATTTCACCATTCATAGTGATGTCTTGTAATTTACAAATACATTTCACTGAGCCAGAAAAATTATTCAGAATACAAAGAAGCGTGTTGCCATGCCTGCTTATCTGAGTTAGATACCTGGAACTGAAACGGTAGAAGGAGAAAGCAGGTTCCTACAAGCTGTCCTCTGACTTCATGTGTGCGCTCTCATGGTGTGCACGAGTATATACGTACATACACATGTGCACTTATATGCATACATACACAATAAATGGATGGAGAGAGAGAGAGAAAGGGGAGGATGGAGGGAGAGAGATGCAAATCCAGAAGTCCCTGTGTTTTCTAGCTTACTTCACCAGGACCAGGTGCTCACTCTATGAAATGTTCTTTTTATACTAACTGAGTAAATTATATTCTTTCCCCTTTATTCTATTAAGACTATGAATTAATTATATTAGCTGGTGTCTGAGTGAAAACCAAGTTCCTATGATTAGGTTAAACACTGGGGTTTTTTACACCATATGTCATAATTTTGGCATACGTTCTTGGCTCATTTGCTCTATTTTGACAAGGATATTCCAAACTAAGGGAGAAAGGACCATCAACAGATGCTAACTCTGAGATGACAGAGATGACAGAATTATCTCACAGATTCGAAGCAACCGCCGTCACCGAAGCGATTCCATGAGCAGTTATGAAAACACACTAGATAGGTGAAAAATTATAAAAATCCACTAAATAGTCTAATCTAAGAAGCAGAAATATAAAAACCAAAACACTTGAGAACTTAAAGACAGAATTTTCAGGTCTTCTTAAATATATGTGCACCATCTTCCCCTCAGTTTCTGTCTCCAGCCCATGTCTTCCACAATATCCTGGCTGTTGCACCCTTGCTAGAATTCATCAAATATTGTAAGCTTCTCTTCCAGCACTAAAATATATTCTTCCTGCACTGCTTCTTTTCTGGATGGGTCCCACCCATCTGCATCCATGAATATGTAAGATTTCTTCTCCTGACTTCTTTCACCTTTTATTCCCTAAATATTAACACATTTTCTGTTCCCCACTGTCTTAGTCAGGGTTTCTATTCCTGCACAAATATCATGACCAAGAAACAAGTTGGGGAGGAAAGGGTTTATTCAGCTTACACTTCAACATTGCTCTTCATCACCAAAGGAAGGCAGGACTGGAACTCAAGCAGGCCATGAAGGGATGTTACTTACTGGCTTGCTTCCCTGGTTTGCTCAGCTTGCTTTCTTATAGAACCCAGGACTACCAGCCCAGGGATAGCACTACCCACAATGGGCCCTCCTACCTTTGATCACTAATTGATAAAATACCTTACAGCTAGATCTCATGGAGGCTCCTTTCTCTGTGATAACTCCAACTTGTGTCAAGTTGACCCACAAAACCAGTTAGTATATCCACATCCTTGGTATTTTTTAAACTCCTGAGACACTGTGAATGACATGTGGCAATGACCCCAGATTCTGACCTAGCACCGTGACTAGTGGCTTTTCCTAGAGACAAGTCACCTTTCCCAGTTCCCATCCCAAACCCCATCTGCCTCTCAGTGGACTGATGGTAAATAAGTTACTCTATTCATTAACCTTATGGTTGTTGAGATGAGTTATTTTTTGCTGAGAACTTGGGCATCTCCCGACATGTGTCACTCTGAGGCCAAAAGAGGGTGTTAGACTCCTTGAAACTGGATTTATAGACAGTAGTGAGCTGTCACCTGGTTGCTGAGGATTAAAATCAGGTTCTTTTAAAGAGCAGCCAGTGCTCTTAACTGATGAGCCGTCTCTCCAGCCCTGCAAGTTGCTTCTACCAGTTAATGTAATTTACTAAAATCAACCGAACGCTTAAAATACCAGCTCCACTTACGATCTGGTCAGTGAGGTTTTCTCAAGGTATGAAGCAGTGCAGAGATCTAGGGGTCTCTAGTCTGTGCGTTGCACATCTGAGAACAAATTTTACATAGTAAACCCCCTACTCAGTGCTGCAGAAATCTGAGGAAAAGATCCAGGAAATAAAAGGAAGCATGGTGTCTTCACCAGTTCAAAAAAATCTGAAAACATCACCAGTTTAGTAACTATTAAAATGGGAGTCATGAGTCTCTCATTCCGGGTCTCAGTTTTTGAGGTCTAGGTTCATCCTAGGTAGAGATGGAATCTTCTCCATGAGACTAAAGTCTGATTTAGCACCACAGGAGAGACAGAGCTACAGGATCAGAGCTGGACACTGAGTATCAGAGACTACAGATATGCTCAGGCCAACAGGGAAGATGTCCTCCAGTCTTCTTAAGAGCCACAGAGGAGACACTGCCAAGGAATGGGAGAAAAATTCCACGGCACAGAGGAGGTGTGGAAATCAGGGTGGTCACCCAGTTGTCAAAGCCAGGTATCTGTAACCATCGCAGCCAGAGACAAATGAAGAATGTTGAGACTGCTGTGTCAACTCACAGGACCTACCTGCCACGCAGAGAGGAAACTGCAGTCACAAGCCCTACTTAGTTTCGACAGTGAGAAGATTGCTGGAAATACGGGAGAGTCTCGGTTTACATCAAGACTCGTCAGAAATAAATGCTTCCCCAGCCTTTGACAGATTAAGTGGAGAAAACCAGCAGGTTTTGTAAATCAAGCTAAATAAATGATCGGATAATGGCTATCTAGCAACCTGCTTTCCCAAGGACAGAGAATACTGTCTCGTAGAATAACAAGCAAACACTATAAAAATAATCATACCCCAGTATCCAAAGAAACCATTAATGAACATAGTGAAAGCTGCCTTTATACCATGGTTAGGGCACAACAATGGCAAATTAGAAGCAAATAAAAAATTTAAAATGAAAACCAATTACACCATCTCAAGAACAAAATCCTAAATTGCTATTCAAAGAGGAAACAAAAAATCCCAATTAAAGTTTAATTTTTAAAGTAAAATGAGAACCCGAGACATGAAGATGAGGTGTGGGAAACAGGGCCCAGAAAAAAATGTCAGCACGGAGCTGTTTATTTTAGTGGGAAAAATAAATGGTTGTGGGTTTCCCCTTGTGCAGACAGAAGGCTCGGTCTGCGGCAGAGAGCACTGCAGCCATGACCTGTAGTTGGTGAGATCTCAGGACTATGGGGCAAAGAAGCCCAGGCTAGCCACCTCTTCAGAAGTCAGCGTGTGTAACCCCTGTGTGTTTCCAGTGTTCTTAGAGGTGATGTGTCCTGCGTTAATTTTCAAGAAACCATTCTTTAGAAAACAAAGTGGTGCAGGCCTCTTTTGGAAACTCCGGAGCTCACAGAACTTCTGCTTACCATGCACAGCAGGAAACTCACACGCAAGCTGACGTGTTCTGATGTATCTCCAAATCTTTCCTCATTAAATTCAGGATGAAGACCAACCCTGGAGCCAGAAAGCCCAGCTTTCCCAGGACCTTGCTATGAAGAGCCCATCACCATGCTTGATGTAGCACTCCCTTTCTCCCCGTTATTCAATGTTTTCTGATCACTTTTAAGGGGCTATAGGGCCCTGAGATTCCTACCTACTGTGAGCAGGGTTACACAACACATTATCCACTGAGGACACATCTTGTTTTAAGCCTCTGCATTTCCAATTCTGATGCCAGTGTCATATCTGTTCATCCATGCTCCAGGGATGGGGGGTGGATTTGGGACATTTCTTTGCCACCTGGTGTCTAACTATGTATGTCAAGGTTAGATGTTGGTGATTCAGATTTCCCTTTTGAGGCTGGGTGTTCCTGTCTCTCCATATCAGTAACATTGAGTTCTGGAATATTCAGTAACCACTCTATGGCTTTCCATTGACAGACAGGACACTGGAGGAATAGTTCCTGGTATGGTCCTCTTCACTCTCACTAAGGCTACAGGTGAGACCCATGTATAGGAGACACAGAGGTGGAC
This sequence comes from Mastomys natalensis, assembly GCA_021653895.1. Lineage (NCBI taxonomy): Eukaryota > Metazoa > Chordata > Mammalia > Rodentia > Muridae > Mastomys > Mastomys natalensis. The sequence continues at coordinate 244,915 of JAJTUV010001150.1, read as the reverse complement.
CACCTGCCCTGGCTGACCTTGAGTTGGGTGTGTCTGCTTTCTGGCTTGGCATTTCAGGGTTGTTGTACCAGCTCTTCGGAAAAGAAGCCTCAGGCTATATGCTCTATCTATATGTTGTTTATCCTTCACACCATGGTTGTAGAAAAAAAACAATGCTTACCTATGATATTCTATATGGTTACTAATATACCTGAAAGTGAATTGTTTAAGTCCTTAAACTGTTATCCCAGGTCTGGTCCAGGCCCATAATGTCAGGAATTTTAAACAAGTCATGAAAATTTAAGGGGCCCTAGTGATGGTACATTCATCTTGCAGTCACCAGGTGGCTGAAAACAGGTCAAGTGCCCACTTCATCCCTTGGGAGGTCTAGGTTCAGAAATGAGAGATGCTGACTAAAAGAACTGGGTTATTCCAAGCCTGACTCTGGGACTCCAGGAGGGTAGCCTGACTGGAGCTGGGGGTTGTTTCACCTGAGATAGCCCAGGCACACTGCCGAGCTAGACCACATCATTACCTTGGAGAACTGAGTGAGAATGACAACGAAGGCTGTGTGAATGCTTGAACTGTGATTGGTGGAACTGTTTAGAAAGGGATGTGGTGTAGCCTTGTTAGAGGAGATGTAATACTATGTGGCTTTGAGATCTCAAACATGCACACCATTCCCAGATAACTCTCTCTATTTCTGTCTCTCTGTCTCTCTGCCTCTGTCTCTCTCCTGTCCCCCTGCCTCATGCTTGTGAATCAGATGAATGCTCTCAGCTACTTCTGTAGCCCCATGCTTGCCTGCCTGCCTGCCTACTGCAGGTGGAACTGCAAGCACCAAATTAAATGCTTTCTTTCATAAGTGACCTTGGTCATGGAGTTTTGTGACAGCAACAATGGCTAAGACAATTACATTTCACATCAAATATGCCTGGCTTTTTCTGCCTGCCATCTCAGCTTTCACCCCTATGGCAGTTTGAATAGGTTTGGCCCCCACAGACTCTTGTGTTTGAATGCTTAGCCCATGGGGAGTGGCACTACAAGGAGGTGTGGTCTGTCGCGTCCGCCTTGGCCAGCAAGTAAGACGCGACACGGTAGGATCCTTCTCAGACGGCTTTATTCCAGGAACGACTCTTGACATAGGGATGGGGAACTGGACGGGGGACCTGGACCAGGAAGGGAAGGGAAGGGCCTGGACCCCAAGCAGCAGAAAGGAGCTGCTTATATAACTGCCCTAGGCGGGCTGGGTGATGTGTCCTCCCAGGATAGGTTAAGCTGCCAATACCTTATTAGCATAAGCCCGCTCAGAAGGGGCACGAGGCCGACGCATGCTCAAAGGACTTGTTTACCAGTTTCTGAGCTGGCCACTCTGGAAGCCAGCTGCTTACATTGTCAGGTGCTGGTCATACGACTTTACAACTGTAAACACGGCTGCCTACAGTGGTCCTATCAGGGGAAGTCAGTGTGTCACTGTGGAGGAGGGACTTTGAGGACATATATGCTCAAGCTCTGCCCAGAGTGGAATCCAGTCTCCTCCTGGCTGCTTTTGGATCAAGATGTAGAACTCTCGGCTCCTCTAGCACCACATCTACCTGCAAGCTGCCATGCTTCTTGCCACGATGATAGTGGACTAAACCCCTGCAACTATAAACCAGACCCAATTAAATGTTTTCCTTTATAAGAGTTATCTTGGTCATGGTGTCTCTTCAGGGCAATACAACCCTCACTGAGACAACCCCTCCTGTCTGTCATATTTTCCATGTGTTGGTTTCTTCAGCTTGGTTAAAACTTTGTTTGTTAGAAACCAAAGAAATTGGACCTCTTCACAGGCAAGCATGGAGTCTGGTTTGCAAGACATATGGTGGCATGAAAGTAACTCGGGTCAGGTCTCAGTGTGCATAGATATGACATTAAAAGGCAGGTTGCAACCCCATAGGAAGAACAATAATATCAACCAACCAGACACCCCAGAGCTCCCAGGGACTAAACCACCAATGAAAGAGTACACATGGAGTGACCCATGGCTCCAGCTGCATATGTAGCAGAGGATGGCCTTATCTGGCATCAATGGGAGGTAAGGCCCTTGGTCCTGTGAAGGCTCCATACCCCAGTGTAGGGAAATTCCAGGGTGATAAGGTGGGAGTGGGTGAGTGGGAGGGGGAGCACTCTTATAGAAGCAGGGGGAGGTGGATGGAATAGGGAGTTTGCGAAGGGGACATCAGGAAAGAGGATAACATTTGAAATGTAAATAAATAAAATATCCAATTAAAAACAGAGAGAGAGAGAGAGAGAGAGAGAGAGAGAGAGAGAGAGAGAGAGAGAGATCGCAGTGAAGGAGGCTTTCAGTGGACATGCCAGCAGCCCTGCCAGCAGGTACCTCCTCCCCTCTTAGAGGGCTCTTCATCCCTGAGAGAAGTCACTGGAAATGGCACCATGAAGACACTGCATTGGGAATTGGTTATGTCAACATGGTGGCAACTGCTGGCTTGGCTGGGTAGGTGATTTAAGCTCTTCACAGCCAGCATTTACCTGTTGCAAGAGGAAGGGAACACGGTGCCAAGCAATTAAATACCATATACATTTAGATTTAAAATGACCTGTAACAGAGAGGAGAAGGGGTGGGGGAGAGAGAGGGAGAATGTTTTCCTGAGTTACTAAGTTTCTCAAACCTTTAAATTGTCTTTAACTGGCAAAACAATATATATGAATTTTGGGTTTTAATCAGACAATAAATAGTAAAAGAACTCTCACCAGCACCCACCCCCACTCTGCCTTGTAACTGGACATATTACTCACTGTTCTACTTATTGATGATCTCTGAGTCAATAATGTGTTGTGTTGATGGTGACCGACTTGTCAGTTTGGGGTATTATTACTGACTTGCTTTTTAGTTCCTCCTATACATTTGACCGACACACTTACTGCACCATTTGATCCTGTGTTATTTGATGGCACAGCTGGAATTTTATTCTTCATTCTGTAAATAGTAGAATGTGTATACATATGGTTTTCTACTTTATGATGCTCTCCCTCTACACCTGGGTTTTCCTTCGCTCCTTGTCTCTCTCTTCTGCCTCTCAAACAGGGTTGGCTGATTATGAAGTCTAGAAAAAGTAGTTACAAAGGAGTAGAATTGTATACTTTTCCTATCATGGACGTTTGGTTTTCCTGGAGTTTCTAATTGCATTGTTTTTATGACACCTGCTGTTATCTTGGCCTTGAGGTCTGGCATTGTATATTTGGTTGCTTAGCTAGTTTGGATTTTTTGAAACAAAGTCTCACTAAATAACCCACACTGGCTTTGAATTTTCACTACATCCCAGGCTGACCTCAAAGCTGAGATCTTCCTGCCGATGCCCTCTGAATGACAGGATTAAAGGTGTGTTCCACCTTTAATAATGTCAGATAACATCTGACATTTTAGAGATACTACCAAATCAAGGAGATCTGTCACCAGCATGATTTTCTCCTTGGAGATACTCCTCTAGTACCTGGGCTTATTGCTCCCTTCAGCTAAAACTGAGACCCTAAAATATAAACACTTCACATCCTGAGTATGCCCACTCTTGACCCAGGTCAGTCTCTCTGGGTAGTTTTCCAGATTTCCCCATTATTTTGTTGGAACTCCTCCTCTGTAATATTCAACAATGGTCCGTGGTTCTCTCTCCAAGTCATCTTCCCTGTGTGTGTGTGTGTGTGTGTGTGTGTGTGTGTGTGTGTTTGTGTCTGAGTTTCTCTTTTACATAAGGACTGAATCACATTAAATCCAGTCCACCCTATAAACCTTATTTTAATTGGATCACCCACATAAAAGCCTTATTTACAGTGAAGTCACAGTCTGGAGAACTGCAGGTTAGGATTTGGGTATCTTTTAGGCAGACACAAACCCACAGTACTACAGCTGGTTCATTTTCACATCTCCAGTCCCAAGACTCACCTCACCTACACACCTTTACTTCCTTGTGAAACTGTGGCACTGGCCACCACACCACTGTACTTTCCAAAGTTGGTCTTTATCAGCTTAGAGGGTGACAAGATGTCTCCAAGGGTAAAGCCATGTGTCATCAAACCCGATGACCTGAGTTCAATTCTTTAGACCCATATGGTGCAAGAAAACAACTGAACTGACTCCTCAAGTTGACCTCTGACCCCCCATACACATGCCATAACATGTGAAAACATGCACATATATACACATGTGTGCACACATACATAGAAAGATAAATAAGTAAATGAAATAGTTTTCAAAGACTTGCTTATTCCAAGACATTTCTATTGCAAGTAGGTCAATTAAGATTATATCATCTTATTAATAAGAAGAGAGGTCTATTTTTTTTTTATGAACACAAAGTTAAGGGTGGGAGAAATCGTGTTAGCAAGAAACATAATTTAAAATAATTACTATGGAGACTGGGGTTAAGAGCACCAGCTGGTCTTCAGGGAATCTGGGTTCAGTTCTCAGCCCCCATTTGGTGACTCACAACCATCTATAATTCCAGTTCCAGAGAATTTGATGCCCTCTTATGAACTCCAAAGATACTAGGCACATGTGTGGTACACATATATACATGCAGCAAAACACTGATACACAGAAAATAAAAACAAACTTTTAAAAGTACTGTAAAACTAAGATTAAGCATAAAATAAAAATCATAAAATACTGTGAGAGTCTCTTAGGGCTCTGCAGTGACTTTTCTTATGGGTTGTGTCAAATTTCCTATGTTCTGAATCTTTGGGAAAAAAACTAAACCCATGTACTTTTTTTTTTTTTAAATTGCTCAGACCCTGTCAGTATTTGCTCAAAGAACAGACTGGTCTGCAACTCAGAGGAGTGGACAACAGCCACACATTTGCACATCGTGCAGAACGCTTTGCAGGACTAGACTCTTAGCACAGCTTAAGGGAAGTCTGCTTGATGACTCTCTTGTGCCCTGACTCTGAAGCCACCCTGTGCTTAACATTCAGCAAAAGTGGCCACGTGATTGCCAGCATGTCAGCCACGGTTCCTGTCTCCTCATCTGCCATCTGCTTGCCAAAATGTTTTCTGGAATGATGGCGTTATGATTAAACCACCTAGACCCACTCTTCCAGAGCTGTACTCTGAACTCTGTCAGTTAGCTGAGACCTTTATGTCATGAGACTACTTTCTCAGGAGCCTTCAGGGTCTGGCTGGTGCAGAGTAACCATGGGAGCTGCCTGCCAGGAGAAAGACAAAAGACTCTTAATAAACAACAACATTAAGTCACACTGTGCCATGGTAACACTGTCAGGGTGTAGGCATGGCAGGTGAGCTAACTGCCTTCAGATGGGATATCCTTACCACATTTTGAGAATATGAAAGTAAAACATGTCTTTAGAAGAACTGAAACATGAAAGGGTAACTTCATACTAATATACGGTCTTATTTTCCTGTGTAGCTTTCAAAATATATGTAAATACATAGACTATATATGTGTGTATGTGTGTGTGTGTGTGTGTGTGTGTAAATATATATATATATATATATATATATATATATATACATATATATACATATATATATGTATTATATCATCCATAAATAAATTACATATGCACAATATATTTTACATACCAATGTATGTATGTATATGATTTTTGTAAATTTGCATGTGTTCTGCTCATGTGATTTTTCTTCCTTGTTTTTTTCACCTCATAAAATGTTACAACATGTGAGTCTCTCTGTCTTATATATTTATGTTGTTGTAATTATTTCTCTGTATGCAGTGATGAGGATCATGTGTGTGTGTATGTGTGTTAATCTATGAATGTATATGTGCAAGTATGCAGGTGCAATTATGAAAACATACATGCACATGTCCTATAAATGAAAGCCAGAGACCAGCATCAGGTGTCATTCCTCAGTGTCACTCATCTTGTTTGTAACAAGGTCTCTTACTAACCTAGAACTCATCTATTAGGCTAGGCTCACTTGCAAGTGAGCCCCAAGATGAGCCTGTGTGCCCCCCACCAACAGGCTGAGATCGCAGTAACTCCACCACACTGGCCTTTTGCTCACATAAGTTCTGAAGATCAAACTCAGGTTCTCCCACTCAAAGAGCAGGACCCCTCCGCATATGAGCTGTGCCCCCTCCTCAGCCCCAGCCAGTGCTCTCAGCAACTTGGCAGAGCCACTGGAGCACTGTTGTCTGCTGTCAGCTTGGCTCTTGCACAAAGGGTTTTCCATGTTCTCCATAACCAGTTTCACTATGGTGATTTCCTTTCCTAGCATGGGAGATACTGAATCAATAAAACTGAACAGAACCTTGAGAAGCATCATTAAAAGATTTAGCACTAGAACTATCCTGACCCACATTGCCCGGCACCCACACAACAGTCTGTGCTACTGCCAAGGCAAGCCTGCCAGGAGCCAGAAGAGTGTTGTTCATCTGATGGGTGAAGATTGATGCCTAGTTGTGGTTGGTTTTGGCCATGCCTCTCATGTTCACTAGGACTTCCAAGTTGCTGTCTTTCGCTCCGACCATTCTTATCCCTTCTGTTTGGTTTTCATGAGTTCTTAGATTTTTCCGTGAAAGTAATTGTCAATTAATGCTCTGGCCTGTACCCATGTTTTTCAAAGGTATCAATTAAAGAGAAAACAAGTTTGACTGCTTTTCCAAAGCTTCGCACCTTGCACTTTGCAGGGACTTTTAAAAGGTCAGTCCTGCCTCATAGTCAGACCTCAATCTGGACCAGCTGCCACCAGGAGCCATGAGGCTTTAGGTTTGCTCCACTGTTTGTGACTTCTTAAAATGTCAGCCTCAGATATTTACCCTCAAACAACACCAAATGCGTTCGTCACTCAGCAGACGTCCACTTAGCCACGGCGGCGCTCTAGACCCTGACCCTTCCACACCCCAAAGTCTAGATACAAGGATGAATTTCAAACCCTTTATGTCTGGCCCTCTCTTAGGTCCATTTACTCAATCCCTTACAGATCTAGCAATTGGAATTAAAACATAAAAAAAGCATTTACCGTGCTGGTGTAGGTGAAATCTAGAACTTTCTTTCAGTTTCTGATAGTTTATTTAATGGATTCCTAAAATGGGTCTGATGTTCTAAAAATAACTGCATCACCATCCTGCCTGAGATAAAGGAATTCCCATTTCCTATGAACTCTGCCCTGTCCTGCATTCTCCCTGACCCTCAGTGTGGGCAAAAGGAATCTAGGAGTGGCTTGAGAAGTCCATCGAAGACTTGGAGGGCCCATTGATGGTAACAAGACAGGATTGGGTGTCTTAAGCCCTGTGTGTGCTTGAGGCCAGGGTACCTGAGTCTTCCCTTCTGCTGGGCAGAGCATCGGAATACATGCACTCCGTCCCTTTCCCCCTCCCTCCCCCCAACAAATGAGCGAGCACATACCTGCCTGACCAGGTCTGCTGCAGCAGCACACAGACTGACAGCCCTGCTTCATGCTCTACAAGTATATAATGCTCTAACTCACTTTCCTCCTTTACAAAACAAAAAACAAAAAACAAAAACAAAAAACAAAAAGGAGAACAGGAGCAGAAACAGATCGCTAGATGTAAAGGGTTGAGAGTGATGTGTTTGTCTGCTGCCTCTCGGTACCAAGACAAAGAGCCCTGGGAAGGCTAGGAACCCCTGTGGATCTAATCCATCCATGCATAGAGGCAAGGCCTGTTGCCCACAGCAGGGAGGGAGTTGCCAGAGTCCCACTGGGAGACAAAGCTAAGGTACTTCCGGTGGTCATAGATGGAAACGAACACAGTTGGATTTATGTTCAGCTTTTCCGTGAGGACGCCACCTTCCTAGGCTGGTATGGAAAAACAGAGGCCTTTAGCAGGAAGCTCTCAGAAGCTCAGGCCTACAGGGAAAGGACACAGGAGCCAGAGGTGTCCCTGACAGTGATAAAGATAGGCGTGAAGAGGCGTCCAAGTGACAAATTGTGGGATGAAGATCAAGAGCCCAGGGCCACTGCCTGACTGCCTGGCATGGAAACACGGCTGTCACTCTGCTGAGACCTGCGACTGGCTTCCCAGAGGCCCAGGAGGCTGTAACCCCTTCACACTTTACTGCCGCGAAGCTGCCTCTGTGATTTGACACATTAAAAACAAGTTCAGGCGGGGCTCCTCTCCAGCGAGATGGAACCTGGGAATGACAGGCTTTCTTCCCCAGCTGAGCCACTCCTGCCTCCGTGCTTGCTAGCACAAACTGGAGCCTTACAAAAGGAATGGTCCAGAATGCTGGTGTGAAGCTGTACAGTATTACCTTCACAATACTCTCCAATCTGGAGGAGAGGACAGAGGAGCTGACAGAAGACTTGCAGAGGCGTCTTTATAGAGTCTCAAGATTCTTCGAATTGTGAATCCATGAGCCCTGGAAATTTCTCCAGGGAGCGCCTGGGGCCAGCCTCACATCAGCAACAGTGCTCACGCCCTGCCTGGCCCTACCCAATCCTGCTCTGCCTACTTGGCCCCTGACTGGTACCAATCCATGCTACCTCTTTCCGTATCTGTCTCAATTTGGGTCATTGTGAGCCAGCTGGGAGAAACGGCGAGTCCGCGGACGGCCAGCAGAGGGCGCACTGCCTGGAACTCTCCGGGTCCTCAGCGGCGCGCAGCTCAGGACCCAGCTGGACCCTGCTGGACCGTGTGGACCTGGCAGACCAGGCTCGCAAAGGGAGCCAAGGCGCCTGCCGGCGTCTGCTTGCCTGAGCTATAGAAAGCAGGGGGCGCAGCAGCATCCCGGGCGATGGCCTATGTGCAAGTCAAATGCATTTGTGCCACCTGTTGGCTTCCGGCTCACACTGCACGTACCGGGAGGTGGCTGCTCCCTCCAGCCTCTGGAGTCCCCTTCTCACCCACTTGCCGTGGGGGCTCAGTCTGCCTTAGTGACAGCCTGAAGAGGTATTTCTTTTAAGATTGCAACATTTCTGAATTTGCTTCTTAATCCAGTATTTAATCTAGTTTCATGAGTTTAGATTAATGTCATAAAAGCCTTGTAGATTAATTTGCTGGTGGTTTTTCAAGTTCAAGAAGACTTGGCTTCCACCGAAGTGAAAATAACCATGGTAGAAAATTGGGGTCCTCTTGTCTACCCACATTCATTTGGGTTCTTTTTAATGAATGCATCTTTTAAAATACTATAAGCTATAAGACATGTTTAGTCGATTACCTCAGAAATAAACACAATAAAAACATATGGAATTCAGAGTTACTGGCAATAAATTTTGTGAACAGTGTTAAATTATGAGCACCTCTGCAGTGTCTGAGCTGGTGCCTCAGGAATTGGACCTTGTCTGTGCAGTGCAGCCAGGGGTTCAGAAACGTCTAGAAAGATGACCTGGAATCCACAGTACCACTCAAATCAGTGTCACCACCTCATAAAGAAGGAAGAGATGCGTGGGGGAGGTTAGAACAGTATGGGTTTCCACTGTTCCAGGAGACTTGTGTCTTTCTAGATTTTTCTTTAGGGTAAACTTTATCATGAAACACATGCAAAAATATATGATTTATACTTACAAGTGTCCCGTGAATGGAAACAGCATCCAGTGAAGGTGGCAGACTTCAACATCCCCGTCATCTCTGGCTGTGGACAGAATCTTCCTCTACCCCATGCCCCCCCTCCTCCGTAGGGCTACCTCTCCACCTCTACTAAGAAACACAAGAGAGCAAGCTGAAACTTATTATGGTCATGAAATGGTCTCTCTGAGTTTGTGATGATATGTACATTTTCATTTTAAAACATTTTATGCACCAAAAGAATATATTTATCCCTTTCTTGTGAAAATGTATTTTTGCCTCACAACTCAACAAAAATCTAGCCAGAAATATTTTGACAGTGTACATGTGAAGGGTAGGGAGGTAAGGAGGTATATAATTTGTTACTCATAGATACATGTATATTGACTACACAATGCACGCGTGTATAGAATAAAACTCATAAGGCACATATAACATAGTTACGGCTGAAAGAGTAGAATGTGTGTTCTAACCGTTGTGTCTTATATCGGAATGCCATTTTTTTTACGGCAAAGGTTGGAGAAGACCAACAGGTATGCTGGGCTGGAATTAGGTGGGACTTGGTAAAAGGAAAGCACTGTGTTCCTCTATGTGCGAGGAAAATCTTTACAGTGGGAAGGTAGGCGTGATAAATATATTTAAGAGATTGTCAGTTAAGATGACATCATAGGAATTCAGAGGAGTCTCTTTCTGTCTCAGGACTCTTGTGTAACGTCCCTGCTTACATCCTGTAGATGCAGCTAGATAGGCAGACATTCAGCCTATCAGGCCCCTTGGTCCTGGGGATAAGAGCATGCGAGTGCATCTGCCATGCATGTGCATCTGCCAAGCAGAGAACTGATGAGTGCAGACTGGGCCGTTCAGCACACGAAGACCCAGGTTTCAGAGTAATGTGGGTGATAATGTCCACTTCCCAGGAATTTCCCCCCACTCAGAGGCCTACCTAGCTCTCTTCTCTGTCACAGCCCAGAGGAAACACAAGGAATAGGTGTTAGGGTAAATGTCTCCTACCAATCAAATGACACAAGTATAAAACCTGAGAGTGGCTTTCAATCATGTATTTAACTGGTGTGAATTGAAGGTTTCGGGCACATACAACAAAACGGAAGGAGAAAAACATGTTTCTGGTTCTTCACCAAGTGCTTATCAAATTCTTGAGGACAAGGATGCGAGTTGCTCAGATCAAACCTGTTGAGGGGACACTGGAGATCATGACTCTTGAGACACTGGAAAGTCCCACTGCTGCTCCGTGTTTGCTAGGCAGCCAAGAACAGTGCTGAGCCCCATAATAGGTTTTGCTGGACCAGAGAGATGGGGGTTCCCTGAGGAAAGGCTGCTGGTGCAGAGCCAGAACAACTGCGTCTCCATGGTGATGCATGTGACGGTCAAAAGTTCCATCAGGAGGTGCCTTTCACCCCTCTCTCCTTAACTCGGCCTTTGTTTCTCACTGTGGCCGAAGCCACACAGCAGAAGTCACGTAACATGATTCTTGGGGCTAAGTGAAAGGCCACAGACTCCAAATCCCATTGCTGTTGGGTACATCACCTTTTGGAACAGTGTCTCAGAACACACCAGGTCATCCCCATTCAAACACTTTGGTCTATATATGCTCTTGTTCTGGGACAGCAACCTATATTCGCACCAAGCAAAGAGTGAGAGTCCAGCTACCTATCCATGTCCATAAACTCATGATCAGGAAGTGATAAGCACTTCACTGAGACCTCTGACAGTGGCTGCAGGGTTTGATGTTCAACCCTCTCAGAGGTAAAAAAACAAAACTGTTTGCTCCTCAGGTGAGATCCACATAGAGATGATGTTGGATGGATGGGAAGACATTGCCCTGAAGCTACTGAAGACATGAGGGAGGTCAAGGGAATGCTGGGAAACCGGGGGGGGGGGGAGGGGGAGGAACAAGGGCTTGTACCAGCAGTAACAAGACACTTTTTTTTATGTCACAGGACTCAAGGGTACTTCCAGAAACATGGTCCTCTCAAAGAGATCAAAACTTATTCTTGTCTGTGGTAAAATATGGGGAGTGAGATGTGAATCCAGTCCATCTGGGTGTATTTTAGGTGGAGTCCAGGAGATCCAAGGAGCAAGGTGTCTCAAGGTTAGAGTTAAGATCAGTGGCCATTGTAATGATCACACAGAGGCCTCTACTAGTCAAATGGAACCTTGTAGAATCCAGAATATGGTTCTCAAATGCTTTTTCAATCCTACTAAGATAAAGAGGATTTGATGGTGGTGGTGGGTGGTGGTGGTGGTGGTGTGGTGGTGGTGTTGTAATCAATTTGCCAAAAATTAATGACAAATATCAATATTTACATAGAGCAAAGCCTCAAAATTCTGGAAGAAGAAATCTAACCAAAATGAAGAGAGAAATAGGTAATCCTACAGTGGCAGCTAGATGTTTTAGAAGCCCAAATGTGATAGTGGACATCATATTAGACAGAACACTCTCTAAGAGAGGTCCTGAGATAGAGGCCAGCCTTACTAACATACATGGAGACACTTTCTTCCGAACACAGCCTCCACAGGGCAAAGCATGATCTTCAACATACATCCCACCCTGAGCCTGTAGCACCTCTTACTAATTTCAGAATTCATGAACCTAGAGTTGTTGCTCACTACAACGAAGTCAGAAATCAACAGAAAGAAGCAGGGGAAATCTGAGAATGTTCTGAAAGAAAAATCACACTTTCAAAACAAACAAAAAAAAAAAACTCACTTATCAAAGACTTTGGAGTCACAGAGGAAATTAAAAACTACTTTCCGTGATGATTATTTGCCTGTCAACCTGGTTGCATCTGGAATCAACTAAAACCCAAGGTACTGAGCATTCTGGTGAGGGGTTTTCTCAATCAAATTGATTAAAGTAGGAAGGCACGCCCTGTGGGTGGCACTATCTTATGACAGTCTAAATGAAAGGCACTAGAGAGGAAACGTTGCTTTTCACGTGCTTGTCCTCAGTCTTGCTGCCAAATCCATCTGTGCTGTTGCTGCTGCCAGTGTTAAATCCAACTCTTCAAGATTGTATCCAAGACTCCAGCACCAGAGTAGGACTGCTACAATGTCCAACCTCATGACCTGAACAACTACCAAAGTCTTGGTCTTTCCATCATGAGACAGCCTTTTTTGGACAAGTAAAATCACAGCCTGTAAGCCACTCTAATAAGTTTGTGTGTGTGGTTACTGAGTAAAATCAGAAGCATATCATATGAAGACGTATGGGAATGCAACTAATATGATGCTTAGAAGGCAGGTTTTTGCTTCAAATGCCTGTGTTAAAAGCTGAAAAGATCACTTGAATTAGTATTCTAAGTTCCATAGTATAAAACAGGACCTGGAGAGACGACTCAATAGCTAACAGTATGTTGTAGTAATTATTTATAATGGCTTCTTGGCTCAGGCCGACTATCTAAGCTGCAGCGGCTCTGCCTAGCCCAGCCGCCATGTTTCTCGGCCTGGGGCCACGTGCGCGCTGCAGCTAGAACCGGCCCACTAGAAACACCAGCCCTGCCACCCACTAGATGCCAGCGTGAGAGATGGCTCTGCCAATCTTCTACGCTGTCTCCGCAAGGTAGGGCATTGCCCAGACCATTCTGCCATCCATGCGGGCCCAGTAAGAGATTGAGACTCTAATTCTTATAGATTAACCAAAGCTTATGTATTTCGCAATGATCACTAACAAGATACCCATACAATCAGAAGTGTAACCTAATACCCAACCTAGGTACACCAACTACCTTTGACTGCTACAGACACGTGAACATCCGTCTCCAAAGCTCCTACATCTCTGCTCTCTCTTGCTCCTCCTCTTCCTTTTATCTCTTCCTCTCCTAACTCCTCCTCTTCCATTTCCTCTCCTAACTCCTCCCACCCTAGCTCCTCCTACAACAGTACTGGCTGGTTTTCCAGAGGACCAAGGTTTGATTCCAAGCATTTCCATGGCAGTTCACAACCATCTGTAACTTCAACTCCAGGGGATCCAGTGCCCTCTTCTGCCCTCCACAGATACTGCATGCATGTGGCACATAGACATAAATGCAGGCAAAATATCTAGACTCATAAAATAAATAAAAATATATTAAATTTTTTTAAAAGAGAGAAGGAAAAGAAAGAGAGAAAATTAAGGCAAAGCATGAAGATGGGAGAAAATAATAAATATAAAGGGGGAAACTCAATCAAACAAGGAACATAAAAACCACATACACTCAATGAGGACACAGGTTGATGCCTTGCAGCACAACCAGTGGGCTCACGCCACCCAATCATACACAAACAAGGATGGGTGTAGGTCATAGAAGTAGAAAGGGGATTATGAGACAAGACAAGAGCTTAAATTGGGAAGAGGAGAGGCTAGTGAAACACACATGATTTGAAAATAAAAGAGGGTGTCGAGAGGGGAGGAAGTGAACAAAGACAGAGGCCAATGAAAAGGAGAGAAACAAATTAAGAACTGAGCATTACCAAAGTACCATAGAGAAAAATAGAACCGAAATAAGACTGTAAATTAGCAATTAAGAATTCCCCATTGAGGAATGCTCCCACCCAGACAGTTTCCTTGATGGATTGGGTCACCCCTCCAGGAAGGAAGTGACACCAATGCTTTTCCAAACAATAGAAACTGGAAAGGAAGGGGGAAGGAATGAGGAAATGTGGAGAGGAGGCCAAGGGAGAAGATGAATTCAGTCTATCTCATAGTTCTCAACTCATATCAAAGAAGCAATGCCACCTGACACCAAAGCCACACAATGACATGTCAAAAGAGCCTTGGCCACTGTCTTATCTAGGGTGCTTGTCTCTATCACTGAGAAAACACCATGACCAAAAGTAAGGTGGGGAAAGAAGGATTATTTAGCTTACAGTTCCACAGCACTGCTCATCATTAAAGGGAAGTCAGGACAGGAACTGAAACAGGACAGAATCCTGGAGGCAGGAGCTGATGCAGAAGCTGTGGAGGGGTGCTGCTTACTGGCTTGTTCCTATGACTTTGCTTAGACTGCTTTCCCATAGAACCCAAGAACCCTAGCTCACCATTCACTGTGGGCTGCGTCCTCCCTTGTCAATCAATAATTAAGAAAATGCCCGATGCCATCTTACTAAAAGCAACCTACACATTCAATGTAATTCTCATCAAAATTCCTACATAACTCTTTACAGACCTTGAAAAAAAAATTCTTAATTTCATATGGAAAAACAAAAACTCATGATAGATAAAACAAGACTGTACAATAAAAGAACTTCTAGAGGTATCACCATGCCTGATCTCAAGCCATAGTACAGAGCAATAGTAATAAAAACTGCATGGTATTGGTATAGAAACAGACAGATTGAGCAATGGAATCTCATCAAAGACCCAGAAATAAATCACACACCTATGTATGGACACACAATTTTTGACAAAGAAGTCAAATCTATACAATGGAAAAAGAAAGCATCTTCAACAAATGGTGGTGCTCTGAGTGATTTGTCTTCATGTAGAAAACTGCAAATAGATCCATATTTATCATCCTGCACAAAACCCAAGTCCAAGTTGATCTAAGACCTCAACATAAAACTGAATACACCAAATCTGATAGAAGAGAAAATGGGGAATTGTATTGAACTGATAGGTACAAGAGACAAGTTCCTGAACAGAATGCAACAGCTCAAGCCCTAAGATCAACAATTAATAAATAGGACCTCATGAAACTGAAAAGCTTCTGTAAGGCACAGGACATCATCAATAGAACAAAATGATAGTCTACTAATTGGGAAAAGATCTTTACCAACCCAACATCCAACAGAGAGCTGATTCCCAAAATATATAAAGAACTCAAGAAATTAGACATCAACAAGCCAAATAACCCAATTAAATAATTGGGTCCATAGCTAAACAGAGAATTCTCAACAGAGGAATCTCTAATGGCCAAGAAGCACTTAAAGATCAACATCCTTAGTTGTCAGGGAAATGCAAATCCAAATGACCCTGATATTCCATCAGAATGGTTAAAATCAAACCTCAGGCAACAGCTCATGCTGGCAAGGATGTGGAGCAAGGGGAACACTCCTCCTTTGCTGTTAGGAGTGCAAACTTGTATGACCACTTTGGAAATAAATTTGGCAATTTCTCAGAAGATTAGGGATAGTTCTTACCTCAAAAATCAGCTATACCAATCCTGGGCATATATCCAAAAGATAGTCCACCATACCACAAGGACACTTGCTCAATTATGTTCATAGCAGCTTCATTTGTAATAGCCAGAAACTGGAAAAAAGCTAGATGTCTTTCAAGTGAAAATTGGATAAAGAAAATGTGGTACATTTATACAATGGAATATTACTCTGCTATTAAAAATAAGGACATCATGAATTTTGCGGGGAAATGGATGGAACTAAAACATATCATCCTGAGTGAGTGTACTGGCTGGTTTTGTGTGTCAACTTGACACAAGCTGGAGTTATCACAGAGAAAGGAGCCTCCCTTGAGGAAATGACTCCATGAGATCCAGCTGTAAGGCATTTCCTCAATTAGTGATCAAGGGTGGGAGGGCCCATTGTGGGTGGTGCCATCCCTGGGCTGGTAGTCTGGGGTTCTATAAAAAAGACAGCTGAGCAAGCCAGGGGAAGCAATCCAGGAAGCAACACCCCTCCATGGCCTCTGCATCAGCTCCTGCCTCCAAGTTCCTGCCCTGTGTGAGTTCCTGTCCTGACTTCCTTTGGTGATGAACAGCAGTGTGGAAGTGTAAGCTGAATAAACCCTTTCCTCCCCAACTTGCTTCTTGGTCATGATGTTTTGTGCAAGAATACAAACCACAAACCCCAACTAAGATAGTGAGGTAACCCAGACCCAGAAAAACACATACAGTATGCACTCATTTATAAATGTATATTAGCCATAAGGTACAGGACACCCATGCTACACTCCACAGACCCATAGAAGCTAAATAACAAGGAATACCTAAGGGAGAATGCTTGAATCACACTGAGAAGAGGAAATAAAATAGACGTCAGGAATAGATGGATGGAGGGTACTAGATGAGATGGGGGTGGGGAAGGCAAAAAGAGGGATCAAGTGTGGAGAGGACAGAGGGAGAGAGGACTGGGAGAAAGAAATGGGATTGATGGAGAGACATGTCTGAGACAAACCAGAATCCTAGAACAATGAAAATGCCCAGTAATCTATGAGAGTGACTCTAGCTAAGACTCCTAGCAACAGGGAATATAGAGCCTTAAAAGGCAACCTTCTGTAGCCAGGTGGGACTTCCAATGGAGGGATGAGGACACTACAACCTTTCCTGCCTACCAAATGTGCAGGGAGAAAGATGGAGCAGAAATTGAGGGACTATCAACCAGTGTCTAGCCCAAGTTGAGACCGATTCCATGGGAGAGAGCACACCCCTGACACTGTTAATGATATTCTCCTATACTTGCAGAGAGGAATCTAGCATAACTGTCCTCTGATAGAAACAGTTGCAGAGGGGCTGGAGAGGTGGCTCAGTGGTTAAGAGCACTGACTGCTCTTCCAGAAGTCCTGAGTTCAGTTCCTAGCAACCACACGATGGTTCACTATCATCTGCAATGAGGTGTGGTGCCCGCTTCTGGTGTCTGAAGACAGCAATGGTGTACTCATATACATAAAATAAATAAGTAAATAATTTTAAAAAAATAGAAACAGTTGAAGAGACCCACAGCCAAACATTAGGCAGAGCTCAAGGAATCTTGTGAAAGAGGAGAAGGAAGGATTGAAGGAGCCAGAGGGGTCACAGATGTGACAAGAAAACCTAACAGAAGCAACTAATCTGGCCCATGGAGGCTCACAGAGAATGAACCACCAACCAAAAAGCATGCATAGGATAGACCTATACCCATACATATACACATACATGTATATGTAGCAGATGTACAGCTTGGTCTTCATGTAGGACCCCTAACAACTGAAGCAGGAGCTGTCTCTGACCCTGGTGAATGCCTGTGTATCGCTTTCCCCTAACTGGGCTGCCTTGTCTAGGCTCAGTCAGAAAATATGCACCTAGTCCTACTGAAACTTGATGTGCCAAATTGAGTTGATATCCATGGTAGGCCTCCCCTTCTCTGAGAAGAAAGAGATGGGGAGAGAGGAGATGAGAGCAAAGGACTGGGGGAAGGAAAATGGAGGGGAAGCTGTGATCAGGATGTATTTATGTAAATAAATTAATTTTTTGTAAACTTTTCTTTTTTATTGGTTATTTTATTTATTTACATTTCAGATGTCATCCCCTTTCCCCATTTCCCCTACATAGAACCCCCATCCGAGCCGCCCTCCACCTTTTTGCTTTTATACCATTTTAATTACATGCAAGTATTAAGGTCAGTTCTAGGTTGAGGGACTAGCAATACAATAGATGCAAATATTTTCAGAGATTTTAGTTTTTCTGAGTAAGGGTTGGTGGTTGTGCTAGCTACTCTTACGTCAACTTGACACAAGTTAGAGTTATCGAAAGGGAGGGAACCTCAATTGAGAAAATACCACCATAAGATTCAGCTTAAAATTCATAAGGCATTTTCTTTCTTTTTAAAAATTAATTTTCATGAATTAATTAATTCAGCATGAAGTGTTGAACTTATCCTAGAATATGAGGTTAGTCTCATACACAGCCCTATTGATGCAACTACCACCTTTGGGGGGTGAGGGTAATAAGGATATAACATTTAATTGATGCAAGAAACATACTTGGCAAACCGTACCACCATGGTAGAAAAAAAATCAACAAAATAAATAAAATAAAAAGAGACCTGAATGTAGCACAAGACATATTCAAGCGTTTTTTCTAGACTGGACTTTGTAAACAAACCCATTGTTTAGATAAGGGAGAAAATTTGACTCCCAAATTGTCTTACTGATCTCCAGTAACATTAGATACTTGTAATCCTTTTCCCACAATCAAAGAATCTTTAGAACAAAAGTTTGGTTCTTCTTTCCATGGGTCAGTTGAGTTAGCCTGAGTATAAGTATCAGATGGAATCTTCCAAATCTAAATATTTAAAAGCTGAAATCAACCAGAACTACAGGAAGGAGAATAAAAGAAAGCCACCTAAGTCCCCTGCATCGCTCTACTGTTTAAAGTGAAGAAATTCCAAATCATTTTTAAAATTCTGAAAGACAAAAACATTACTAATTGACTTCCTACACTCTCCTGGCAGAGGGGAATACTGTGATTATGAAGGTAGTTAGCCATCCACTGCACTTGGGATGTGCTGACCCCTTTGAGTTTCGCAAATGTAGGAACTCAACTGCGTGGTTTGTTTACTGTTTTAAAAAGGAGAGAATGAATGAATGAGAAGAATTGATTTTTTTTCCAGAGCTGGAAAGATAGCCTAGAAATTAAGAGCACTTGTTGATCTTTTAGATGTAGTTCCCAACATCCACACTGGGCAGTACACAACAGCTCGAGACCCCAGCTCCAAGAGAACCAATGCCCTCTTCTGACATCCACAAGTGAGCATGCACCCATGCTCACACACACACACACACACACACACACAATAAATAAATAAATAAATAAATCCATCCATCCTTTAAAAAAAAAGAATTGACTTTCTATTTCTTCTGTGGTCTCCGATGTGTTGATTTTACACTAAAATGTAGCTTGTCCTACAAAACAAGATCAAATAAAGCTGAGATTATGGCCACCTTTTTTCAACCATACAAGGATTATTCTGTGCGAACAAAGAGAAAGAGAAGTAAAATAGAAAGACAGAAAGAAAGAGACAGAGACAGCCACACAGGGCTGAAGAGAGTGTGCTGTTCTTCCTACAAGGGCCAGATGGCCAGATGGTGCTGTAATCACACCCAATGGAGTAGTGTAGCTCTGCCTCATCTCTAAAGATTATCAGTTTTCAAATAACATGTTAACACCACAACCAAGAAGCATTGCCCAGACTGGTGTCTGGTTATTTTTGTCACGCTGGATAAGCCTCCAGCAGAACTAGCATTACTATAAAAAGCACGTCTCCTCATGGCTAGGGAGGCAGTGTCCCTGGCCAGTAGCTACACCTTTCCTTTGAGTACAGAAGAACTCCCAAGGGCCCCATGGAAATCTATGGCCATGCAGGCAGAAGACCCCAGATTCCTTTCCTAGTGTTAAATACCCAACACAGAATAAGCAAAGTCAAACCCAGTAGCAAAAGTGGCTAAAGCAGTAGTATTGGCACATGCATGTAATCCTGGCTCTGGGAAGGTTGTCACATAAGGACCATGAATTCAAGCTAACTTGGACTACATAGTGAGTTTCAGGCCAGCATGGACTATAGAGTAGATTCCCAACATCCACACTGGGCAGTAAACAACAGCTTGAGACAGATTAGACAGATGGACGGACATATGAATGGAAGGATACATACATACATACATACATACATACATACATACATACATAGATGGTAGATGATGGATAGATGATAGATAGATAGATAGATAGATAGATAGATAGATAGATAGATAGATAGATAGATAAAACAGCAAGGTGGCAATAAACCAGCACCCAGTTAACAGTTCCTTTCAGGCTGTGTCTTCCTGTGTGGTCCTCTTACCTGAGGCACCTGACTCTGGGTAAAGACCCAAGCCCACATCCTCACATTCCTTCAGTGTTCCTGGGCACCGTGCTCACCAGGCCAGGCTCCAGGGTGACCAGAGGCCAGACCGCACTCAGCAGTTGCATGTGTCCAGCTCTATCTGCAGGCACAGCATTGGTCCTCACTACCAAGGCCTGGCCATGAGCTCCCACTGTCCTATGTCCTTACACACTTGAAGTTGACTCAGTGAAGTTTTGCCTGTCGGGCTTTGCAAGTTTTAATTGTTTCCATGGCAAGTGCCCATAATGTTTTCTGAGTGCAGAACTAACAAATGTACATCCATATTTTAAAGATGTATGTGGGGGAGTTCCTGCGACTGCCTGTGTGATACTACATCTCCGAAAACTCCCAAGACCAGGAGTGCTAACTGCCTAGGTGAAGGCGTGGGCTGTGAGTTCCATTAGTGAAAGTCATTTTGAAAAATGAACAATTACACTCAGAAAGCCGTTGTTTTTGCTTTACTCAAGGAAGATGAGAGCAACCAAAGTTAATATATTTTAATTTCACATCTCAGCATAAATACACAAAAGAAAGGAGCCAGAGCTTGAGCCTGAGAGCGTAATACTTACAACTGTTGATCTAATCCCATTTGTAAATTTCATGTGCCCACCGGAGTCCCTATAGAAGTTACTAGATCGATCTGTACAGAGTGAGGCTTTATTAGTGAGTATTCAGGAAGTGTTATGCACGGGGACTTAACATAGCTAGAAGCCATGATGCTTTGTTTTAAAACAAATATAGTTAGTTGGCTTCCTTACTTCTTCCCCTGTGCTTCCTATTTCTGGCTGCACATGTCCCTCTGAACATACTGCTCATAAACCAATGTCAGTGTACCATGGCCTAATAGTGTGTGAGTGGAGGAAGGAGTGCACATGCATGTGGCATGTGCACATGTGTGTGGGGGGGGTGGAGACCAGATCTACCTCAGCTACTGTTCCCCAAGGACCTTGCACCTTGATTTTCAGAAAGTGTCTCTCACTAGGACCTGAGGTCTGCTGGTTAGACCAGACTGGCTGGCCAGCAAGCCTGGGGTCCGCTTTTCTCTACTACTCCAGTAGTAAGATCTCATGTACACAGCACCACGCCTGTTTGATTTTTTTTTTACGTGAGTTAGGGAGATCAAGTTTAGCTCCTTGTGCTAACAAGGCCCTTTGCTTACTGAACCACCTCCCCAGATAGTATCCAGCAAATGTTAATATATCTCATTTGTCTTATTAAAAGAAAAAAAGAAAGAGGATGAAGAGGGGGAGGGGGAAAGAGGAGAGGAACAGACAGAGACAGAGAGACAAAGAGAGACAGAGAAAGACAAAGACATAAAGGAGAGAGACACATAGAGACAGAGGGGAGAGAGACTGACTTTCTGGCACTTCTTGCTCCCATCAAAGCGATATACATACTATGAGGGCGGGCCCCTAAAACTGAAATAAACTGGAAAAATAGAAGCTCCCCATAATCTTAACATTAAGGGAGAGTGTATCGATCATTCCAGAATGGTTTCTAATTATTTTTTCCTGTGAATAACAGAATATATTTTGCTTTTTAAGACTAGAATCATGCAGTTTCATGTTGTTTACAATTTGATTTATCTTAATTAGCCTAAGCACTAACTGTGGCACTTTCCCTGTCACCAGTTGTCTTAGTTAGGGTTTTACTACTGTGAACAGACACCATGACCAAGGCAACTCTTATAAGGACAACATTTAATTGGAGCTGACTTACAGGTTCAGAGGTTCAGAAGTCCATTATCATTAAGGCGGGAGCATGGCAGCATCCAGGCAGGCATGGTGCAAGAGAAGCTGAGGGTTCTACATCTTCCTCTGAAGGCTGCTAGCAGAATATTCACTTCCAAGCAGCTGGGATGAGGGTGTTAAAGCCCACACCCACAGTGCCACGCTTACTCCAAAAAGGGCACACCTACTCGATCAAGGCCACTCCCTGGACCGAGCATATACAAACCATCACACCAATGCTACCTGGGAGATGTCATTAATGGATGGAAGGACATCACTTCTAATGATGACATCATTTTCTAGTGGATGAACAAAGCCAGCTATGAAAGAGCTCCAACTCCTGTGTTGTATCCTGGTCTTACAGAATGAATCCCACACTCCAATGATTTCATTCCTCAGTTTGGATAGGGAATCCAAACTTAAGGTTTCAATGCATCCTGCTCCCTAGGACACTAGATAAGGCCCTGAGGACTCCCCTGAGTTTGGACCTGCTAATCACCATGACATGCTTGGACTTGTGGACCAGGCTCTAGCTCCATCATTATGTGGCTCCATCCTCAACACAACTTCTCTCCTCCTCATCCAGAGATACACCAGTCATAGTTGATATAAAACCTTTCTCCAGGTTGACCACTTCTTGTAACTGCATGTGTAAAGACCATGCTCTGAATAAGGCAATGCTATGCAGCTCTGGGCAGGTCTGACTGCCATGAGACCTTCTGGGAGATGCAGCTCAATCTTTGCTTTCTTATAGAATCCAGGACTACCAGCCCAAGGAGGGCACCACCCACAATGGACCCTCCCACCCTTGATCATTAATTGAGGAAATACCTTATAGCTGGATCTCATGGAGGTATTTCCTCAAGGGAAGTTCCACAAAACCAGCCAGTACAGATAGATGGAATCCTCTAGTATATATGTGGCTGACAATGGTCCTGAGCTGTCTCCATGCTCACCAGGACATTATCATACCCATTTATGCCTACATCCCTAATCCGCCACTTGGACCCCCTATTAGAGCCCTAGGTATTGTAGAGAAAATATAACTTACAGTTCTTGCAAGCAACCTAGCCAGGCTGCTGAATCTCATAAGAATATTGAGAACCCACAATCCAGGCATCCAAACTAAAACATATATGTGGAGCCAGAGGTCACTGGCTCAGGACACGTGCCTGTGACCTCACATAACCTTTCAGAGCCCAGAACAGCTTATATCTTAGGCACTCCAGGTGAAGCATCTGTAGGAGCCAGGGTAACTTTCTCTGCAGTGTCTCATCCAGAACCTGGGGTGAATAACTCTGACTAATCATAGCCATTTAGAGGAGGGTCCCAAAAGCTAGCTACTGCCCAGAGGGAAGTACATTAGGCCGCACTAGAACCTGCATAATGATCTGAGAAATAGCAACTCCTGGAGTGCCCTCCCTGCCTTGCGCCCTGGCCATGAGGACCCTTTCAGTCTAGGTGCCCAGCTCCAGTTGTAGATGATGAAGAAGCCAGCAGGGTTTCTCTTCAAGGCATGGAGTGAATCCTGGAGCAGGAACGGGATGGAACACAGGACGCTACAAAATTCATGTCCGTTTCATGTGTATCCTTAACACTTGACCTGGAAGTAATTTTATACACCGTTTTGACACCGTTTTTCCAAATATTGTGCCTGTGTACAGTATGGATTTTTCTACTTGTGATGTCTGGCCGACAGCTTTTGACTTTGGAGCATTTTAGAGTTTTAAATCAGAGATGTGCAGGCTGTAATGTTTGGCCAAGATTCTCTACAGCACGGTGGGATCTGTTCTGCAGCAGAAATACAAGATCCGAGAAGGTTTGGGAAAGGCTTTTGGGGGGTGGGTTCAGAATCTGGAGAGATGTAGACACATCTGGGTGCAACCCAGGTGAGGATGGAGGGCACAGTCAGATAATGCCTCTGTCGCCCCTAGAGAGAGATCACTGCTGCATTTCTCTCATGGAAGGTGCTGGCTTATAGCACCTGATGCCCACCTCATTTGGGTGTAGGGTCTCTGTGGATACAACTACTAAAGATGAACGTCCTGAAACAGCATCAACTACACCCTTACAGAAAAACAAAATTTAGGCCAAAAGGTAGGTCCAAGAGAAAGGTTATGTGAAAACACAGGCAAGTGCCATCCACAAACTAAGATACTTGAAGCTGTCATAAGCTATGAGAGAGACTGGAAAGATTGTCCCTCATAGCTCGAGGAGAAGCTAAGCATGCATTACCCCAGAACTATGACAGCAAGGTTCTGCAGATGAAGTTCTCAAGGCTATGGTGTTCATCACAGCCACCACAGGAAGCCAGTGCAGATATCACAGATCAACACTCACAAAGGGTACACAGAACATCCATGTCTTCCCATGTCTTGGGTACTATGTGTCCCTCTCATTCCTGCAGCAGATACTGGCTTATTTTGTGGTGAAACCCTTCCTTAAACCCTCTGAGCATCTAGCATAAACCACAGTACATAGGACTTACACCTCCTGGCCTATTTATTTTCTTCAACACTGAAAACACAAACCAGATATATGCCCAGACCACAGATGCAACAAGACACCTTTTTCCTCCTCTTCTGTGGAGAATACAGAAGTCCTCCAGTTCATTATATAGATAATTGTCCTCTAGACATAAAAACTCTGTTTGGAAGACAGCAGCAAAGAGCAGATGGCATGGACAGAAAGGTTGAGGACTAACAGAAGCTAGATAATAGGATGTAGCCATCCTATAAATGGACTTAGAGGTGGGGAGTCCAGATTCTCAACCTCAGACACAAATGCATCTCTCCTACATCACTTCTGCTATCTAATGTGGATGGGAGTGTGCCCTTACACACAGAAAGAAACACCCAGAAGCAGGCCTTGCAACACCTCCCCGAACAGGCCACTTGAGCAGTGTGTTCCCTGTCACACTCCAGTTAACCTTGCACACTTGAAGCAACATGCTGGTCACCAAAAGCTCCCTTGAGGTATCCATGATCCCTATGAGCCTGTGATTGTCCATGATCACACTGAGGATTAAAAAGTGGTTAGCATCTCCCTGTGACCAGCACAAGGGAGTTTCCTGGGCCTAACATCTGGATCTACCATCATAGACCTCACACGGTAAGTAAGCTACAGGGGAACAGCTCTGCAGAGAAGGCAGGATACGGACAGGGGAGATGAGTGGAGACTGGACCTAACACAGATAGCCCTAGGGGTCCTCTCTGCACAGTCAGCTGCGACCCAGCCCCCCACCACCCTCCAAAAAAAAAACAAAAGAAAATCAGGAAGACCCAGAGGAGGCCTATTTGGCAAGACCTCTGCTTGCTGTGGAGGAAGATAATTTGCTACATAAATAATGAATTAGATGAGTGTCAACGTGGAATTGGTTCTTGGAATGGCTGGCAGAGCTCTTGTGTGACTCGGGGTCACTGCGGGCCGTCAATTCCCAGAGCTGCCGGGACAGATCTGCATCAGGTTTCACTGTTCCCCACCCGCAGTGGTATGTCTTCACGGGGCTTGCTAATTCTATCTAGATGTGGCTGAGAGTCAGAAAACTCAGAGGCAGAAAGCATCCTTGTCCAATTGTAAAGAACCCACAGGATTCCTCCTCTCTCCTCCCTCTGTCCTTCTACCATCAGTATGTGATGTGGTCCTCCCTGCTGGGACTTCAAGGTCCAAGTCCATCTATGCAAAAGGGGAGTCTTTATTCTGCTTTCTTGAAAGTTCACTTCATTCTGTGTCCAGTCAAGAAGGGACATGGAGGGAGTGATAGGCTGCATACACCTGCCCAAGAGACATAAAGGCACACAGAGTGTGCATCTGAGGTCTTTACAGTCAGCCATACATGTATGCCCTGCACAAAAGGATTTCTGATGAGCCCACAGAGGCAGAACAGAGACAAGGATGCTTACAGAAATGCCTCTCCAAAAGCACTGGGTTAGTTAAGAGGTCCCACAAACAGGCTTACCCAGACTAGATAGCTAGGCCAAGAGGCACACTCAAGGTCTCTGTACTTTCTCAAGTACAGAGAAACACTGGTCTAAAAATGGGGCCAATATGGAGGCCCCCTTTGTAGTCTCCATCCTAGCCAGGAAACATTCCAGAACTCAGCTTGGGAGAGGTCTGCTCACGCTGGAACTCGCTGGATGGCTGGGTGCCTCTGGAAAGAATTCCAAATCACTGCTACGCTCCAAGTTTAGACATCTCCTTCTCTCCTGCATCTGGGAAAAGTGCCTTACTTCATTTCCGCTCCCAGCTGAAGTCAAGCCTCCTCCAGCCTGGCATGTCTCCGGGCCGCCCCAGTTCCCCACAGGTTTCTCTCTTCCTGTTGATCTAACAAGACTGGCAGAACCCTGGACCCAGCCAGTCTTCATCTTCTTAGACACTGTGATGTTGACCACAGTTCTATTTGTGAGGGTTGCGGAGGCTGTGGGCAAGCCAATTTCTCCCAGGACAAATGAAATGGTGTCTACTGTGATCCTGGAGTTACTGCAGGCCATCATTGCCTTTATGTCTATTCTCCTCCACCTTTGGTTAGCAGCTCAGGGACACATTCAGTTATAGTGTGGTCTGGCTTATACTGTAACCCTTGGTCAGCAGAATATCCTGGCAAGGCCCTCCAATCACAGGAAGTACACCTATGAGGGCTCGAGTGCCTTCAGGTGAGCTGCACCAGTATGGGTCTCAGAGGCACACATTCCTCCAGTGCACCCACTGCAGCCACAGCTGCTGGTTAGAATGAGTTTTCAACATATATCATCTCTTTTCCAAGCCAAAAAAAAAAGGTGATGGGGTAGATCAGTGCAAGGCATGATGGTCAGAATTAATTGTCTCATTGATACCTAAAAGCAGGTCTCCAGGGTGATTCTCTAGATTAAGGTTAGTTTCTGAGACTACCTGTGAGGAATTAATTGATCTGGGAAGGCCCATTTTAAATGTGGACAGAACCACTCCCTGAGAAGGGAATCCTGATCAGAATGACATGGGTACTAGCATGCAGAGGACCTGTGAGCAGTGCAGGGCATCTGTGAACAGTGGGCAGTGTAGGGCACCTGTGGGCAGTGTAGGACACCCATGTGCAGCGGGCAGTGCAGGGCACCTGGAGGCAGTACGCAATGCTGGGCACCTGTGTGCAGTGGACAGTGCAGAGCACCAATAGGCAATAGATAGTGGAGGGGACCTGTGGGCAGTGGCCAGTATAGGGCACTTGTGGGTAGTGCAGGGCACCCGTGAGAAGTGGGCAGAGTAGGACGACTGTAGGCAGTGGGCAGTGCACAGTACCTAGAGGCTACTGGCAATGCAGGGCACCTATGGGCAGTGGGCAATGCAGCATACCTGATTGTTTTTCTCTTTTGGTCTTCATGAGCTACTCAAAATCTACTGTTCTTTCTTATTTGCCCATCTTGAGATCCCATTCTTCATCAGAGGAAGGTGACGCAGCCTCCTTGGAATGTTGCCTCCTATGCTTCACAGAATAACCGCTGTGACCATGATCTCCTGTGTCCCAAGCCCCTAACATCTCCCTGTACTGTGAGTAGAGGTAGAAAGAGTGCTGTGAGAATACGTTCCAGTGCCAGGCCTGTCCTGGCCACCGTATCCTGCTGGCAGGACCCAGAGCCTTCCCCCCTCAGCTGCAGCTCAGCCCTCACTTTCCAGTTCTCCAAATCCAGAATCAATGAAATATTCCGTGTGTGTGTGTGTGTGTGTGTGTGTGTGTGTGCGCGCGCGCGCGCGCGCACGCGCACGCGCGCCCATATGTGAGTTCATATAACTCAACATAGCCCCATTTACTTCAAAATTATTGTCATTCTCATCCTATTTTTATTATATTTTATTAATTATTAATTTGTTACATTTAATTAATTTCTAAGTTTAAATATATTTTGATCATATTGTTCCCCTCCCCCAAGTCCTATTTTGAGGAAACTTGATTTATTGTTGCAATTTTTCCACATTGGTTCGGGGCATAAAAGGGCCCCATCCCCAGCGTTAGCTAGCAGTGACTGTGGCTCAGCTTCCTGCTTCCATGATCCAGTTTCACTTTGTTTTAAAGCCAGACTCAAGCCAAAGATTTTAATCCTCTCATCACCAAAATATTCTCTCCGTGACCTTGAAGGCTGTGACATTCGGAGGGGAGGGAAGCAGAACTCAAAAGGAGCATGTTTGTGTGACAAGACTTCTCTGCAGTATGTGCAGAGGGTGTGTCTGGAGCCCACAGAGTGGAGTACAAGAGGAATAGTCAGGGCGCCGAGGAGAAGCTGGGAGTTAGCACCTTCTGCTTATCTCCAGGGACATTTCAAAAGCCCCGGTGGTATTTGACTGAGGTGACAAAGAAGGAAATGGTCTGAACACATACTACCTTGAAATATGCCATGCCCAGGAAACACAGCTGGAGAGGCCAAGTAACTGTCAACATCAGATGTAGTCTGCCAGGCTCAGAACAGCCTGAACCACTTAGTCTTCAGGGTACTTATCTGCATGATGGGCAGCCTGGGCTTGCTGTGAAGGTTAACAGAAGACACTAGCTCAGGTCAGACCTCCATGTCCAGAATCAGATCAATCAGACAGTCTACCATGGTCCATAGCCAGGATCTGGCAATATTTATCAAGATGGCCTTGTCCTTCCTTGTCAGTCTGCTGATTATGGCCCAAGCAGGTGAATTAAAGGAGATCTCAAGTCCACTGGTTACCCCTCAACTGTGGTTGAGTTGTCGACTACACATGTTCAAGTGTCAGGGCTGGAACAAACAGAACTACCATGAAGATACACCCACAGCCCCTGGAAACAGTGTTTCTAACCCTAACCCTAGCCTGGCTACAAAGAATGAGCTACAGTCTAATCTCACAAAGCCTCTACCACCCTTGGGTCAGCTCAGCTTTTCAGGGTAGACCTTTAATTCTTTCACAGTCCAAACTGACCCCACTTCATGTCTCTCCCTCTTCTGATGTCTTCCTGGCCTCGGCACAGGAGGTGGTATAAAGCTGTGACCAGCTCTGTCCACACAGCAGTCTAGACACACTTTGACTACAGCATAGGATGACACTTAGAACTCCAAGTCAGAGTACTCTACATTCATCCAAGGCAATAGATGGGTTTGCCCCACCACTCAAATTAGACTTTGCTATCCAACCATCTTGGTTTCCTGTCCAGTGACCTCAACAGTATAAAAGGTTGACTTCCTTCAACATAGTCCTTTCTTCCTTCAAGTATCTTTTCTCTGCCATGCCAAGTCCAGTCTCTCTCCAGGACTTCCTGGTCCAAGCTGATTCCCCCAATACACACACACACACACAGGCACACAGGCACACCACAGACACACACAGAGATACACACACAAGCAGGAACATACAGGCACACACATAAGCACATGGGAACACACAGGCACACACACACAAGCACACAGGCACACACACACACAAACACACAGGAATATACAGGCAGCACACACACAGGCACACAAGAACACACAGGCAGACACACAAGCACACTCATACACACACACACAAGCAAACAAGCATATCACATACACACACAGGCACACACACAAGCACACAAGAACACACAGGCAGACACATAAGCACAGTCATACACATATACAGAGGTGCACATCCACAAGCATACAAGCATACCACATACACACACAGGCACACACACACAAGCACACAGGTACACACAGGCAGACACACAAGCACACAGGTACACACTCACACACAGACACTCACATATAAGCACACACAAGCACACTGGCACTGGGAATTGCAGGAGACTGGAGATGACATGACAGAGGCATTCACTCCTTTTCCCCCTCATGATTACAGTTAAACCCAAGCCCAAGGCTCAGCTATCTGAGTACCTGCTGTATAAAGAAGGGCACTTGGTATTTAGGAAAACAGGTTTTCATTGAGGTCACTGTGGGGAGCGGAGTTGCTGATGTTTGTTTTTCTGAGGTGTTATTGTGCTGTAGGCACAGATCTGTTATTGCATTTTGATTACTGTTATAGAAATAAAAACCTAACAGTTGGTGTGTTACCTGAAAGATGTTTGAAAACTAATGGATGTCTTGGATTACATTAGAAAAGATCATTAAAAAAAACAACAGGAAAAGAACAGTCAATCATATTTCTCAAGTGAAACTTTCCACAGCTACAGTCTGCAGTGAGAGAGGCAGATGGTGGCTGCCTGGGGCAAGGTTGAAGTGGGAACTAGGGAGAACAGCCCAGGGCCAGTGGGGTATGAGTGTGTTTGCTGTCCTTAGGGTTGTGGTGATTACACAGGTGCGCAGGCTTGTCAGACTTGTAACCTGTGGCCCAGAATAGGTACATTTTATTGTCCATAAATTATAACTCAAAGGGGCTTGCTTTTTAAACACAAACCCTCTCTCACATCCTCCTCCAGGACCTTTCAGTCACAGAGTGTTTTCCTAAGGGTCCTATGTATGTGGGCTCAGGGAGCACACAAGATCACAGGCAGGAATTAGGGAGGCTTCTTCATGTCTGAAATGAAGAAGTACCGTCTTGGGTTTTCGAAAGAATCAGCTTGATTGAGCACGTCTTGACCTCCTGGTCACTCAGTCCTGATGAAGCAAGGTGCTCCAAAGGCAAAGGAGCCTAGAAAGATCTGGACAATAAAGAGATAAGCTATTGTCTGGGGCTGAGGTTGGTAAACCCCCTGCCAGTCTATCCACAGCTCACTTCCTTCATTGCAGGGTTCCCAGAGCAGTGGTTCAAGGCTGTGGTAGCTGGCACTCAGGCTCCTTGCTGGATTATGGGTGCGCACTGGGAAGATGGAGCAGTCACCTTCCAAGTTCCCTCTCCCACACTTTGAATTCATGTGGTGTCCAGAAATGCCAGTAAACACTCTTCTACTCTATAGAGGCCCTGGACATGGAACTTGGCCCTACTTATACTTCCTGTCCACTTTAAAATTCAAAATCCAAGATGTCACTTAGGTGGGGGTAGATGTGTTCTTGTGAATGTGGATGTATTCATATGTGTGCATACGTGTGTGAAAACTGTTGGGAACCCTCAGATGTTGTTCCTCCAGATCTTCCCACCTTGATTTTAAGAACAGGTCTCTCACTGGGACCTGGACCTTTCCACAGCTGACTGTCCAGTGAGGCATGTATCCACCAATCTCCATTTCCCTAGTACTGAGATTACAAGCATTCACCGCCATGCTTGGCATTTTACATGGACATTAAGAATTAAACTCAGTCCCCATACTTGCCCAGCAAGTATTTTACTGATTCAGCCATCTAGACACACACACACACACACACACACACACACACACACACACCAAGGTTTAATGGTCTGCCTTTGTCATCTTTGGAAAGGAGAAATATTCATGGAGAAGTTCAAAGATCCATAATCATCATGTCATCCTGTGACCATGTGATACCTCCCATCAACAGACAAGCTGCCTCTCCACTCTTCCATCTAAGCAGCCCTGCAGCCTGCCTGGCAAGCAGAAGACAACAAAGGAAGAGTTTCTGTGCTTGACTGCCTGGAAAGAAGGGCTGGGAAGATGCTGGACCATGGGAAGCAAGGATGTGGCAAAATGTTCTTATCTGAGCATCCCAAGACCAGCCAGTGCACAGCCAACCTGAAATCCCTGACCTCATAAACAGTGGATAAATCTATGTGAACAGAAACTCTGTCCAATGGAGTCCAAAGTAAACCCCTGTGATCCCTTTGTTTTTTTGTTTTTGTTTTGTTTTAACCTGAGGCCTTTTATATTCTTTGAGAATTTCATACAATATATTTTGATGATACTTACACCCTCTCCATCTTCTCCCAGATCCAACTCCTTCTTGAACCACCCAACTTTTTTCCTCCCTTTTTTGACCCATGAAGTTCAATTTGTGCTTCCCATAGACTCTTTGGTGTGTTGCTATCCATTGAGCTATATATCAGAGGCTATACTCTTCCCCAGAAGCTACCAACCACCAATATCCCATGGGAGTGGGATTTCATGTCTGCCTCTGCTATCTATCCTGAGATTCTGTCTGACTTGAGTTTGTGCATACTATCACCCTCACTATGAATTCATGTGTGCAACTAAACTTCTGTATCTAGGAAACACTATTTCCTTGTAGCCATTCACTGCCTCTGGCTCTTGCAATCTTTCTACCATCCTTCTATGACTATCCCTGAGCCTTAGGAGAAGGATCTCTAACATAGATGTCTGGCTGAGCATTCTTCAATCTTGGTTTATTCTGTGTCCTGGGGAACAGCAATAATGCCTTGCCCTGGGCTCTCCATCCTCATCCTACATTGTCTGAAAGGACTTGGGTCTCTCTATGTGTTTATTGGCATTAGCGGTCAGAGGAACATCTGCTCTGGGCTGGCCTCAGCAGATCCCAGAGACAGAGGGAACAACAGTAGACTCTGTAAGGGGCCTTTCCAGCACAGAGCTGTGGATGAAAGCTCCCTGCTCTGGCCACCCCATGGCTCCTGTGCTACTGCCACATCCACTGCCTTAGCTCAAACCACTTACTCACTACCTGAATTGACCTGAGTGATCTGCATCACTGTAATGTGACTGAAGGGTGTGTGTATCTCTTTAAAGTCAAGCTGGTATTTGGCTTTTTGCATAGAATCAACCAGCTTCAGGGTACCACGCCTTTTCTTCACTCTATCCTGAGAAGTGGATGGCAACCCTCTGGCCTACTTCTGTTCTTTTATTCTATTTATTCTATTATTTTATTAAAGGTTTTTGTGGTGGTTTGGATATGCTTGGCCCAGGGAGTGCCACAATTAGGTGTGGCCTTGTTAGAGTGGGTGTGGCCTTTTTAGAGTGGTGTGACCTTGTTAGAGTGGATGTGGCCTTGTTAGAGGAAGTGTGTCACTGTGAGGGTGGGCTTTGAGACTCTCCTCCTAGCCACGTGGGAGTCAGTAATCTGTCTTCTCTTGTTTGCCTTCGGAACAAGATGTAGAACTCTCATCTCCTTCTCTGGTACCATGCTTGCCTGGTTGCTGCCATGCTTCCTGCTATGATGGTAATGGACTGAACCTCTAATCCTATAAGCCAGTACCAATTAAATGTTGTCCCTTATAAGAGTTGCCTTGGTCATGGTGTCTTTTCACAGCAATGGAAACCTAACTAAGACAGTCTTTTCTCATTTTCCTCTGGCCTCTTTGTGAATTTTCACTACACTTAGACATCCTATGAGGCTCCAGGATACAAAGGAATCTGCTGCTGTGGGGGGC
Source organism: Mastomys natalensis (assembly GCA_021653895.1). Taxonomy (NCBI): domain Eukaryota; kingdom Metazoa; phylum Chordata; class Mammalia; order Rodentia; family Muridae; genus Mastomys; species Mastomys natalensis. The sequence goes on along the minus strand of JAJTUV010001150.1, from coordinate 211,905 downwards.
AAATGGTTTGGTGCTTTGTCAAAGACACTGGCTTTCCTACTTTTGGACTTGAATCAGGAACTTCTGGGGCAGAAAGTCCAAGTCAGCTATCACCAAAAACAGCAAACTTGAATTGACTCCAGGGCCCCGTATCAAGGCTGTGACCTGCATCCAGGACTAGCAGCAGATCTATATGGACTTCTGAGTCACCCCTACACCATTGTCCACCTTTCCTATTTGCTTCCTGGAATCTCATATATCTTTCACCTGCACTGACTTTATTCAGAGTTGAGTTGTGATCCCTGGATCCACACACTGGAGTTTCAATCCTCAGGCCTCATAATGCAGCTACATTTGGAGCTTTTTTTTTTTTTAAGAGAAGATTCAAAGTGCTTGCCTGAGTCATTTATTATGGTTTCCATATAAACAGATACAAGGGCACACATAGAGTTAACCACAAGAAGACACAGGGAGAAGATGGTATCTGTGAGTCAAGAGCAGAGGCCTTATACTTCATTCTCCAAAATCCAGCCTCTGACCTGGTCCATGAGGCATACGCCATCCTATGACAGTCTCTTGAGAAAGCCTTGGCTGAGGAATCAGAACTTCCCTGTATTCTGTGCTGTACCACTCACCCACTCAACCTCTTACGCTTTGGTTTGTAACTGAGGCACTGAGCTGGTGTGATCGTTGACCATTTCCAAGTCTCTATGTTTCTATGTCTTCTCTGTTGCTGTCCTATCCCACTCCAGATGATGATGCCTGGAGGTTGCAGCATAGAGCCATCCTCAGAACACTCCTCTTCCCACTGGGATGCCAACCAATTAAAGCCATGAATCCTGACTCTGCCACAGGTCCCTCTTTAGAACTTGTTAATTGGTTTTTCACTGAGCTTCATACACCCTCCCTCCATCCTCTTCTCTCCAAAGAAACCATCCCATGTCATTGTAAATACCAGTTTTTCAACAAGGCCACTAACTAGGTCCATGATATCCTACTCCACCATAAAGCATCCTCAAAGGAGTCAAACTAGTGTTCTGCCACAACCTCAACAGTCCCACGTTCATTGTAAGCTATGAGGGCCCCGAGTCTATTCTGGTTCAATCCTGTTTGCCTTCTTATTGTGTTGTGTCATTTGCCCAAGTGAAGTTCACCTGATAGATTCACCAGGTGCATGCAGCATACTCTCAGGGCAAAGAAGAACCGACACACTAGACATCGGCTCAGGAAACCCACAGTTCTCTCCTGGGCATGAGCTCTTTTCCAGGCAGAGCTATTGAAAACAACTGTGTCTGATGACGGTAGTCATGCACTTTGGTGGCAGAAGCCCCTAGGAGTATATTATGGATGGGTGAAGCCTTTCTCTGTGGGGGTCCCCGGTTCTGGAGGGTGTCCCACGATGATCTCCCGGCTGAGGGCAGAGTGAGAGCAGGGAGGGTCCTCTACCCACGTCTCCGCTGTCTGTTGGTCTTCAGCCCAGCCTGGTGTGAGAGGTCTGGGCCAAAAGGGTGCGGGTGCAAGCAGGGAGGAGAGATTGCCTGCCTCCACTGCAGCCTCTGCTCGAGTCTCCGCTGTCACAGCTCGGTTCCTCTCAGGCGCTGCACCTATCTCTCCACGCTGAGCCGCCCGGGCTGGGCCGATAGAAGCTGGCTAGCAGGCAAGGAAGCAGCTTGGTGCCCCAGGAAGGTTCCGGGAGAGCGGATCTCTCCCCAAGTGTTACAGCTCTTGAGACAAAGACTCCAGGACACCAAGATGATTCTCGAACACACACTTTTTACTTCTCCCAAATAGAGCCTTTATATACAGTTTCAGGGTGGGTTAGGGTCTGACAGCAGATAACGCTTATTGGCTTGGTCAGAGAGCTTGGAGAGACCTCATCTGCATGTGGGTTAGGGCCTGAGGCACTGTCCCTCGTGACTGATAGACCTCTCTTTGGGAGAGGCTGTGGAGGGCCGAAGCTGAATGAAAAGAACCAGGGCCTGGGGGCAGCGCCGAACACCTGCCGTCCTGGTAAAGGTCCGGGGTTCAAGGCTTGCTCAACCAGGCACCCAGCTGCTTCCCACAGCCCACCGCCCCACATTTCTCCACACCTGCTTGGGTGTGAGTAGCTTTGAAGTCTTGTGTGAACTTGACCAATGAAGTCCCACCAGGACACTAAAGTGAGAGAAAATTGAACTGAGGGGCTAGGACAGTCTAGATATGGTCTAGATCCTGACCCTACAAGACTGGTTCCCCGTCCCTGTTAGACCCCATATAGCAGATATCAATTAGACCTGCTTTTTCACTTAAAAGAATATAGGTAGTAGTATCACTAAGTTGTCCCCCATCCATGTGGTACAACAGCAAGACTCACATGCATAACAAGTATAGGTGTAACACATCCACACCCTGATCCATCCACACATGAAGGCTAGACCACACCTCAGCACACGAGCAAAGAACTGAGATGATCACCAGAATGAATCCATCTTCAAAACCCACTTCTGAGGAAGTGTAAGCACTGCTATTAACCGGCTTTGTCTCATTTCTGCACTTCCAGGTTTAACTTTTGAAAACTCAGAACCTTATAGACATGTCTCGCTTCAGTCCAGCAGGTTTTATCCATCAATCCCCACATTTCATTATGTCAAATCTCTCTGAGGTTCACCCTACCCACCCCGTCCTTGTTTGTTCTTTCCTCTGAATTTCAGGTCAACAAAAAACAGACCAGCTGTGAAATTAGACTGCACTGAACACTGTTGCACACCACTTGATGAACAGGGTGGACTCCCTACCCAGACCTCACAGTCACTTGCTCTTGCCCTCTTTCCAAAGCTCACACATGAGATTAAAGTTATTTCTCCAGAAATACATCCACACAAAGAGGAGCTCGGTTGGAATTTCATCAAAACCTACTCATCTGTTTTGCTTTGCAAGACGGAGAAAAGACTGGCCAGCCATGAAAGGCAAAATGTTTGCACCTGTTTAGCCAAGAACAGTGTTACATCAAACCAGAGAGGGGTCCAGAATCCAGGCAGGAAAGGGAGCTGAAAGGCAGCTCTGGAAACCACTGGTAATAACTCTATTTTACCATCCAATGAAAAATCTTTGTGTAAGTATGTCAAGCTAATTAAAATGAGGATGTGGCTCTCACTGTGCTGCTGCTGCAGGACAGTGGGTTATAACACTCTAACAGTCTTCATGGGAGACAATACAATCGCAAGCTCTCCCCCATACTCGTGTCACATCAGACATGGGGCATGCTCAACTCTACTACCCACTTCCAATCACTGACAGGTGCTGTAGGTCACCTGCTACTTGGGAAGTTGTCCAGGTTCCAGGGGGGGTCAAAGGTCCGTCTGTGTTCTTTGTTTCCTAAAGCAGTGTACTTTCCCCAAGGCATCTATGATCACTGCCATCAATAATCGCCATGACTTTCTCAGATGAGGGTCATTCATAATCATTACCATTGTCAATAGCCTATGACCTTCACTTTAGTTGCTTCCTAGGGATACTACCCATGACTTTCACGGGTATCTTCTTCCATAATCATTGCCAACAACCATTTCCCAAGACAATTGCCTATGATCTTGACATAACCCATTGTGTGTGACTGCCGCCCTTGGCCATCATCATCTATGACTTCTACTTGTGACCACTGTCATGACAATCTCCCCATGATCAGCCCCAATTCCATCTGTAAGGCACTCATCGTAGCCTTCTCCATGGCCATAACAATGAATATATCCAGTGACCACAGATATATCTGTGTGGTTATTGGATTTCAGAGAGCACATGATCTGTGACAAAAAGAGAGCAGGAGCCAGAATAGCATCCACTTTAAATAATGGATGACATTATTTCTCCTAAAAGAGGGTAACAGACCCCAAACATGCAATGAGAATAAAACAATGTATCTAGTATTGTCTCATCTCTGTGTGTAACAGCTTCCAGTCACCCATGCGTGCCTCATGCAAAGAATATGGCATCCACGGGGTAGTTGTCACCACCTAGATGTAAATCTATCTCCCACTCAAAACGTCAAGCTAATAGTGAAAAGAACCAGGGTACAGTGTTCTGGAAGATTTACTTCAGTTTATCATAAAAGTCAACTATCTGAACATTTATTACAAACTATATTTAATTCACAATATATGAATTTTCAAAGAAATGCCACTTATTAATTTGCAAGCTATATCTAGCCAAGAACTAGGAAGAAATGAGACCATATATTCAAATATCTACCTTATTCATTAAAATAATTGACAATGATCAGGATGGATATTATGTATTTTGCCTTTTTAATAGAGATTTATTTTTCTGGTAGCTCAATAGTAGAGCAATTTCCAGTGCTTTGAAAACATTAATCTTGGGCTTTAGATTTATTCTTTTAATTTTAATTTACTTTATGTGTGTGAGTGTTTTGCCTGCATGTATGCCTGTGCACACATGTGTGCACCCATGCAGTGTCTGTAGGAGCCAGAAGAGGTCATTAGATTCCCTGAAACTGGGGTCACAGGTGTGTTTGTGAGCTGCCATGTGAGTGCTGAGAATCAAACCCGAGTCTTCTGGAAGAGTAGTCAGTGCTCTTAACCACAGAGTCATCTCTCTAGCCCAGGCTTCATATTCTGACCTCTTGCTTAAACTGCACACTGAATTCTGTGAGTGATCAGATCCCTTTTCCCTCTCATCTTCTCTCTTTGCATGGAGTGGCTGGCAGTGAACCTTCAGCACCCTCAGCAGGATTTCCCTGGCCTTCCATACGTACACCCAGCTGATGTGGAGCAAGATGTGAGGTTCCTCACCTGTGCCGACCTACTGTGCATGTTTTTCACCTGCACCGACCTACTGTGCATGTGTTCCTACTTTTTGGTTCTCTAGTCTATACATGAGTTCCTACTTATTGGATCTCTCTGGAAAAGAAAGTTGACGGGACCCTTTTCTGTTCTGCAGTTTGAGGAGTTTTCTGTGTTTATAGTAATTGTGTCATGTCATGTTCCTTGCTCTGAGACTTATTTTTATTATTTGTATGTATTCATTGTACACAGTGTTGAGTTTCAAAGAGACAATTTCCTTCAAGCATATTATATAGTTTACTATATTTGCCCCCCTCCTCCCACAACCTTCTTTGGGTCTCTCCTCTTTCCCCCTTGCACTATTGTCTTCCCAGGGATATGGTGTGTGTGTGTGTGTGTGTGTGTGTGTGTGTGTGTGTGTGTGTGTGTGTTATATTTGTATGTGTGTGTGGTGTACACAAGCATGTGTCCATGTGAATGTGGAATGTGTTGGTGGTGTGTATGTGTGTGTGTGATGTGTATGTGTGAGTTTGTGTGTGAGTGTGTGCATCTATGTGTATGATGTGGCTGGTGTACTGTATATGTATGTCTTATATATACAGCCTGTGTGTGTGTGTTCTAAAACCCTTAACCATCAGAAAATGCAAACTAAAACTATGTTAAGATTCTGTCTCATCCCAGTCAAAATAGTTATTATTAAGAAATAACAAAAGCAAGAATAAATGTTGGCAAAGATATAGGGAAAGAGAGCCTTTATACACTGCTGGAGGAGAAATAAACTGGCCCAGCCATCCCAGAAATCAGTATGGCTTAACCATATCACTTCCAGATAAATACCTGTAAGACTCCAAGTCAATATATCACAGAAATACCTGACTGACTGTTTCAATGCAAGCATATCCTTCCTCCATCCCCAGCCTAGTAAGACATAGGTATTGAAGTAGATTCTAAAATCATGAAAGATTTCAGCATATTAATAAATTAATTCCCTGGCATGTGCACATAAATACATCCACATATGTACATGTTGAGGTTTATGTGGTGTGGAAGAGAATGTGTGAGACAGATCATATTTTATGTCTAGATGTGTTTTGGTGTAAAACTTTCATCAATCGAAGGATAGAAGAGATCAAAATTGCTTGGATATTGAAGCTTTCATATAAGAAAGTCTTTCTGTGAGATTTTCTGTACTTTGATGCAATATATAGACACACAAATATGAAAGTTGCCAGCTTAATATTTAACCAGTGGCCAATCCGTAGAGGTGTGATTCTCATTTCCAGAAGGGGCCCTGGTACAAGCAGTGACTCGTTTTAATAGACATCAGGCATTAAAAGGGGGAGGACTGTTAAGTTGCGATTCAGCTGAGAGCCACAGGGCACAATATGTTCCGTGGGTCAAAAGCACACGTCCTAAAGGAGTGTGCGCCCTGGAACGGTGTCTTCGTTATTAATCCGGAAATTGCATTTTTTAGAACCGATATTGTTGACTACATAAGTCCCTATTTTTTTTTTCTCCAGTGGAAATTTTTATCAAGCAGACTTCCCTTTGCTGCCGGAGATGGAAGGCAGCTCATACTCTAGATGTAGTCGTGTGTATGCTTCTGCAACTGTCTCGTGAAGGCACTTGCTCTCTCTGTGTAGTATCTTCCTAACCAGTGACCTTCACAAAAGGCCTTTTCAAAGAGGCTGGACAGTTTGGCTGGCAAGGATTCCAAAAGACAGATTGTCGGGTGAGAGGTCACAGTGAAACGGCCATGGTGGGTGTGACTGGATGGAGCAGCTACCCAGCACTATGTGCTTCCCTTCGCTGGAGGTGAAAAGATAGTCCCCAACAACAGAACAAAGTCACCACAGCTGGGCCACAGGATGAGTTGCCACGTGCTTGATCTGATTTACATTGTGGAAAAAGTCACAGGAGTTAGGTAACACTATCTTTTAAATAATGATCAACCTACCAAATCTAACAAGATTTCCCTAGGATCCTCTGCTCTCATAGAGAGAAAGCACCAACCCCCCCCCTCAAAAAATCCCATCTTTCTCAAGAGTCACCACCTCTATAACCAGTTGACTTGCTGATGGGTCTTGGGGCAGGTCACAAAATGTCCTCTACCACTAAGGGAGCTACAGGTGTGGTCATTTGGCTGTTTTGGTCTCCTGCTTTGCCACTCAGGTAAATCTTAACATAGCCATTATTTTCCCGCTCTGTCAAAGGGAGCATTCTCCTGCCCTGTTTCTAGTGCAGCAGCAGGGCCACAGAGAACCCTGAGCACGAGTGCACACATACATGGACTACCTATAGGACACCCTGAACTTGGATGTGTACACAGCTCACGTTCATTAATTCCACCCTAGGCCTTCTAAAGACAGCAACATGGAGACTGAATCTGAAATACCCTTCCAAGTTGTTAGGGCAACAGTTCAGAAAACAGATGTCTCATTCCAATCAAAAGTGACTGAACAAATAATCAAACTGAATCTATAGCCCAGCCCAAGCAGGAACAAGGCCATGCCCTCTCCTACCCCAACTTGTCCACCACCTAGTACCTATTGGCAAGACAGAAAGATACCAGGACCCTCATGGGAACATCCAGCGGAGACTCGGACACTGTTGCATGGACTGTAAGAAGATGCAATCGTGACTGTCCCACTTTGCCTGTGAGCTGCTCCTGTTTGTGATGTTCAATACCATTTATGTTACAGCCCCCAAACATAGGATTTCTCTTCATATATAGATCAAAACAGTAAATTACCTTGCAAATAAATTTAACTAAAAGAAAAAAAAAATAACCTGTGATCTTCTGCTGCTGCCATTTGTGAGCTTTCCTGTCCTTTGCAGAGTTCTGACTATCTGCTTAATTGCATTTTCCCTCTGTCTAAAGAAACTTGACTGACATTCTCTACTTTAAGGGTCTGCTAGGGATACATTCCTTCAACTTTCTCATGCTAGGAGGTGCTGCTTAGGCTGCTAGGTAAAAAAAAAAAAAAAAGACATCAATCATGCTATCTAGTATTAGATTCTGCATGCTACAATCCTCACCCACCAGGTAACATGTGCCTAGGTGTAATAGTGTCATCACGGTCTGTGGGAAGAGCAAAACACTCTCTTGATTGGATCTGAGGCCTTCTCTACAGAAAGGAATTCATCCCTGGCAAACATGTTCAAAATCCATAGCTAGAAAAGCCATGGGCCCAAGGGGAAACCCTATCAATATTGATAATAAATTGCTTTCTAAATACTTATAGTCATAGAGTGGCACTGCTCTCAACTTTGGCCAGAGAAATTTCTTGTAGAGGTTAATGCAGAAATACATTACTGTTCAAAGTGTAGAAAATAAGCAACCATGAGTGCTCGGCCATAGATGTCCAGGTCACACACAACATGTTTAGGAAGCATGAAAGAGGGACAGAAAGAGTTAGGAACCAGAGAATGGCACAGAGTGCTGTGACCTGCTGTCCTCAGGACATAACATGGATGGTGCACACATAAACTCACATAGTGATTAGCTACACAAGATGAAACCAGCTAGAAATTCCAGCATGAACAGAGGAGGGGCTCCCAAGACCTCACCCTTAGCTGAGGAGCAATGAGAGTTTGGTGGCTGCAGGGAAAGGGAGAGTTACTGTTCTTCAGAAATACAGTCATTGGTAGGCTACACATGCTCCAGCCGATGATCCCACACCAATGTACATAAGGGCTCAATGGGTTTAAATAAGTAGATTGATGGATGGATAGATAGATAGATAGATAGATAGATAGATAGATAGAGACACACACAGAGAAAGAGAGAGAGAGAGAGAGAGAGAGAGAGAGAGAGAGAGAAGAGAGAAGTTGGGTGGGTAGATGGACAGACAGATAGATAGATAAGGAGGACATAAAGTTAGGAAAGAGATCTGATAGAGGGGAGAAGATGTGATCAGGGCACATTGTGCATATGTACAACATTTTTCAAGAATAAATAAAAACAAAAATTTAAATCTCCATTTTTACAAGATGACTCACTGCAAAAGAGCACTGTTTCTTCCTTTCATTTCTTCAGCTTCATTTCTCCCTTTGACCGTTTGACCCTTGTCTTTTGTCTTCCAGGTAGCAAGTAGTGCTTTATACAATTGTTTTAAAGATTTTTCTCTTAACCAATGTCTTCTACAATTTTATTTTAACCCATGGTTTCATAGATTCTTTCACATTTGTTAAAGTTCTTATGTCTGTAGATTTATAGCTATCACTAAACTTGGAAATTGTTTCTTAGTTGTGCTTCTAAGGGCCTGTTCCTCCTACTTCCTGAGTCTTTCCACTACAGTCAGCTATACCCTCTATTTTACCATTTTAAGCTCTAGGTACAGTCTGGTCTTCTAGATCAGCAGTTCTCTACCTGTGAGTCGTCATCCTTTTGGCAAACCTCTACCTCCAAAACTACACATCACAATTCATAAACATAGGAAAATTATAGTTATGAAGTGGCAACAAAAATAATTTTATGGTTGGGGGGGTCCATCACAACATTGTATTAAAGGGATGAAGTGTTAGGAGCATTGAAAATCACTGCTCTAGAACATCCTACTAAAGCAAGACAACCTACTTCATATCTGTAATTTCGCTACTCGAATGAATGGCAATACAAACATCTGATGCTCTAGCGGCTTTATCTGAATCCTCTCTTCTCAGATGGAAATTTAGATGAGTTTGCCTTTTTATACCCTGGTTGTCTGGGCTTACAAAGGTCCCTTTCCTATTGTCCCTTTGAAAAGTCTGGTTTCTCAACAATGACATTAATAGCAGTTACAGCCTCTTTGTCCACCCTGTCTGCAGTTTAAACTAAATTCACACTCCTTTCTCACCAATTCTGTTTTTCACGTATTTCTACTCTCTTTTGCTATAAATCCTGTAAATGCAGAAAGCAATAATCATGTCCTAACCCAGGTAGCTATCTATCTTTACAGTTTTTTCCACCAAGTAACATTACTCTTTAAATCAACTTTCAAATCCTGGCATCATTAAGCTCTTTTCCCAGATGATAGGGGTTCTCTAGCCAGTTCCAAATCTGTTCCTGCTCCTTCTACCAACCAGTTCAGGTGAGCTGAATCACATGATCGGGTTTATCGAAGCAACACCCTCTTCATGGTAGCAATTTTACATGTTACCTACTTCTCTTGTTATAATCAAACGCCTGGAAAGAAAGAGGGGCAGGAGCTTCCTGGCTCATGCTTAGAGGGTGTAATCCGTCATGGCAGGGAAGGCTTACAGTAGTATGGCTGAGTCCTTGCCTATAGATATGAGAAACTAATTGCTCATACTCAAACATATCAGGAAGCAAAGAAAGGGAGACACCAGAGCTCAGCTCAATTTCACATATTCCTTTTTATGCAGTCCTGGACCCCAGCCCATGTGAAAATGCTGCCCAGGTTCAGAGATAAATTTACCTCTCAGTTAATCTTCTTGGAAATGCTTTCATCGACACACCCCAAGGTGTGCCTTACTAATGCCCTGGGTACTTCATGATCCAGTCAAGTTGACAGTCAAGATTAACCAGGGCAAAAAAAACAGAGACTCTGAGATTTTGATGGGTGAGATTGCTGGTCTCAAGAGTCACTTGTGGGCTATGAGGCCAAGTCCTCTGATCTTTGTGGAGAATGGTCTACATCATCCACTGACTTCCCCACTGAGACCATGAAGGGTTCTGCAAAGGATGGAAGTCCATACATAGCCAGGATATCAGAAGCTTTAAAAGAAGTTCTCAGAAGACACCACAGACAGCAGAAATCATAGTTCCTTAGGAAATGTTTCCTGTGGCAGCTCTTGTGCTAAGTGGATCTGATAGAGCTCTGATACCTCACTGTATTTAAAACATTACAGAAACCCAATTCCTCCTGTTTTTACAATAACTCTATAATATTTATTATATAATAAACATCTCTTCTAGTCTAAAATATGATAAAAAGCTAAAAGCTTTTAGCTTATAAGTATTAAGCTGAAATTCAACTAACTGGAATACTAAGAGAACATAGAACATATGTTTTATTTAATCCACCAAAGGAAATTATATTGAGATATACCATATTGTTTATGCTTGATTCCATGCAGTGGGGAAAACAAATAACCCTAAACAGCCAGGTCCTGCCACCAGCTGAACTTCACCTGCTGCTCTACTCACTTGGCCAGCCTGTTAGAAACCTGACACATTCTGACCCAGTGGTTCAGACTATATGGGTCATGACTCCTTTCAGAGAATCAAATGACCTTTCCCATGGGTCACCTAAGACCATCAGAAAACACAGATATTTACTTTAGTATTCATAACAGTAGCAAAATTACAGTTACAAAGAAGCAATGAAAGTAATTTTATGGGTCACCACTACATAAGGAGATGTATTAAAGGTTGGTCACAGCATTAGGAAGGTTGAGAATCACAGTTTTAGCCTAGCTGTCTGCCCCTTCCACAACCACTTGCTGTTCTACTACACATAACCATCAATGTAAGACACTCAGAAATACCAATACTCTAAACCCAGTTGTGGTGAGACAGCCACTAGGCAAGAAATTGCCTCTTTTCATCTACAGACAAAATACTGTCCAGAAAAAGGACACACTTGTGGAATAGTCAACTGATTATATCTGCCAAGACAGAGTAATCACCCTTAAAAATTCTGCATTACTAGGTCTGTCAGATGATCCTGGGCCAGAAGGCTGAAGACCAGATGCTCCAACGTTTTGAAGTAAGGAACTGTCCAGGTGTTCAGCGGTCTATATAAATTGGCTAAGTTTTGGAAGCCATGCTTTGTGCTTCCCATATCTTCAGTTAATTCTGTCATTCTGGATTTCTAATGGGATTGAAGACTTATAGTCTCACAGCCAAGCAGGTTATTTACTTTGAGAGGATAGTTTTCAGATGGCATTCATTTTAAAGACAGGACATAAGCCAGGTTCAGAACTAAGCCTTTTAGTTAAGAGAGATAGCAGAGGTTCTATTTAGTTAACAAAAATAATAGACTGGGTATTAGGTCTGTCTTGCACTTTAACAATCACAACATAGAAATATAGTTTGTGCTCAGTATATCTAAGAGAAAAGAGTCTTTTAATTGGACAAAAAGGGGGAAATGTTGTGGATAGCCTCAGCCTTGTATTTTGATCCTAGTTCCCAGTGATTAGCCCCAGCCTTGTATTTTGATCCTAGTTTCACTTTCCTGGGAGGGGCTGCAGAGGATGATTGAATCTGTACACAGGTGACATCTTGTAAACCTTCTGTCCAATTAAAACCTATAAATAAAGGCTAGAGCCAGAGATTGGGCAGTAGAAGGGGAGCGAGAAAAAGGCTTAGGGGAGGAGAGAGTGAGAGGAATTCATATAAAAGGTAGAGCAGAAGGGAGGCAGAGGGAGAAGCAGAAGGAAGTCGACGGCAGAAGGAAGTCGGGCCGAGGAAGAAAGGACAAGCACTGGCCTGGATAAACCACAAGTTATAAGGGATCTCATAGCTGGGAATAGAGTAGTGTAATGGTAAATTTGCCCAATCAGGCATGCAATTTATACCATAATTATTGAGTTGTGTTTTCCTTTACTGGTCTCCTTCAGGTAGGAGATTTACCCGACAAATTTGGCAGTTTTAATATTTACTACTTCACTACAGAGCCATTGCTCTGGTACTTTGTTTTATCTATCTTTTCAAAGAATCTTTTTCACACAGATTTTTCTCAGCAGTACATGGAACTTTCTTCAAAAGAGTTACATATTAGAACACAATCAATCTTAAAACATATTAGATATTAGATATTATCCCTGAATAAGGCTAGGTATCATCCATGAGAGAAATTTCAAAAAGACCACAAACTCATAAAGATTAAACAACATACTATTAAATGATACATAGGTCCTTAAAGAAGTTAAGAAATAAAATTTAAAATCCTAGAACCAAATGGTAATTAAAACACAACATATCTAAATCTGTGGAATACAATAATGGCATCTCTCAACAGAAAATTTTATAGCCCTAAGTAATTACATTAAAATATGAGATGTTGCAAATAAATATCTTAATTATACAACTTAAGGTCTTGGGAAAACACGAACAAATCAAACCCCAAAACAATGGATGGAAAGAAATAATTCAGATAAGGGCAAAAGCAAATGAAATAGAAGCAAATCTAAATATGAAGAATCATTAAAACACATACTTGATTCTTTGAAAATATAAATAAAACAAGGCACTAGAAAGCTGGACCTGCAGTTAAGAGCACTTTTGATTTATACTGATCTACATTCAGGTAGAGTTTACACAATGGCTGATGACTACCTGTAGCTCCAGTTTCGTGCCCTCTTTTGGTCTCCACAGGCTCCTACACGCATGTGGTGCACATAAACACATGCAAGTACACACATGTACACATAAAACTTAAAAATAAATAATTTTTTAAAAGATAAAAAATATCGACAAGTTCTTAACCAGTGTCCTAGCTTGCTTCCCATTCCTGTGAAAAACACTATGGCCAAAAGCAGCTTAGGGAGGAAAGGATTTACTGGACTTACACATCCAGATCATTGTCCATCACTGAGGGACGCCAAAGCAGAAACTCAAGAAGTAACAGAGTCAAGAATCAGAGGAGTGCTGCTTACTGGCTTACTCTCCCATAACTTACTCAACTTGCTGATATAATATAACCTGCCTAGGGTTGGAGCCACTCACAGTGGGCTGAGCCATTCTATCAATTACTAATCAAGAAAATGACCCCCTAGGCATGTCCAAAGGCCAATCTGATGGAAACAATTCCCCAACTGATATTTCTTCATCCCAGTGGCTCAGTTTGTGTCAAGTTGACAAAATGTATGGCCAGCACAATTGACATTTATCAACTTGAAACACATACACATCACCATTAAACCATAACCTTTTCTTAATTTTTAACCTCATGTTAATGTCACACTATAAAACTAGTATAACTCTAAAAGGTCCATGATTTTTTAATTTTTCAATGATTTAAAATTTCAAAATTCTTTAAAATATGTAAAATCTCTTAACTATTGTTCCTACAAAATAAAATTTAAGGATACTTGCTTATTCTAAGAGGGAAGAGTCGGGCAAGTTATAATCAGATCCAAGCAAAACCAACATTCTACAGTATCCAAAGTTTAGTGTCCAACATCTGGGACTACTAATGATTCCTGGCTCCAGGATGGAACAGACTGTCCAGTCCTGCCATTTGCAACACACAGCTACTTAAAAAAGACTTTGGCTGGCTCTATTCCACACCTACTGCTGTCGCTGCACAAGTCTCATGAGTCTAGGTCTCCTATGGGGGTCTCTGGTGTAGCTGAGGCTGTACCTTCATTAGTAGTCTCTCCTAGCCTCTTCAGGGTCTCACACCCTGCCCATGTCACCAAGCATCAGTTCTTATCTATGACCACTTGAATAGTGGGGTCTCCACTGCCACTGAGGATTCACCTTCACCAGTGGCATCTCTTAGTCTCTCTTCGTGGAGACTTCGATCCTGCCACGCAGTACCAAGCTTCTTCTACTTTGAATGATCTCTTCTTGCGTTCAAAACTCTTGCACATTTCCAGGTTTATCTGCCAGCTTGAAATGTAGTCTTGCCACCTGACCCCAGGTCACAGCTCAAAGTGCTGCAAGGATGATCTACGGGCAACTCAAAGAGAAAAAGTATCAACAGTTCTTACACAGGAGAGACAACTCTATGAACTACACACCAGTCTGACAGACACGTGCCAACACATGTAAAATTGAGCTACTTAACCAAGCACTCCCTGATTGGATTTGAGGCTCACTCAGCAGAAGGGGATCTCATGTCTGTGCTATAAGTTGATCGAAAATTTACGCCTCAGGAAGTTGTAGGCTTTATAGAGAAATTACCAATGATAATTAGCTAAATAGACATAACATCAAACTACCTTCTAAGTGTCTGCCTTTCCACCCTTATACAAAGGCTCGTAACCTGAGTCAGGGAAGCTTTTTTTGTGCTGTGAATGGCAGAGATTCACAGCTGCCCAAGATGCTGAGATCAGTGATGGATGATGGATCCTTTAAAAAGCCATTTATAATACACACTCCCCAATTCAGGTAAATTCCAGGAGACAAGCTGTTAGCTAGGACTTTTATTCATATAGGAGGGACCATAGCTTGGCTGCAGTCACCTAAGTAACAAGAATATGAGCTAGCTTTGGAGATGTCCTATTGTAAACCAGGAAAGGAGGTGATATGGACTCCACACCTTCCTTTGGGCAATCTATGAAAATCTGGACTGGCCTGACTGCATAAAACTACCCAGTCCAATGAACCCAGCTACCCCTGCCTTCTTCTACTGAGAAGCCAGACACTATCTGAAGGCAGAGACATCCAGAGTCCGGGGTGACTGATCCCAAAGAGGCTTCTGTCAGCAGATCTCAGCTCCTTCCCTCATACACTCCTTCCAGAATGCAACCCTGCTTCCTATGGCCTTCCTTGAGGCTTGCTGGTATAAGACCTAATAAGCCAGCCTGCCACTAGAAGCTTAGGAAGGTACCAACTGCCAGAAGCTGAGGTGCCTGCTACTCTTTGAGAAGGATGCTTCTGGTGGACTCTTTTCTGGTTCTGTCTTCAAGGATGACTACACGGGTCTGTTTGGCAGAGAACCACCTGAGTATAAGCGTTTGGAGAGCAGGCATGGCACCTTGCTCCTGCCTCTAGGAGCACAGTGCCTGCTGCAGTGCACACGCCACAGAGTGGGTTAATATTTAATGGGCAGAGCTGGTGGCTGCTCCCAGGGCACCCCTGGGGTCCATTAAGCTGCCCTGTTTCTCTCTCCTCTGTGGAGATGTCAAGACTCATCCATCTGCTCTTGTGTTGTTCCGTGTCTAAGGCTGAGAAATCACTCACTCGTGAAGCTTCCATTGTACACTCCCTCACGGTGTGCCCCATTATTACAGCCAAGATGGAAGACGTTAGACTCAGATATGAGATCCAAAAACCAGTCCAGGGTGTTTGACTTGGAACTCAGTTTTCCATCTATACTTCATCATTATATGGTAGAAAACTAAGGGGCAAATTCTAAAAGAAAACTTAACCATAAGGAAGAGGGTTACAGAACACAGAGTCAGACCCTCCCCTGTGAGAACAGAATCAGACACTCACCTGTGAGAAAAGACAGACCCTCACCTGTGAGAACAGAGGCAGACCCTCACCAGAGTGGGAAGAGCCACACATCAAGACCAGCATGAGGACAATGTGATATCTTGATTCTAATTTTTTTTTCCAGTGGGGTTGTTTTTAAATAATAAAACACAGTTTCTTTGTGTTTTTGTTGTCTCTAAGAGAGCAGATATCATATTTTTCTTTCATTACAGAATTTCCTGGAGATCTGCTGAAGTATACTGTCAACATAATTTGAAAGTCACAGGAGCTGGGCACCACACACTCCCCTTCTCCAGTGCCAGTCCAGACCAACCTCCCTTGGCTGGAAAAGAAGGGTAACAAGTATCAATTAAGTTGTGGCTTTGTTCAGGCCATTTCTCATTCCTGTCCTGCTTTTTAGGTGCCTTGCCACTGCCAAGTAGCTTCTGCAACACTCCTCTAGCAACAGCATTGAAATCACACTTAATGAAGTGGCTTGAGGGACATTCAATGAGTCACCCAACACCTGGATCCCAGGGATGATGTACAGATAGATATTCAGAGAGACACCATTAACACAACTCCAGATCCAAAATAGATTGAGTCGATGAGCTGACGGAGAGGAGCCAGTGTATCTGCCAGTTACATCCTCCAGGATCCAGAACAAATCTGATAGTACCTATCCACATGATCTTACTAAAGAGCAGGCCAGCCCAGGAAGATGGACCACTATAAAGGGCCAGCCCATGGCTCTCTAAGGATGTGCACTAATGAACGCTGCGTCAGGCTCTGAGATGGGAAACAACAGATGCTGTGCAAATTGGACCCCCCTCAAAATGGTTTATTGGTGAAGCTCGACTGGAGGGGCATACCAAGTCATTTCAGTAGACAAACGGACTCACCAACTACATGGAGAATGTGCTCTAAATTTGCTCTCATGCAAAAAGCTCAAAAGGGAAAGGAAGGAGGATACAAGTGCATTCAGTGAAGGAGGAAAGGGGAGAAGAGAAGAAGGAAGGGATAGCGGAAGATTGAAATTTGCAAAAAGACTAGCAAAAAAGGTGAAAAGGAGGGCAAAAGGAGAAGGAAGAAGGAAGGGAGGGAGGGAAGGAAGGAAGGAGGGAAGGAGGAAAGAAGGAAGGAAGGAAGGGAAGAGGAGGAAGGAAGGCAGGGGAAGCAGGATAGTGGGATAGGTATACAAGAAACAGAACTTGGGGGGAAAGAGAGGTAGGAAGGAGGTGAGGAAGGAAGGGTGGATGGGGGAAGAAGGAAGGCAGGAGGAGGGGGGAAGGATAGTGATCGGAAAGGGAGGAGGAAAGGGGGGTAAGAGGCATTCGGTATTTCATAAAATTTATCCGAATAGAAAACAGAGCTCCCCTGCTGTAGTCAGAAACCCAAGAAGGAATGCCATACTCAGCCATGAAGGACACTCATGGTCTTGCACATCAGACTCCTTAAATCTTTTCCAAGTCATCATATAGTCATGTCACCCTTTGTCCCAGCCCCACAGGCCACCCAACCAAGAGAGCCTGGGAGGTCCTCAGTGGTGCTGTCCAGGCAGGGCTGGCATCTGCAACTGCATGCTATATGACTCATGTAGGCCCCATACACATAAGTCCTCATGTGTCACTAATGTTGAGAGTCGTGCTCCCAGCTTCAGAGCAAAGTGCTCCAGTGCTAGTTTTCTCTAGGCCCATCAACTCCATGGCTGGCCTGTGAGGCCTGGCTGTCTCTTGATATTCAGCATCAGACAACGCCATTCATTCATCACAGCACCTCTGCTAGGTGCTCCACACACCCCTGGAAGTTTAGCCAATAAGGCCAGCATACACCTAACCAGGTGTATTGCCAGAGATCGCAGAGTATCTTACCAACCCAAGAATTCCGCTGTCACTAAAGGACCTTAGTATTCCACAACCACCTGAAATAGTGTCAAACTTATATTAACATGGATACCATTTGGAGGTAAAGATAAAACTTCATAGACAATATATGGTTCCACTGACATTCATACTCACAGACAACAAATCTTAAGTCGTGGTTTCATATTCCTCTTGCTATCCAAATTGTGTGGTTTGTCTTGATTCTTCATCAAGTATACGATTGCCAGTTGTCTTATTTTTATAGGAAAAAGTCTCACTTGTCTTTATTCAAATAACCCAGCCATCAAGCTCATGAAACAGAAATATACAAAATAAAATTTTCTGTTGTCTCCACTGTGTCTCCCACAGCTGCTCTGTGTGCTCTAGAAAGGTCAGGAGGGAGCATGTATAGTTGCACTTCCTGCCAGTGGAGAGGGCCCACAGGAGGTGGAACATCCCCTGCAGAGATCACCCTGAATGCAGACACAACTCCCTGTGAGGGAGCAGACTGTC
Organism: Mastomys natalensis; assembly: GCA_021653895.1. Lineage (NCBI taxonomy): Eukaryota > Metazoa > Chordata > Mammalia > Rodentia > Muridae > Mastomys > Mastomys natalensis. The sequence goes on along the minus strand of JAJTUV010001150.1, from coordinate 193,684 downwards.
ACACCCTGATCCAGCATTACCCAGACCAGTGATGGTTGGCTAAGGCCTTGAGCTTTCTCCATGGCCAAAGTCTCATGCCAGGCTGAGCCCAGCCCCTGATGGCCAGAGTCTCATCTCTGTTTGCTTGGCATCCTACCCAGATGAGTTGCTCTCTTCTTGGTATCCTGTAGGCCAGAATGTCCAAAAGAAACAGACACAAGCCTCCTACGCATTATTGCAATTTCCATGGCTACACTGAGAAATGGGAAACAGGTGCAAGTAATTTTAATAACATATTTTATTTAACCAATACAGTCAAGAGCTTACTACCCCACAATCAATGCTAAACTGCTACTGATACACGTCATTTTTCTTTGAAGACTCTCTTGTTCACTACAGAAGACCAGTGGGTGCATCTTCTCCCAGAGCATCAGCTGACCAGCTCTCAGTGACCATATGAGTTCAGTGTCTGCTGTGCTGAAAAAAAAAAAAGCTCCAAGATAATGTCAAAAATGCCCTGTGCAATTTTAAATACAAAATCAATATCATCATAAATCCAGGACTAGTGATAGCTATCTGTAACCCCATCTTCTGGGGAAGATAAAGCAAGAAGATTCCAAGTTCAAGACTATCCTGAGGAATTTAGTGAGGCCATATCCTAAAGTCTCACATTATTCACACTGTGTGTCTGTGTGCTCACACATGCACATGCTGAACACATGTGTAAGAGATCAAGAAACAATTTGTGAGAGTCAGTTCTCTCCTTCCGTCGTGTGAGTTCCAGGGATTGAACTCAGGCTGTCAAGCTTGGCAGTGGGCACCTTCACCTGATGAAACATCTCTCTGGCCCCATATCCTAAAATTTTAAGAAGTGAAAATGAGGGCTGAAGAGGTAGTTGGATGGTAGAGTAATTGTCTAGCCTGCCCAAAGCCTTAAAGTCAATCCCAAGTACCAGAACCCCCCCCAAAAAAAAATCACAAATCATGCATATTTTATCTCACTGCCTTTGTTGGGTGTTTAAAGAATGACAGAATGCACAAAGTCTAGCCTGGTCTTTAGGTTTACATGGAAAAGTAAATATCCAATTACAGACCCTGCAGTGCCCAAAGCATAAGTACCATTGCATGCATGGTGCATAAGCAAATCTGTTGATTCAAGGGACTAAGATATGTGTCTAAGGAGGGAAGGAGAGAAAGCAGGAAATTTCTGAGAAGATGTGGGGGGCCTGTAGCAGGTAGCACAGTCAAAGAAGCATACCTGACGCAAGAACATGGACAGAGTGACAGGGTACGTGGTACCCCTGAGAAGAATAAGAACTATCAGTGAGACAGAAGACAAGGGTGGGCTAACATAGTTTCAGGGGAGCCTTGACAGCCTGGAGACAGTGAGAGCCCCAGCAGAATCACACAGACTGCTGGCCTCTTGCCATCCCTGATCTAACAGGCTGGAGGGTTTTTACACCAGAGTTTCAGGCAGTTGTGAACACTGGCACCTCACCCTAAGGACCCTGCAGGACACAACTAGTGAGAGTCAGCTCTGAGCACTGCAGGAAGTGGTCAGTGACTACACATGTGGCTTGTCAGGCAGCAAGGCTCCAACTGGTGCCCCGGAACTTATAATTGTCTTTGGAGGAGGACAGTGAATTAACACAGGGATCAGGGTATTCCTGGTAGCAATGGTACCTCCTTATCAGCAGAAAGGACCCAGGGCATACATGTTATACTCTACCTCCACTGACATGCCATCACAGAAGACCACCAACTAGCTGTCTGGACACAACACAGATGAAATCCCAAACACGGCTCCATGAGAAGGAGACCCAGAAGGCCTTCCTTTACAGTGCAGACCTCGCAAACAGACTCATAATAGGCCAAGAAGGACCCTCACAAGAAGGACAATGGAAAAGCAAATCTAATCAGCAGTGATAACATGAGTCTTGGCCAGCATTTAATGGTATGGCCTCTGGGTCCCTGAGATACAAGCATTAACCAGATATAGGCAGGAATCACTCAGTGAGGTAGACAACAGGGTGGACAGTCAGGAATTTACCCACCCATATTTTAAGAGGTTTCTATAGATTGCAAGTTTCCAAGTTACTCCAAGTGAACAACAACCAACAGACATGCCCATTCTGGGGGTGGGGCACATGGGTCCTCTTCCTGCCAGTAACATTTTAAAGGAAACTTAATGATATGGTTGCAAATCACTGAAGGCAAGAGTGGTTACAAGCTGCAACCCTATAAAATAAAGATGCTTACAATGGTTGCTTTTTGCATGTGACAGGGACACCGTATGGGCAGCTGCTCCTCTGTCAGTTACTTTGCTTGCTGCTGCAGTGGAATACCCAACTAAGAGGACTTAGAAGGAAGGAGTTATTTGGGGTCACAGGTTGAGGGTAGAGTCCTTGATAGTGGGAAAAAGCATAGTGGCAAGACCTTGAGGCTGCTGGCCACAGTCTCCACAGCCAGGGAGCAAAAGGTTGGTTCTCAGCTCATCCTCTCCTTTTCATTCAGTTCAGAGGTACAACCCCTAACCACAGTGGGTCTGTGCACCCCAGTTAACCAAATCAAAAACTTCCTCACAAACACACCACAGAACAGGTGATTCCACATCCTGTTAAGTTACTATTAACCATGTATCTCCACTCTTTGTCCCTCAGTTTCTTCTATCCCATGTCTCCGTGGCCATCTCATACTGCCAAAAGCATTCAGTCCAACTTCAAAAGCCCTAGAGTCTTTAACAGCTCCAACACTGTCCAAAAATGTAAATGTGGAGTCTCCTCTGAGACTTAGGCAATCTCTTAACTGCAAACCCTGCAACATCAAAAAACAAGTTACGTATTTCCAACACACACTAGCACAGAATAAACATTGCTATTCTAAAATGGGGAGTAAAATATAGCATGAGATATTGGACCAAAGCAAAATTAAAGATCAACAGAGCAAAGAGCTAGGTGTGTGGCTTCGTGTCCAGCATTTTGAGTTTATGATGAATTCATCTGGTTTCCAAAGGATTTTAATAGCCCTGGCATTTAGCGTTAGAGGTTACAGAATACATAACCTTTTTCCTGGGCCAATTGCATTTCATATATAGAGCTTTCCTACGTGGAGGTCCACATTTCTAGCGTCTCTAACATCCTGGGATTTCTACCAAAATAGATTTCAATGTCACGGCTTCATGCTAAAACCCCTTAAGTACCCCTTGCAAGGAATATGACCCTTCCTTGTATTGCCTGTCCTCAGTAGCCTTCTCAAACCTTGGCTCAAGCTTCCATGACTCCCATAATCTGCATCTAGTATGTTTGTTAAATAAGTACCACGTGGATATCATTGCTAAGTCCTCTGCCACCTTGAGATGTAGTTGGGTCCCATTGGCCCACAGTTGCATTGGTTGTATTGTGCCTTTCAGGCTGATCTTGGGTAAACACTTCCTTCAAGTTTCATTTTCTCAGTGTAGGTTCTCTTTCTTCTAATAAATCTTAATTTTCATGAGATGGAGCTTTAAGTGTTTGGGGTCCTGCCTCTTGGTAGTGAAACTCCATCCTCTGGTTACATATCTACAAGCTGCCTCATGAAGCTGGGTTCTAGGCCGTGTGTCCACATATGAGAGTGAGCAATGTATCAGGAGGGCACCTTTGTTCACTTGCTGCAGTCCAGCAAGGAGTTAAGCCGTGAGGGTTAGCAACTGCTGAGGTTCCTTGACTAGGTTCATGCTCTCCTGAGATTGAAGTCCTTCAGAGATCTTTCTTATTGCACCTTCCCCAACCAGCCATGTAGAGTCTGTTTCTTGGTCTGACATCTGCCTTTATGCTCTGTTCTACCCAGGCATCTCCTTGGTGGGAAAGTCAAGGTGAAAGAAGAGCTGAGAGTCACTGTGTGAGTATGGGAGCTGAAGTCATCATCCAGGTGAGGAGGTTGAGGACCACTGCCCTGGTACCTCAGGTGTTGGCTAATAGCCTCAACTTGAGAGAGCCTAGGATCACTATCGCCGAGGAAACAAACTTCTAGACATATCTGAGAAGGAGCTAGATAACTTAATTTAGGTTGGAAATTCTCTCTAAGTGTGGGCAGCATCTTTGCTGTAGGCTGGGTTCCTGGACTGAACAAAATGAAGAATGTTAGCTGTGAACCAGGAGTTTCATCTTTCTGTGCTTCTCATCTGAGGATGTAATGAGATCATCATCCTTCACAGTTTCCTCCTGACATGACTTCTCTGACATGAGGGACTCAACCTTCAAGCTGTGGCCAAAATTAACCCTTCCTTCCTCAAGCTTCTTTTATTAGGTATTTTCCATAGGCAATTAATACAAATTGGTACCAGGAATGGGGTTATTCCTAACCACATGGTTCTTATTGGAACTTATTCTTGTGGAAGAATTTTGGATTTTGTGCTGCAAGTAGAGCTTATTGGGTCATCCAATTGGGCTTTTGGAAGACCAGAATGTTGAGAGAAATGCATATAGAGGAAGTCTAGCTCAGAGATTTCACAGGGGAAGAAGGACTTTATTGGGAACTGGGCTAAAGGTGCTCAAGTAATATTCCAGCAAATAATTTGGCTTCATTTTGTGTCATGATAACTTGAGTGAGGGTGAATTAAAAACATAGATCACTGGACTTGGTGGAGGACATTTTCAGACAGTGTAGTGTTCAGGTGGCAGCATAGCTTCTGTTCACTGTGTTTATCCAGATATAAAATGAGATAGTGCAAAAAATTAAAAAAAAATATGAAGTTTGGTGAAGGCAGAAGTATGAATGCAGTAAAGTTGTGGAAAATGGGAAGTGTAAATGTTGAAGAGATTAGGATCATGTGGTGATTAGAATGAGACTGTTCTCCACACTCTCGTGTGTTTGAACACTTGATCCCAAGTGGGTGGTGCTCTTTGTTGGAAGTTTAGTGGTGCAGCCTCACTGCCCCTCCACTATATGCATTTCTTTTGACTTTCTAGTCTCCCAAATGCCCAGCAAAATGATTCAGTGAGCTCTGCTTATAGCACAAAGTTCCAAACTCTTCCACATTGCTCCTTAAAATTAGTTCCAAAGGCCTAAGAAGCACAACCAGGAAGAGTGTAATTGGGAGAAAGCTGTGAAATTAAAAGCCTCACACCACTTCTATGTCTCCCCACCATGTCGAAAATGTTATCCCTCTGGAACTGTAAGTACAAAACCCTCTTTGTTCTGTAAGTTTCCTTGGTCATGGTTTTTATCATAGCAACAGAAAAGTAACTTATACAGATCATTAAAGATAAATCTTCTGTTAGCAGTAGGATAATAGGAAAGGTAGACCTAGCCCAGAGATATGTCACATGATCCATACATCCTTCACCGCACACTAATCAGGAGGACCACAAACACACCCTATAGTCCTCAAACCTTTCATCCCACAGCTGTGCCCAGTGACTGGAGCACCATATATACTACATCTGAATATCTCATGCTTCATTCAATGCTCTGTCCCAGTGGAAAACCACAGACAAGGCAAGGATATCTCACAGCACAGCACTGTAGCAGACAGAGAGCAAGTATATTAAAGCAGAGTTGAGACAGTTATTGCAGCCAGGAGAAACTTAGATGATGTCAAGCATATTTTGCATATGCTGAGAAGTCACAGAGTGGGCTAGAGTAGGTTAAGGTGGGGTCTAATTTAGACTTTCCATAGAAAATGTACTGCAGAGCCTGGGAGATGGCTCAAGGATGAAGACACTTTTGTGCACAGATCTAATAATCACCTGAGTTCAATCCTGAGATACCACTAGGTGACAGAAGAGAACTGACTCATGAGAGCTGTCCTCTGATTTCCACATGCACATAGTAGCATGTGTGTGCTTGTACACACATGTGCACACACACACATCTATATATATGCATGCATACACACATGCACACACATACATGCATCCATGCATGGGCACACACACACACACATGCACATACTCACACATGCACGTTCACATTCACACACACTCACATGCACAGTAACAAGTTGCAGGATATTTGATCACACTGTAAACCCCAAAAGTGTGCTATTTACTGAAAAAAACTGTTTCTAGTTATGGTGAGGTTCAACCCTAGCACACACCTTTAATCCGAGAGATTTCTGCTTGAATATTGTAAACAGTATTAAATAAAGTCAACCATAGGTCAAAAGGCAGAGCAAGCAACCAGTTGACAGGAAATGAACATAGGGGGGAAAAGGGGAGTAGTAGGAACTCAGGGGAATGGATAGAAAGGTGCACAGGAAGTAGAAGAGAAGGACATTCAGCTTGAGGGTTTTTTGAGACAATGTAGAGAATTTTCTTTTCCTTTGGGGATGTCACAGCCTTTCACCCCAGCATCTGGCTCCTGAGCCTTTACTGGCAAAATAGAATGTTTGACACAGACACACACACACACACACAATTTTTAAAAACAAAAAAATGGAGCTACCATGCTCAGAGAGGACCCACAGCTACTTCTGTCTCTAGCCATCAACATTCTCACCTACCAGGTAAGACATAAACCCCTTGGCTTAAATGTCTCCCCATCATCTTCTTCTCTGCGTCGGGCCCCAATTTGCTAAGCCACTGAGAACTTCTGTCTCTGAACATGTCTCACTCTCCGGGGACATCACCTCAGATCCTCCCTCTGCTGAACTTCCGATTCAACACCACAGCTCATGTGAGGCCCTAACTTGGCCCATAATGCCCTGACCTCTTTTTCATAATTCCTGCCTCCTGCATCTCCAGGGTGCTATTGCTACTCCTGTAGGTTAAGAACAAGGTTAAAGAGATATCCCATCAGACTGACCTTCAAACAATGGGTTCATGAGAACTAGATGACAGAGAGATCTAAACCAGAAACATTAGCCTGCTCACGGAAAGTACAGAGTGTACCGTTAGGCTCCTGTCTTAGTTACTGTTCTATTACTGTGAAAAGTCACCGTGACTAAGGCAACTCTTACAAGGGAAAGCTTTTAATTGGAGGCTTGTTTACAGTTTCAGAGGTTTGGTCTATCAACATCATGGCAGGGAACATGACCAAATGCAGGTAAGTGCTAAAGCAATAACTGAGAACCTCATCCTATCTGTAAACAGAGAGAGAGCCTCTGGGCTTAGCATAGACTTTAGAAACCTCAAAGCCCACCCCTAGTGACACACCTCCTCCAACAAGGCCACACCTCCTAATTCTTCTAATACTTTCAAATAAATGCCACTCCCTGGTGGCTAAGCATTCAAATATGTGAGCAATGGAGGTCACTCTTCTTCCAACCACCACAGTTCCCTTGTGAGGAGATAAGGAAGCAGAGGTGGTATGTCACGAGAGAGTGGGTTCAAGGCTTGTGGTCCTCACCAAACTAAACTAAGAGAGTTTTTCTTGTAGTTCAGACTAATAATTGAAATGCCTTTTCTAGATCAGGATCCTCCAGAAGAACTTTGGGATATGACATGTGCTCTGCCTGTAGTCTCTCTCCCTTGGCCTTTGCCACGTTAAATAGTCTGTTCCCAGGGGACACACTCCCATCTGTGTAACATGACAACGATGTCTGACATGATTCACCCTTCCAGCCCTGTCCACAGTACTGTATCAGGATTTGAGGACGCCAAGTCTGACCACAACGGTCTCTCCAAAAATAGGAAGTTTCTCCCAGCATGGATGAAGAATATTGGAAACATGGTAGAAAGTGTTTGTGTGTGTGTGTGTCTGTGTGTGTGTGTGTGTGTGTATCTGCGCACATGTGCATACATGCTCTTGTATACATATGTCACTTGTATACACACTGGATTATATTTTAGTGATTCCTTTCTTAATCAATGAGACAAATAGAGAATATCCAATTTCATCTGATTAGCCTAGGACTGAACAGGCACTGAATATAACTAGTACCCCAGAGAGATGTAAACCCTAAGATTTTAAATGTACAATGTCACCAACTACTTTGGACACAGTTAATAAGATCAACACCACCAGTGGGCCCACATAGGTACAGCAGCAGAAGAAAGTTCTGATTGGCCAAACATGAAGAGGAAGAGGTAAGGCAAGTAAGCCTTAACCTAATCTAACCTACCCTAACCAACCCTAACCCCTAACCCTAAACCCTGAACCCTAACCCAACCTAACCCTAACCTAACCCTAACCAAACCCTAACCCCTAACAAACCTTAACCCTAACCCTAATCCTAACCCTAACCCCTATCTAAACCACCTAACCCTCCACCAGGACCCATGAGACAAAGACAAATGATGCCTTCTTAGGGAGCAGACTGATCACGCACAGCCCAGGTGTGCATTTCTCTTCCCCAACAACCCCAGTACAGCTGCTGAATTACCTCCAACAGCATGTACAAGAACTCTGGGAGTAGATTCCAAGGGGCTCTTTAGAGTCTGCCCTCTGTTCTCCTGCCCAGCACCATCAGCCATACCTGCACAGCTATCTTGCAAAGCCTCAGAATTCTCAGGCTGATCTATGGGGGAAAGGTCCTACTCTCTTAGTATAATAAATATAACTGACTTCCAGTTAGTAGACTCTGATAAAGCTTCAGGAGAGAGTAATAAACTTATTCATTATCATCTTAACAAATGCCTTATTATCCTTAATCTTAATCTTAGTAGCATTTTGATTACCCCAAATAAACCTATACTCAGAAAAAGCAAACCCGTATAAACGTGGCTTTGATCCCATAAGTTTCTACAAAGTATCTTAATTGGCTAATAATTTCAGACCTGTTCTCTGTTGCTTTCAAGGGAGCAAGTGGACAAGCGGTGTGTTCTGTGTCTGCCTGGGATGCAGCGAAATCTCTGAGAAGCTGTCGGGATGTCACTCACTGTGAACACTACCAGGCGCACAGTTCAGCTTCCTTAGCATATTCTTCAGATCTGCATGGGCTGCCCGTACTTAAACATCATAAAGCGGTCATCCGTGATGCTCCTCACTCCGTCCTGATCAGCCACCCAGCCAGGCCTGCCAGAGCCATCAGGACATGCAAAGCAGGTGGAAGGAGGGAGAACTGGCTCATCTCCATTCCTGATGCTTCTCCAGCATGCTGGCTGAGGCCTATATGCAAATGATACTAACAACAATAAAAACAGAAGAATACTCTTCTTAAAGGGGCTGCTTTCCTGTTATTTTTTAAGTTCCTAGAGAGTTGCACCCTGAAGACACCTGGAGGATCCAGATGTAATTCAATCACTATGACCACTCTTACCCTTCCTCCTCAAGAGCCTCTATTCAACTTGGAGAGTGTGTACCCCACTCCCACCCAGACTCTGCACACCAACCTGTTCCTATCCTCTCCTGGGGTATCAGAAAGTCATGAAAGTACAGTGAATGTTCGTTCACCCTGTTCACTTTTAAAAAATAAATAATAACTGTGCCATGGAGGTATGATGCAACAGCTGTGTGTGGTAAGATTGTTCCCACATCGCCCAGGGCACAGAGTGTATACAGAAGCCACATCAAGGCATAGGGTACAGGGCAGCAAGGGGAGCAGAGACAGAGGAAGTGGGTGGTAGATTTCAGAATCCTTGGAGGGAAGAATCCAATGTATAGAAAACTTCCTAGAGTGGCTGCAGCGCTGCACAGCCTGTCTAACCCATGTGTCTAACTAGTGAGGCTATATGTGTTACTGTAAAAACAACCAACATTTGCTGCTGATGAGATGAGGGTTTCTATCTCAGGAGCCATGTCCAGGGATAAAGATGTCTCAGATCCTGTGAGGACTCTGCACAGTCAAGGCCACCAGGAGGAACAGCAACCAAAAAAGGCACCTGCTTTTAGAATCAGGAACTGATTCTAAAATCACATGACCGCAAGGCCATGATGTCCTGCTAGAGGTGGTTTAGATAAATAAAAGTCCTGTGACTTTTGTAGTAGAACTGACACAGTGCTTCTCTGGGGCCACTGAAGTCAGTTGCAGATTGAGAGGTAGAACCTAAAGGAATGTTAGACTCCTTTCAAGTCCTGGAGACCCCACATGTGGGTAAGGGTGGAACCTCCACTTTCTACAAGCCACTGATATTATACTGGCAGCTATCATCCACTGCCTAGGGCTGTTAGTGCTCTGGACTCTGTGGTTCCTCTCTACACTCTGAGAGCTTATGGGGACTGGACCCCATCCTCTGCCTGAGGTTGTCAGACCACTAGCCATTTCTTCCCATTCTTGAGGAGCTGCAGGGTCATGCACATAATCTTCTGACAAAGATTTGGCCATCAGCAGTTCCCAGGAAACACCAAATGGTGGGATGAAATTGTGGCTAAACAGGTGGTAGAATTGTATTGTGGGCTGTCTGTGTCCCAAATCCCTCTTGACACCCAGCACTTTGAAAGGATGATGATGAGGTCTTCCGTGTGTGTGGTGAGCCTAGATTACATCCTGAAAAGACAGACAGGAACAAGTATGCATGGTGGGCTAATTCAGTAGTTCTTATTACATGACTGAAAGTCTAGTCAGTGGTTTTCTTCCTTGGGAATAGAATGAGCCCACAATTCTGAAAAATTTAACTCTAATTATCACAACTTTTATGATGGTAAAATACACAAAAATCAGTAAAAGTGATCAACTAAAAAATTATTGCACTATGGAAGTTAAGCTAAATAGGACAACAGTTTGGTTTAAATAACATTTTTTGTGTTGTTGTTGTAGAGGCTAAGATGAGGCTGACCCAGAGGCCTTGGTCCACGGGAAAACCTTCTTGAGTTCTCCATCCTAAGCTAGGCAGTTTTGTTACAGACAACATCCCTGCAGCATCCCAAGATGCACTGCTTCTTCCTAGGCACAGTGGCTGAGCCTTGGATCCTCAGCTAGCTGGAGATGGAGCTGATGCCCTAGTACAGGCTGCTATGGACCCACTGAGACTCCACCCACTACTAGCTAAGCTTCATTCAATTGCATTTGCCTTCAAACACTCAGAGCCACCATGCTAGGACATTAGCAAGATTTTGGAAATAAAGGCACACACAGGTCCTTAACTTACAGGAGATGTCACAGGCAGCTAACTATTCCACAATAGTCTGCTGAACCCCATGAACACCCAGATCCACTGCAATCTGTGTCAACATCTGCAGAATCAAGCTTGGCTTACCTCATAGCCTCAGGGGTGTTACTGAGTCAGAAAGGCAGGTGGGACAAAAAGCAAGAAGGACAGAATTATCCAGCAGAAGGGGAGTGGCTGGAGCCAAGCCAGACAGTAGCAGTTCACAGTGTTCCCTCAACCACTTGCTCTTTTTTCTTGTCTGGTAGAATCTTGGAACAGGTACCTATTTCCTAAAAGGCTAAAATCCAGTACAGTGGTCGCTACATAGGGTCTTGCCTATGCAGTGCAAGGTAGACCAGGGGGTGGAGGGAGTCCAGATGTCTAAGCACATTATCAAACTGCTATCTAGGAAAGCTACAGGAGCCAGGCCAGTCCTGCTGCCTGCCATAGCTGGGGACAAAGCATACATTCTGTCATAGACAAGTCTCACTGAGTGACAGCTATATGCCATGACCTGTGTCCAGTGTTGGATTTACAAGTGTCCCAAGGGTTTCTTTACTTTGCATGTGAAGCTATGTTTTCAGTACCCTTCTCCAGCATCAAACAGTTCAACTTGTTTAAGGGGCATACACCCAGTTTTATTTTGAGCCAATTAGCAAGGCAACATTTTTCCCTGACAGAGAATTGTCCGGAACCCATTTGATTGTCGCCTCCGGGCACTGCAGTAATATTCCTAAATGGATGGTAAAGGTTTTGTGCTAATACAACCTGGCTCACAAGTGACTCTGACAGAAGCTGAATCTGTAGTCAAAGCTCAACTGAGAAATTAACAAGTAGGACTGGACTTTGCTGAGGTGTGCTCTTTGTTCAGTTCCTCACACTAGATTAAAAAAAAAAAAAAAAAAAAAAACACTAGGCTCGTCATGTTGAATTAATGAAACTCTTAAAATTACCCATATGGTGTAATGAATCTAACAGCTAGCTGCTGCTCTGGGCTTAGAGACAGAACACTGGTGACTTGTCGAGGAAAGGGCAAGTAGGGACCTGGGGACACCTCCATGTCTCAGAACATCTATTCCCAATAAAAGCAGGGCACCCTGCAAGCAGACCTAGGATGGTTGCCGCTAGAAAAGATCATTTTGCAGGAATATTCTCATCACTTAACCACATGACACATCTCAGATCCATCCGAGCTCCCCATTTCAAGCCTGCTCTGAAGTATGGCATGATGGGAGGTTTTCCCAGAGGGCATCTTCATTTAAAAAGGGAACAGAGGAAACACTACGACTCTCAATTGAAGATGTTCCTGGGCCTCAGATTTCCCAGAACAAAACAAATGATTCTGTGAGAGTAACTTTGATCTGTGAACATAGATGTTTCTGACTATTATCAAACCTGTGAACAAGAGATTCGTCATTGTGTCTACTGTTCCCAAAAGCTGTAGTGAGGATGTCCACTGCATGTGGGCAGAGAAAAGATAGTCCCTCATAAACCATTTAGGAAAGAAACAGGATCTCCCCAAGGGAACAGAGATGGAAGCGTTTGTTCTGTGAGCAGTGGGATGGGGCATGTTTCTGTGAGTATATATGTGCATGTACCATTGTATGTGTACATGTGTGTACAGGTGGAGGCCAGAGGTCAACATTAGGTAGTGTTCCTCAGACAGGCATCTTCTACACTGTCTTGAGACAGAGCCTCTCACTGGGACCTGGAGTTCACCAACTAAACAATGCGTCTGGCTATTGAGCCTCAGGGGTTTGTCGTTCTCCACCTTCATGAGATTATTAGCATTCACCACTTGCTTGGCTTTTTACATAGGTCAGATCCCCAAGCTTGCACAGCAACCAAATGAGCAACCAGTCTCTGTCATATCCCATGATGTTGACAATTTCCCAATGTTGAAAAAAAAATTACAAACGCTCCCTAGATGATGACCCATTGTCTCTCATTGTGTCAAAGCTAGGGCCCAGGCTTCACAGGGGAGAAGGGAGGGGCTGCTGAAGAAGTCTATTCCTTTCTTTACTTTCTGTTTGGACAATTAGGTGTAACCAAGGAGCCACCTGGATCAGCCTCTGGCACTGGCTACAGTGGCAAAAGGCGGGAGGAGGAGGGGAAGGTGGGTGGTGAGTTGGGCACGTCTGGTCTGTTTGAACCATAAACCAGTGAGTGTGGGCACAGTGGGGGAAGCGCAGGCCGTTAGAGGTAGTGATGACAGACAGAGGCAGGGGTGCACAGGCCTGTGATCACTGCCCTGCCTCGGGCAGCACCCAGGTGTTGGTGAGGCATGAAGGCAGGGCATGCAAAGACAACCTCCAGAGAAAGCCCTGGAAAATCCCCAGACACCGCAGCTCCCACGGTAGGGCTGGTTTGCTGAATAAGAAAAACCCCAAGTCTACTAGCTGTCCTATCTTAAAAGCCAGGCCTGCTTTGCAGAGAGCCTCTGGTTGGGGTATGGAGTGGAGAAGAAAAAAAAGAGACGGATCCTATGGGTCTTCAAGGCATTTTGAGTTTGGATAAACCCTGCAGGCTGTAGGAGCTCAGGGTGTTCACCTGAGTGCCTACCTTTTCAAGGAAGCCTGGGAGATGAGTTTTGGTTATTAAAGATTTCACACCCTAAATATTTAGCTGTTGACAATGTACAGAGCATGTGTTGTCTCCCCACAGGCATGACTGTTATTATACTGCATGTTAAGTTCATGTTGTAGAGCACAGTGCTCTCTCTACCCTCTATTTTTGTGTTTGAGAGCCTATTTGTCACCCAAGGAGTAGCATTCCCAATCTCTGCAGCTTGGTGTATTCTGAGGATTAAGACATTTGGGGGAGGGCGGGATCTACACTTGGCTGCTGTTGGCTAAGTCCACATTTGACCAATGAGGAGGTGAGAAGATAGTCACCTGAGCTCCATCAACACTCACTGTCTAGCCAGCAGAAGAGAAAGGGGTAGTCATCCTGTGTGAGTCTGAGCACCAACAGGCATAGCTCTGAGGCAGGGCCATGGACTTTCCAGAGTTCCTTCATGTGCCTGGTGAGGCTGGATCTTCCCTGAGTGATCCCTCAGCAGCCTCACTCCTGTGGAACACACAGCAGCTCTCTGGGCTTCCAGGGTAATCAAATCAAACCTTCTCAGTGAAGTCTCACTCTCTTTTGAGCGACAGCTCTAAGAATCCAGATGACACCCATGAGTGCACTAGCACAGTTCCTGGGCCCTCTGCCTTCCCTTAGTGAGCAGGTTCATCTCTGTCCATATGTGTTCTGGGGATAGCATGAACTCCTATCCTGTGCTGATGGCAGGAAGAGAGCCACAAGCTGAGTGAAGAGCTCGGGGGGCCCTACTAGTAGTCAGCCTCGCTGTATGAAAAGCACTTATACAGTCCTACCACCGTCTCCATCATCTCGATCTGCACCTCCACAGATTCATTCATTCACTATGGGCCAGCATGGTCTTCCTCTGGCTGCTGCAAGAAGGACTTGCTTCCTTTCTTCACTATCACCAGGTCCAGTCACTCAGAGTCCTGTTCCATTCTCCAAACCATTCTGCAAGGAATTGGCTAGCAGTTGACTTTCAGCCTGACCAGATAGTCTGAATCAGGAGGTAGGCCAGTGGTAAGAGCTATCTGAAGCCATCAATGGGTACTGCTGTCTACAGAGAGAGCTTCTTGCTCAGGGAATCCCTGAGCCAAGAGTTCTGCCAATCAAATGGAGTTCTTGTTAAAGTCACTTGAATAGGACCCATTCACACCCAAAATGCCACACACCTACACTACAGTGCTCATAGGCCAGGGTCCATCAAGCTTATGATAAAGATGGCTATCACACCATCTACTGGGCTGACTCTTTGACCCTCAGTGTAAAGTGGAAACTGAGGAGACGTTATGTACTGGGCAGTTCTCTAAGAGCTTCTGGTGCCCGGGTTCTGTCTCTGGAATGACATTGACCATGTGGTCAAGACAAGTCACTGTAGACCCATGCATCAGTTTCCCCATTTTAAGGTGAGGATATAACTGCTTCTGCAGATAGATCAAGATTCACATAAGCGCCTTTGTACTATAATTAAAGAACACAGCCCCATACAGAAATAAGAGGCATTCCCCTTCTCCAGCCCCACCTGCTCAGAGCTACACCAAACTAAGAGAGCTTATACAGGTGAAAGCTTACACTCTGGGCAACCAGGAAGATCTGGGGAAACAGGTATATGAGTGACAGAGTAAATAGTTTCATGAAGACACTGATGTACAGACAAGATCCTGTAATACAGATAAGGCAAGAGGAAATAGCCAGGTACAACAGCTCAGGAAAACCTGGTAGTGACAAGGTCACGGGGACTTCAGGAGAGCCCAAACCAGAATTCAATGGTGTGAGTCAGGGGAAGTCAGAGAGGGCCACAAGTCTGAAATCACAGTAGTATGAATCAGGGGGAGCCAGAGACAGTCACAAGTATGAAGTCACAGCTGTCTGGGAAGTGATCACAGTAGTCCTCTGAGATCTGAGATACTGGCATTTTTCAAGTCATGTAAAAGAAACACTAGCACAGCATCTGAGGTATGAAGAAAGAGCAAGCCAGTCAGAGTTGAGGGGTCACAGAGTGTATTTGTGGGAAAAGAAATCAAGAAAAGGGTTTTAAAGCAGATCAATGGGCAACGGGTGTGGTCTTACACACCACCATGGATTAGAGAGTAGCTACTTCAATCCAGAAGCAGGTTATCCAACCTACCGGCCACACTTTTCTTCACTGTAACAAAATGCCTGACAGGAACATCAAATATATTGGCATATTTAGGTTCATACTTTCATGTCACATATTCCATCGTGAGGAGGACAGGGTTGTGGCAGGAGCAGATCCATCTATAGCAGCCAGCATGTGAGGTGGTGTCTCACATCCTGACAGACTGGGAAATGGACTGGACTAGAAACAGGACCTGGCTTTGGCTCCCCATCACTTTCCAACTAGGATCTACTTCTGAAAGGCTCTACTTCTCAAAGGCTTCATGACCTCCAAACAATCACTGCAGTAAGTAGTACTCTAAGAGTAGCTACAGGTGAGATGGCTACAGTCCTGAACACCCTCTGCATGAACATTACCAGAAGGTAGGGCAACGGGGCTCACTGTGTCTGGAGGGATGGAGAACACAGGATTCTGGGGAAGATCATTGGGCAGACCCTTATGAAGCCGGGCTAACCTCTCTGTATTTGATATCTGTCTGTTGCTATGATAAAACACAATGACAAAAAGCAATTTATAAAAAGGAGGTTTTGTTTTGGCTTACAGTTCCAGAGGGAGAGTCTAGATTGTCTGGGCAGACATGACAGTAAGCAGCTGAGACAGGAAACTGAGATCACATCTTCAACCACAAACACAAAGCAGAGAGAGGCTATTAACTCTCAAAGCCCACTGCCAGCAAGGCTGCACCACCTCTCCAAATAGCCTCACCAACTGAGAACTAAATATTCAAATACCTGAGGCTATAGGACATTTCTCACCAAAGCACCACACCTCACCCACCGGTCATGAACCTTGTGTTTGGCCAAATACATGGAAACTCTTGTTCACCCAAAGCCTATACAAGAATGTTTATAACAGCTTTGTTCAAAACTAGGAAGCATCTGGAATGCAATTCAGTAGGTAAATGAATAAACTGTAATATACCCAGACAATGGAATATGGGTCAATGCTAAAAGGACACGAGCTGTCAAGCCATGAAAAGACACAAGGGCCTTGCATACCCATTGCCAAGTAAAAGAAGCCAACGTAAACACTTTGCTCCATCTGATTTTTACCTCTAAATGAATAATACGTGAAATAATCGTGAGCTCTGGGCAACAGCATGCATGCTGAACTGTCGGGAGTCACGCTGAGGTCTGCATCTAATTTAATATATGTCAAAAATATATGTCATGATAGAGGTGCTGGAGAGACTGTGTGTCCAAAGCACTTGCTGTTATAATCGGAGAACACAGTTTGGCTCCTGGCACCTGTGAAACTGCCGGGTGGGCATAGCAACTCACCTGTGATCCCAGTGCTGGGAAGGTCTAGAGAGAGAAGCCCTGGAACAAGCTGCCAGGGAGATGATCTATCAACAGACTCTGAACCTCAATGCATAATGTGGATAGCTATCCAAGAAGACTCCCAGCACCAATATCAGTCCTCCGCACACAAGTGCACACACACGTACACTTAAGCACACACAGCATGCACACATTATAAAAAGAAATCTTGGGTGCAGCTAAAGGCTTCACAGTCCAATCTTCAAACACTGAAAGATACATACTGAAAAAAACGTCACAAGGCAAGAATAGAAGATTAGTGGTAGGCTCAAGTATAAGCACATGTTGAAAACAAAACGAACGCCTTCAATTTATCATGTACTTTACATTTTACATAAAAGATGAAAAATAGCACTGTGAAAATGAATAAAATGCGAGGAAGACATGAATCTCATTTCATTCTTTTACACGTGGATATCCAGTTTTTCCTGCACCACTTGCTGAAGATGCGTTCTTTTCTCTGGTGTTTCCTTCTGACACCTTAGTCAACCCCCAGACGGCTGTAGTTATAATCATCTTTGGATCTTTGGTTGTATTACACTGATCTAAATGTCTATTTTGTGCCAGTCACCTATTGTTTTTCTTCCTGTAACTGTAATATATTTCGGTAATCTCTCCAGCATCGTTCTTTTTGCTTAGGATTTTCTTTGCTATCCAGGGTCTTTTATGGTTCATATGAATTTGAGCATAGTTTTTATATTTCTGTGAAGATTATTGTGGTAGTTTTGATTGGGTTTGCCATGAATCTGTAAATGTGTTGGGTAGAACTGGCCATTTTTACAGTATTAGCTCCTCAAATCCATGAACTTGGAATATCATTCCATTTTCTGATGTCTTTGTCAATCTTTCTTCAGAGGCTTAAATGTTTCTTTGTGGAGATCCTCACCACCTTGGCTATGTCTGTTCTTAGATTTATTATTTTATTTGAGGCTATTGTGAGAGTGTGTCTATGATCTCTTTCTCTGTGCATTTGTTGTGTATAGAAAATATTTTGGTTTTTTTGTAAGTTGATTCCATATCCTTCCATGCTGTTGAATTTGTTTATCATTTCTAGAAATTTTTGGGGTTCCCGTATGTGTAATGTCATGTCATCTGCAAAGAGTTTGACTTCTTTTCCTGTTTGAATCCTTTAATTTCCTTCTCTTGCCTTATTCCTCCAGCTAATGCTTCAAGTATTAAAAATAAGTGTTGAAGCCAGGCAGTGGTGGCACACTCCTTTAATCCCAGCAATGGGGAGGCAAAGACAAGCACATCTCTGTGAGTTTGAGGCTAGTCTGGTCTATAAAGTGGTTCAGGGCAACTAGGGCTATTACACAGAGAAATCCTGTCTCAAAAAGAAAGGCAGGAGGCAGGGAGTAGATAGTGAAAGTGGACAACTCTGTCTCCTTCCTCATTTCAGTGGGAATGCTTCAAGATTTTCTTCACTTAGGATGATGGTGACTGTGGGTCGCTGTGATACAGTTTTTGTTATGTTGAGATGTATTCCCTCTAGTCCTACATTTCTAAAACTTTGTCCTGAAGACATGTCGGATTTTTGTCAGAGGCTTTTTCTGGATCTATTAAAATGATCATAATATTTGTCTTTAAGTGGTTTATTACACTTATCATTGTGTAGAACCATTTCTGACTCTCTGGTATAAGCTAACTTTGGCATGGTGGATAATCTATTATGTATGTTCTGTTTGCAGTATTTTATTAAGTATTTTTTTAGTCTGGATTAACCAGAGATATTGGCCTGTAGTTTTCTTTCTTTGTTTCCTTATCTGGTTCTGGTGAAAGTGATACTGGCTTCATAGAAGGGATTTGGGAATTCTCCTTCTGTTTCTGTTTTGTTCAATAGTTTAAGAACTGACTGTACATCTTCCTTGAAAGCTGGTGGACTATTCTGCTGTGAATCCATCTGAGCCTGGTCTTAATTTAGTTAGAAGTTTTATTAACTGATTCAATCTCCTCATTTGCTACGGGTCTGTTTAAGTTATTGATCTCTTCTTGATTTAATTTTGGTGGTTTGGCTGAATCTAGAAATTTCTTCATTTATTTTAATTTTTTTCAACTTAGTGGAGTATAGTTTTTTTTTAAATTATTCTCATAATACTTTAAATGTCTTGGGTATCTTGATGTAATGTGTCCCTGTTCATTTCTGAGTTTGTTAATTTGAAGTATTTTTTTTTCTTTTTCTTTTTTTGGTTAGTTGGGACAAGGGTCTATCAGTCTTGCTCATCTTCTCAAATAACTAGCTTAGATGCATTGATTCTTTATTACTTTTGTTTGTATTTTATTAATTCTGGCTCTGTTTTATTATTATTATTATTAATTTCTTGCAATCCAGTGGATTTGGATTTTCTGTGTTCTTGATTTCCCAATCTTTGAGTTGTATCATCCATTCACTTATTTGTGCTTTTTCTGATTTATTAATATAGGTGCTTAAAGATGTAAATTTCTCTCATAAAACTGGTTTTAGTGTGTCCCAGAAGTCTTGTTGTGCTATGTATTCATTTAAATGTTTATTTCTTTCTTGATTTCTTCTTTGACCCATTCATGATTCAGCAATGAGTTGTTTAATCTCCAATAGTTTGTGTACTTATTATGGACTTGTTTGTTGTCAGTATTAAGTTTTATTGTATTATGGCCAAACGATATGCATGGAGTTATTTCAGTTTCTCATAATTCATTAAGATTTGTGTTTTGTGTCCCAGGATGTTGTCTATTTTAGAGAAGCTCCCACAAGCTGCCTAGTAGACTGTATATTTTTTGGTGTTTGACCCCAATACCCCAAGTTGTCCCCAAAGTAGATCTGTGATGGACCTAGGAGTAAAGGTAGGACTTGGGTGACATTCACAGGAGAGATCATACTTTTTCAGAATGGTGTCCTATTACTCCCAAACCCAAGGCATTAGTGATTGGTCAGATCTTATTATATTTAGGTATTTTGCTGATGGAAAATTATGTGTAAATTTTTTGCTTATTCTAAAAGCAGCCACTCTGTTTGTGAATTATCATGTTCCAAAGCAGATGTCATATGAAGATGGATTTATTTATTGAACAACACAAGATTTTGGAATAAAACTGTATTTCCCATGTGACTGAAGCTGCATGTCTTGAAATCCATGACAAAATTATTTTGAAAACAGTACTGCAAACTTTGAGTTTCTTTGGCTTTCGCTTGCAAGATCTGAACATTTGTAAATTATCTCGACTTTCAGCCCATTTAAACCGCTGAAGTTCTAAAATCCCAGCTGATTAGAAGGGTTTTTTTCTTACTAAACAACAAGTCTGAGAAATTGAAAGATACATTTGCTGAACGGCTCGTGTACTCATTTCATTGAACAACACAGCCTGGGAGACTTGAGGCTCCAAGAGGAAATTTTCCTGTCTGCTCTTGCTACAATTGATTTCTCACTGCACAGAAAGGCTGCTTCAGCAGTTGGAGGCACAGCTGCCTAAGGGATACCTAGCTAGCACCCAAATTCCTGGGTCCTTCCTTGGCTTTGGCCAATCAATACAGCCAGGAACAATGGTCATGGTTCACACAAGAAAGGCCTGCATTCCTTGTGAGTCAACCAGAAGCTCCCCATCTTTCTGCCATGGCAATCCCTAAATCCCCACCATTCAGAGCTGGTAACATCCTGAGGCTGACCCTACCTTGAGTTCTTGGAAAAGCCCTTGGGAATCCCTATGGTTCTTCTATGAAGACCAAAGCCTTACTCAAAAACAGAACCCTATAGCATGCAACTGTCTGCTACAATTCCAGTCTCCCTGACTTTGGACTTGGGACACCTATGCTCATTGTTAGCAGACAGTGATAGGACAGACCCTACCTTTTCTGGAGCCAGCTAAGTAGAAACCCTTTCCCTGTCAAAGAATCAGAGACAGAATCTGATAAATTTAGAGATGGGGTATACAGGAAAGCAGAGGGAGACTTGCCTGGTGGCTGGAAACAAACATGGAGAAGGATGAGGGACCTGGCCTGTGCACAAGTCTCAGTGTGAACAAGACTCAGGAGCACTGTGCAAAGACAGAGAGGAGCACTGAGGGCATGCATTTGTTGGGCTCAGAAATGGACCCTGGTCATGTAACAGAGCTGATAAGGATTTGACAGTTGTATTTTGGGGTTTTTAATGTCTGTGTTACTTGCATTAGTGTATATTCATTGCACACATGTTACATAACAAGGTCTTCACAAGCACACATCATACACTGAACACATTCTCCCTCCCACAGCACTGTCGGTGCCGTTCATTCTCCACACAGCATCACCTACTCTCATGCCACACATTTACACATACACATGATTCGTCTATCTTTATAGAATCTAGGAATCACAAATGAGAGAAAACACAAGGAATTTGTCTGAGAGGCTGACTTAGTTCACTCAATATGGATAGCTTCAGTTGATTCCATTTTCTTGTAAGTGGTGTAATTTTATTCTTTGAATAACTATTAAAAATCTGTCACAGATATAAACCACATTGTCTTACCTGGTTGTCTTTTGATGGATACCTATCTGCTACATAACTCAGCTCTTAAGAGTAGTGCAGCAATAGACACTGTGTGTAGGCATCTCTGTGATACTTGACTTGGGGTCCTTTAGGTAAAAACCCACAAGTGGTATCCTGCATTGTTATAGTTGACCTATTGCTACTCTCCTTGAGAAGCCTCGAACTGATTTCTATAGTAGCTGCACGGTTTACATTCACACTAGCCATGTCCAGGGTTCACCTTATCCACACCCTCACCAGCGTGCGTTATTTGTTGTGACTGTCATGTGTCTGTCATTCTGACTGGGGTATGATGAGATTCCATGTGGTTTTGATTTGCGTGTCGTTGAGGACCAAAGACTGAACTTTTTTTATATTTCTACTGCTGTTTGTTTCTTCTTTTGAGAGCTGCCTGTTTATTTTACTAGGCGTTTGTTGATTGAGCTTCTTGATTTCTTGTTACTTAGTTTTTTGAGCTCTATATGCGTTCTAGAAACTAACCTTCTGTCAGAGACACAGGTAGCAGAGAATTTCTGTCAATCTGACAGCTCTCTCTTCTTCACTCAGTCGTTTCTTCAGCTATGAGGAGGCTTTTTTTTGTTTTGTTTCATGGAATCATATTTATCAAAGGGATAGATGGGGTTCACTCTGTAGGTCTTGAGGCTGCATAACACCCAGACTGTATGTCTCACCACGAGGATGAGCTGGCTCATCAATTATGAAAACAATGGACAAAGGGGGTAACTAGGATCTGGACAACTCTCCCTCATTCTGCCTTTCATCAACAAGAGACCAGAAAGGGAGAAGGTGCACTAAGCTTGCTCTCCCTAAACTCACAAGCAGAAGAGAGAAATTTAGCTCATTTTTGTTCACTGCAGTTATGATCTAACCTGAATAGAATCTATGAGTAAGCCCAAAGAAAGAGTTCTCTCCCCACCTTTATAAGAGGGACCAAGGCAACTTCCAGAACAAGGCAGTGTCTCCCACAGGCCCTGGCCTCTACTGGCCCAGTAGTGATAAGAGCTGAGCAAGAAGGGGACACTACCTCTGTGTGGACTGGGCTGTCATGTGGAAGAAGGAGGTACTGACGCCTGGATGGTCAGGCCACCTCCATGTGGGCTGCTCAATTCCCACTGGCTCTTCAAAGAGTATGGCTTCTGACCTGAGGCCTCTCTCACAGCATCAGGTCCAGCCAGGCAGCAGGGCACACCCACAGAGGCCAGGCTTGCACTCAGGCAGAAGGAACACACACACACACACACACACACACACACACCACACACTACACCACATGCTAATGGTACCCCTCTCCAATCAGTGACTCCTGTAGGAAACTCACAGCAACATAACCCTTCCACCTTCTCTAGAAAAGTGTTTTTTCTATGGATTCAACTCCGCTGTCCGAAATGACAAGAATAAACCCCAAGCATGTTTCCCAACTGATTATTTACTTCACTTCAAAAACAGTGAAATGAAGTGTGTTCTCTGTGTCTACACTGGAATATAATCTCAGGCTGAGGAAGAGCAGACAATTCGGTTACAGGAGTTACTGAATTCCACTATATAAATGCTCAAAGCATAAAGAGCTACAGAGAGAGTCTGAAGCCAGTTCCATGAAAATTCAACTTTAGTTTACAATGTTTGAGACTTCTGACATTTGTTTGCTTGCTTTCTAGATGAGGTCTCACTGTGTACCCAGGCTGCCCTGGGGCTCCTTATCTTCCTGATTACAGGCATATACTACGACCTCATCCAATGTGAACTTGTTGATTCTCTTTTTGGTTTTAGAGATAGGGTCTCGATATGTAGCCCTGACTATCCTGGAACCTACTATATAGATCAGGCTAGCCTCTGACTCACTGAGCTATATCCAACACTACCTACTGAGTGCTAGGTTCAAAGGCATGCATGACCACACCAAGGAAGCTTAAAATTGGCTATTTTAAAGTGATAATCCTAACACTACACTCTGCTGGGACCCTAAATCAGTAGACTTCTGTATTTAAACTGACTAGATCATCTGTATGTGTGACCATGTCTGTGTTGTGGAGATCAAAGTCAAATGTCTACAATGGAATGCTTAGGGACTTTGCTCGGAGAACCTATAAATATGTATATAGGGAAATACTTTCTGGGCATGCTCAGTTTAAGGTAAAAGTTGGTGGACATTTGCGGACCTGCTTAACTCAAGGTCACATAGCCCAAGTTCAAAGTTAAAGTGGCAGCTCTCTGAACATGTTCAGCTCACCATAAAGATGTCAGACAGTAACAACCCTTAGCTTTCACATAAACTCTTAGCTGCAAAAAAGAAAAAGACAGTGTAACTAGATGCCTAATGTAAATGATTGACAGAGAAAAAGATTTATAACATGTCACCACTTTTTCATGGAAAAATAAAGCACGGAAAACAATCATGCAAACGTTAACTAGAGGAGAAATGAAAAGTCATGAAACCAGGGAAAATACAGCACATCACTTGGCTTAACAGTAAATAAAAGCAATTTAATTAAAATTGTTGGTGCAGGGATATTAAAAAAAACGGAGAGCCATTCGAAAGAAAGAAAGACAAAAAGAGGTGATCTGAAATCTGTGAGACTTGGACCTCAGTTCCTGTAGGAAACATCCACAGTTCAGAGCTGACAATGAGAAACTAAGTAGAAGAATAAGCCACAGGAAGACAGAAGCTGGAGACAGGGTCACCTGAGAAGAGGACTGTCAGTTAAGTAAATATGTCTGTGTCAGATTAGCCTGTGTGTGTGTCTATGGGACACCTGATTAATGATTGATTTGGGAACGCCCAGCTCTATGTGGGCAATACCATCCCTCAAAGGTAGTTTGGGGGTGTATAAAAAACAGAGTAAACCAAGGGGAGCAAACCAATAAGTAGTATTCCTCCATGGTCTCTGCTTCCGTTCCTGCCTCCACATTCCTGCCTCAAGCTCCTGCCACGGTTTCTCCTGATAGACCATGATTGGGACATATAAGCTAAATAACCCCTTTCATCTTTTTTTTTTTTTAACTCTTCCTGTTCATCTTTATCATTTTGCTACAGATGAATAAAATCTTCCAGATTCTGCAGCATCAGACAGTTTATGGAAAGATACAAGCTCCTTTGTCCAGGTTTTCTTCTTACCTGGCATGGAGATGTAGCAGGTGGCGGGTGGCAGCACTATCAGCCACCCTAAGACCACTAAAAGTGGAAGCCAAATGATATGGTACTGGGGACAGAGGAAGCCCCAGTCCTGGAGGAAGCTAGGGCCCACCGAGCCCTAGCTTGTCTTTATACCCATGATACCCATGACATTCAGAACACATGTCTATTTTGTCAACATTACTGGCATTTCCATTGTCTTTTACTAGCATCAAAGCTCAAATTCTTGTTGATGGAAGTTTGTAGGCACTTTGTCATTTGTTCTTGCCTACTGAACAGCCAACTTTTCCCTCTGGATACTTCAACACAGACTTTGAATTTTTGTTCATCCATGGAATCTAAGTAAGAAGCTCATGACAGGAACCCTCTGCTTTCTAGAGTAGCCTGTTTCCCACTTCAGATCACCCTCATTTGATTTCTTCAGTGTTGATTTTAAAAACACCTTCTTAGTAATTCCTATCCAGGACCCAGACTCTGTTCTTAAGTCAAAGGCTCTCACTCCACGTCCCCTTGACCCAAGCAACACTTTTAGTTGTTAACCCACAGGATGTGAAGGCTTCTAGGAATCTCCTAGAAAGGCCTCATAAAACAAAAAATATATTTATAGTCCCTCCAATCCCATCTGCCCAAGCAAAGCCTCTCCTTTGTCTGCTGAAACCACAACTTTTGGAGCTACACCCCACAGTCAGCTAGGGTAATTTCAATTACCTCAAGGACTCTTGGGTATGACCTTACTTGAAAAGGGGGTCTATAAAGAAATGATTGGTTTGGCAAACTTAAATGTAGTACCTGGCTGGGCCCCAAGTCCAAGGACAGATATTCTAGATACTGAGGGCAAATAAAACTAGATAAGACATCAGAGAGGAGATACCAAAAAATGGAGACAGAGATAAGTCAATACAGTCGCAAGCCTAAGAATATGTGGACCCATTGGAGCTGGAAAAGCCTGAAATGATCGTCCCTGGAGACTCCAAAGGAGCAACATCCACCACAACTTAGTCCCAGATTCTGGTCTCAAGAACTGTGGAGACTATATTCTTCGAGTTTATGCCACCAGTATGTGGTATTTGTTACAGATACCTTAGGACACTGGCAGACCTTCCTGTGTCTGAGTGCTTCTGAACTCCCGGGCCTGGCATTCCTCACTTCAGATAACCCTTTGTGCTTGACCAATTCACACACCTGTTCCATGTCTGCACCCTACATTCCAGGGAGTGTGGGATGAAGTTTGTGCTCCATGAAGGATATGGAGGATATGGGGTATAGGATATTTCTCCTATAGACGTGCAGAAATATTCTCTTCATTCTCAGATGGACAGAGATCTTTGGACTCCATTGCCACGGACCTCCTCCAAGTCCCAACAGCGCATATAGAAGTGGCTCTGGTTACATCCACATCACAGAGATTCTTGGCAGCATCCTCAAGACACAGGAGTAACAGGACACATGTTTAGGGGAGTGACTATTTTTATAATTGAATCAATCGGTTCTGAAGTTGTTGGCCTTCTGGAGACAAAAGCTGACTTGGTGGACTTTACCTGCACCTGACTAAGCACCACAGAGCAGAGGCATCTGGGAAAGGCAGCAAGACGCTCTAACTGAGATGGGCAAGCATAAAGATACTCAGTAATCCAAGAACTCACTTTAATTGAAACACACACACACACACACACACACACACACACACTTTCCCCCCAGTAAAGCATTTAGCAATCTGCATCAAACTGTACACACATCTGTCTCTAAAAACGTAATGGGCCACTGACCTACAGTTCCCTACAGATTCCAGCAATCCTTGGTAATGCCCCTTTGTAACCAAACACATTCCCAATATGTCCAGAACAGAGGCAGTGCACAGAGTTAGCCAGTGCTGGCTTTGAGTGCAAGTTCAATAGAACCAACTGTGTTCTTCACATGAACAGCTGAAGGAAAATCTTACCATCTTTGTCTATTCATGAATGGTCATGCATATTACTAAAATCAGATGCACCATGGGAAAAGACATGTGCAGCAGACAAAGGTTTTCATAACCTAAGCTTGTCAATCAAAACAGAAAACTATCCATACTCTACCTCTAACAACCAATTGTTTACCCTCCTGGAAGTGTGTGTCGAAATAAGAACCCTGGAAACAAGAAAAATCCCTTAGCAGCGTTTGTCTGATTGGACACACCTGGATCTTAGATATCTTAGAGACTTTGCTTTGCTTTCAAAGAGAGGATGGTGGTGATGATGCTGATGATGGTGGTGATGATAATGATAATCAATTACTTAACCTGCCACTAGGGCTTAAAAATAAAATTATATCTGCACACTATACCAAGTCAACAACTCCTATGGGTATGCCAGTCCTCTGAGATCACGTTTATGAAAAGAGTTCTTTTGGGATGCACCACAGATGATGGGTTTTCATGTGCTGGCCAGTGAAGTTTTATTCACACGCACTACACAAATGTTCTTATGTGTGTTTATAGATAATGTTTTATTCAGGTTTGGGGATACAGCTCAACTGATAGAGTTCCTGCCCACCATTCACAAAACCCTGGGTGCCATTCCCAGAGCCACAAGGCATGGTGAAGTCCTGGTACTTGGTGGTGGGCGTGGTGGTCAAGAGGAGAGGGCCAGAGGTTCAAAGCTCCATAGGGAGTTTGAGGGCAACTTGAACTACGTGAGACCCTGACCTTCATCTACATACCACACAAATCATCTTGCATGTTTTACCTACACACCCCACTCGCCAATTTCCCCAAAGGCCTTATCACTGCGGTCTGGGAATTTAGATAGTATCAATATGTCTTTCTAAGACAAAAGTGTTGGGACCTGGCCCTTATTGGTCCTGCTGACCCTCGCATACACAACCCACCAGAATACATGGCCAACAGTGTTCCATAGTGAAGGCGGGGGTGGTAACGATGGTTTACACAAAACTGTTTCAAATGACTCAAAGCAAATTTGAAGAGGAGATGAATCCAGCCACGTTTTCAGTGGCTCTCCCTGAGCAGTGGAGCAGGGAACGATTTCTGTCACGCGGGATTTTCTGTAGGTTCTATAACGAGCGCCATAGTCTTTCTTTTCAAAAGAAATTATGAGCGTCGTCATCATTTCTTTTCAAAAGAAATTATGAGCGTCGTCATCACGTGGGACCTGGACTGAGAATGCTCTGCTGCTGATCGGGCGGGCGGGCACGGCTTCCCAGGCAGACAGGAGCTTCCTGGAGGAAGTCAGGAAGGAGATCAAACGAGAAGGCTGGCAGATGAAAAGTAATAAAGATGCACCCTAGGGAGCTAACGGCAGGAGAGGGGATTGGGGGGGAGGGGAAGGAAGGAACAGGGAGAGGAGGAGAGGGGGAGGGGAGAGCCAGGGCGACTAGCTAGGGGAAGCTAAATAGAAATGAAGAGGGAGAGGAGATGCCCCTGGATTCCATACCTGCAGAACTCCAGTCAGCGAGTGAGAGTTTTGCTTGCCCAGAAGAGACCAGTGAATGTGAGGATAAGCCAGGAGCCCCGGGGGCTAAGTCACTTGCTCCTGGCATAGCCAGTGGAAAGCAGAGCTAGCTTGAAGCCTACAGATGAAGGCCATACAGGAAGTCCTACATCCTAGACCACTACACCATGTCTGCTAATGTGTCAAAGAGCAAAGCGAACTGAGAGATGGTCAACGGTCTCTGTCCTCACCAGGCCACAGCAGAGAGCTAGAGGAGCTCTCAGCTCTCCTGCCTATGCCACGGCAGTTTCCCCATCTAGAGGGAGGGGTGTCCAACACCCCTCACCCCATCACTCACCTTTCCTCACTCCAGGAACACAAGTGCCCCATGGCTAGTCAGTACTCACAGTCAAGAGTCTCTGCTTGCTTCCAAACCCCCAGGAAAGCACTATCCTCTTTCCCCACAAGGTCTGTCTTTTCTTCAATTACAGTGCGCCCTGTTTCATTCAAAGGATGTGTGAATACAGTAAATATTAGGAGAATGGATGTGTTAAGTCATTTGGCTTAATTATCTCATATTGTATTAGGAAGTCACGGTACCACTTTGCACTTTGTGAATATATAGTTCCTCACATAATTTACAGTTAAAATGAAACCTTTTAAGGCTCGTAGGGCTAATTATCAACAGTCAGTGATGTGGTTAAAGTCTTAACACTGGGCCTCACTGGTCCCCAGCCACCCTAGCTTCCTCTTGGCTAACCACAATCCCAGAAACAGGCTGAGGCTGGGTTTCCTGACCCTGGAGTAAGTAGAAGAGCAAAGTCCTTCAGAGTTCATCTGTGTGTTTTTGTCTGTAGTTTTCCTGACACCTCAGAAGACAGGTGTTTGGAGAGGCCGCTTTTCAGCCTCATTCAGCATTGAGCTGTCCTGCATTTCAGCAGGGTTGCTGTCCCAGCTGAAAGACTCACAGAACTATTACCAGTCCAGACTTCAAATGAGCCTCTGTACCTGTCTCTAGAGTGTGGATAACTCAGAATCCAGTTCTCCTGCAGCCAGAGCCACAAGCCTCTGCCTAGCAACTCCACCTATTAGACCAGCCAGCCCACTTGGATGTGCATGAAGCAGTGGACTTTAGGAAGACTCTCTTGCCATCACATTCAAGGTCAAGTTTTTGGAGACATCTGACATCTGAGTTGAGTGTGGGACAACAGCTGCCTGAGTGTATCAGTTGTTGCTACAGCCCCCACCGACACCCAAATGATCACAAGTACAGACAACAGCACAGAGCTCCTTGAGATCATCCTCAGGTCTGGGTCTTGGGATCAGCTGGGATCTTCTTCGAAGTCTTCTCAAAGCAGAAAGCACCATTCAGAGTTTGGCCTCAGACCCCTTTGTATTGTATCTCACTGGAAAAGGGCACATCACAGACATGCGGGCTCCAAACACTCAACTAGCCTCTGGGTGACTCTACAACTGTGCCTCCAACCCTATAATCTCTATACCACAACAATATGGTGGATAAATCCCTAAGCAAGAATTCTCAGCTGTCAAACCCGTGGTGGCCATTACACACCATGCATCAGAGTCTGGGGGCATGAGCTTTCAGTGTGTCCAAAACAAAGCTAATATCACGGAGAAGGATTTAAGGACTGGTCCAGAGATGCAGAGATTGATGAGAGGGTGCAGAGATCTCCAAGAAAGGTGAGAAGACATGGGGGACCTTAAGAATAAGGAGAGGGCATTGTGACCCCCAAGAGAGTAAGAGGATATGGGGACCCCATAAAAGGAGAAACTGATGTGAGGAGTCCAGGGAAAAACAGAGAAATGTAGAAGCTTTAACCTCACTCCTAAGAGCAGCCCTTCAGGTCTGAATCCCACCCCAGGAAGACCACACCTATTAGCATTGTTACCATGGCAATTAAACCTCAGCTGGAATTTTGGAAGAGCCGCATATTCAAAGCAAAATAGAAAACAAGGCCACTTCCTAACATTTCACACTGGACCTGTGTACTGAGAATCTTGGCATTGGGCAAAGAACTTGAGAGTCCTGCCATGGGGAACCAGGTTACAAATGTGCACTGAGGAGGAAAGTCAGCCCACCCTTAGGGATACCCTAAAGAGCTTAGCTAAAGGAAAGGCCTCAGTGTGGTCACAGTGGAAGAGCCCAGCCCAGGGACAAAGGCAGAAAGCTGAATGTCTCCTGAAGCCTCTGTGTCAGGACTCTACTACAAACCTTCTGAACTGAGTTGGAAACTCTGTACCTGCTGGAGGAGGGCAATGCTAAGAGACCACATTGAAGAGCCAGGTCGGTGACACCTGAGCATGGCCACCACTGTGCCTTGTGACTGGGCTTCCAATGCCACGCAAAGGAGGTATGTGCTGAGGACATACAAACTCTAACCCTCTGCCTCAATGAGGGGCTGCATAACACCTGTCCCTACTCCTGGAAACAGGAGTCTCCTTGTGTCCCCCCTCAGTGTGTTGGTGAGCCACATCAGGAGGAGGCCCCAGCATGGGTAGCAATGCACGCTCTGCTGGCTGCAGGAATCTCCCCGGTGAAGCCGCACATCTCTATTTCACACAGATTGTTTTTTCTTGATTAAAAACTGATTTTCTGCTGTGCTCTCAGAATTGCTTTTCATTGCCTTTGGAGGAATAGAGGAGAGGAATAAAAGCCTGCTGTAAATAATCATCCCAGGGAAAGAGAGGGAAGGAAGGAAAAGCCAATTTGTCTGATTTCTTTCGGGTAAAATGAACCGCACCTAATGAAAGCAGTCCTGTGGTGTGTTCATCATCCTCACACTCCTGGTGAAAGAGGAGAGAATGTTCAGCAAGACCAGAGTCAGCATGTGGGAGCCCAGAGTTCCCACAGGTGAACGGGCAGGGTGTGGGGTGCGATAGCCCATAACGTGTGACACAAACAGTGACCCAACTGAATGGTTCATCCCTCCTCCTCTACCTACAATTGAAAGACTAATAAGCACTTAGAATCCAGGCTATACTGCTTTTAGGAAAGGGAGACCTTGCCCTACAAGGATACAGACAATTTAATAACGTGCCTACAACTCTGCACAATGGTCACCTGAAATATGAGATTTTAGATGGAGAAAAAGAACAAGGAATGACCCTCGCCCAAGCTGCTTCATTTCTCTCTTCTCTCTCTCTCTCTCTCTCTCTCTCTTGTGTGTGTGTGTGTGTGTGTGTGTGTGTACGCGTGCGTGCGCACGCGCGCATGCACGCCAGTACATGAGTTTCTGTGTGTGCTGGGGGCGTGCCTCTGTGTGTGTATGACCTGTAAATGTGCCTGTTTGCATGTGTGTGCCTGTGTATGGCTGTGTGCACCTGTTTATGTGTTCATGTGTGTGTGCCTGTCTTTGCATCTGTATGTGTGTATGTGTGCTTGTGTGTGTGCTTGTGTGTGTGCCTGTGTGTGCCTGTTTATATGTGTGTGATAGGCATGTGCCCTTGTATCTGTATGTGTGTGCCTGTGTGTGGGTGTGAGTAGGGGGTGCAGTCTCAGGCGTGTGCTGGCGTGTGCCCTTGTGTCTGTATGTGTTTGCCTGTGTGTGTGCCCTTGTGCCTGTATATGTGTGCCTGTGTGTGGATTGAGTAGGGGATGCAGTCTCAGGCGTGTGCTGGCCTCTAAAGGAACTCATGCCTGTCACCTTGGCCCAGGCAACAACCAGTGTCCCAGAACACCCTCCCCTACAGATTTGCTGCTGTAGATTCCTCTCCTCTCTGCTTTGTTTCCAGAGCTGCAGACTGGCAAGAAAGAACACATTATAGATTGAGGTCTTCATCCAAGAAACCATCTCTCCTTTTTCCTCAGGGTTGACCAGGTGACATGTGCAATCTTCAGACACAACTGACCCTAAGCCCACCTTCCCCAGAAGAACCTGTCAGGAAGGCAGTAGGGTCACAGAGGGAGAGAACAGTTATGAGGAAGGTGCTTTCCTGGACAAACGCGACTGAACTGGGGTCTCTAGAGCCCCGATGGAATAGGACAGAGGTCTTCCCAGCTTGGATCTCCCCTAAGTTTCAGTTATGCCTCTCCGAACACCCTTTAAAGTACCCACATCACTTCTTTTTGGTTCCCCACAGCCCACCCCATTCCCAGTTTCCTCGAGTTAAAGACCGAGTCTGAACATGCTGCAGACTATTACTGGCTATGCAAATGCAAAGGTGCCAGCATGCCTGCAGGTAGAAGGAGAAGTACAGCCTACACAGCTCCATAAATGGCCTTCAGAGGGCAGGTCTGGCTTCAAAAATGTTCAGGCACAGCTCACTTTTCACAAAATCCGTCAGTTTTAAAGTGCACTCCTCAATAACAGGAGCACTTCCACCACCCACAAGCCCAGTATGCAGGAGCACTCCAGCTCCAGTGCCTGACATCACCTTAGTCACCTGAACACAGCCAAACAGCAGAGAGTCTTTCGTGAAGGTCTCAGTTCGCTTACCCATGAAAGTTCCCTGGTGCAGAATTCACAAGCATGGTACCTGATGGCTGGTGAGCAGGCAGACAGTGCAGTCCAGATCTCTCCTGGAGACTGGAGGGACACAGGTCCACATGCATGCAGACTGAATGAAGCTGGCTTGACACAAAGTTAGAGAATGCTCAGAGTAACCTGCAGCCATGGGAGCAACATCTCCTCCAGGCTGCACAGCAAGGGACGGAGAAGCCTTCATTATAACTATGCTGCTGCTGTGTCTCTGGGTTCCCATAAACCTAGCACTTCTGACCATGGAAAAAGCAATCACAGGTCAGGAAGAGGGACCATGGAAAATGAGGACAAGAGAGATGGACTAATGGATCAGGTGGGTTGTGTCTACCATTCCTTGCATGAAAAGCCACCCACCTTTGCTGGTCCTCACATGCATGGTGGGTCTTCCTCTTTCCAGCAGAAACAGAATCCTGAAGGCAGGATGCCTTAACAGCCATAATAAGCCTCTGCCTGTGCACACTACACATTAGGGTGTCCCTGTCTTTCCTATAAAGCATGTAGTGCTGAACCAGGCACCCGTCAGGAAGGGAGGACAGTTCTTCTAGGCAGATATCCAAAATGACTCTAAAGACAGGATGCATGTCAGGGCACAAGGAACCACACCATATGATGCCCATGGCTACTTCTCCTCATGGTGTCCTAGATCAATACAGAATCCAGCCATGGCCCAATCTGCTGAGAGATAAGTAGGCAACAAGAGTGAGGTACTGAAAACCAGAAGCTCCTCTGCTGAAGCCCACAGAGGCAACTCTCAGGCAGCCATGCTGGGGTGATGAAATTCCATCTCATCCAGAGGCTGGAGGAAGGCAGAGGAAGAGAGAAGCATCATGGCCTGGGTAGGAGATGAGGTCTCCAGAGATGACAGAAGAGAGAACAAGATGGAGTCACCTGCAGAGAGAACTCCAAAAGGATGCTGGGTGCTGAGCTGGCAGAGTCTTGCTGCAAGCTGCTGGGGCCCTCGGGCTATTGAAGGGGTGATCAAAGCATACTAGCCCAGCAGAGCTGAGGCTTTCGGTCTTCTCCCAGTCCAGTACTGGAAGATGAATGTAATGGTTGGCATGCCTGTAATCATCTAGGACCATGAAATGACCATCATAATAAAATATCTTTACTGGGACTGTAGAATGGAATAATAAAAGAAGCTTGGGTCTTGATGAAACCCAAGTGTCAGGAGGCTGGCCTTGAACTTTCTACTGATAGAGTGACTTGTAAGAGCAAACCATTTCAATTTGGTTTTCTTGTCATAGTAGTCATCATCATCATCACCATCACCATCATCGGCATCCTCCTCCTCTAAATACAATCCCTAACCCGGTTGGCCAAGTTGTTCCTAGTGTTCGATGACCCAGTCACACCATAGGAATAGGTAAATTCCAGCGGGTCCATTTATTTAGTGTTTCTTTTCTCCTGTTTTCATTATTGTCTTTCCTGTGGATTTGTATAGCGACGTCCCTAAAAGCTCACACTTACTTTTCATGGCTCTCTGGGTTGGAAACTTGAGTTGGTTCATTTGGGATCTGTGGTATCCTTTTTTTTTTTTTTTTTTTTTTTTTTTTTGGTTTTTTCGAGACAGGGTTTCTCTGTATAGCCCGGGCTGTCCTGGAACTCACTCTGTAGACCAGGCTGGCCTTGAACTCAGAAATCCGCCTGCCTCTGCCTCCCAAGTGCTGGGATTAAAGGCTGATCTGTGGTATCCTTCTAGCATCACCATGGCTTTTATGCAGAAATCTAACAGAGGTGCTGGCCGGGCCATATGTCTCTCAGCGACCAGCCATGGCTCCTTTGCATGACAGAAGGCCCACCAGCCAGAACATAAGCTTCAGACAAAGGCTGGCACCCAGTCTCTGTGTCCACTTACATGCAAAGGTGCCACTAGAAGGAGGTGGTGTGTCCAGGTCAAGCCTCAGGAAATAGCTTTCATGTAGGAGGGTTCTCTTATGTTATCCACCATGTTTAAGTAAATATGCGCTGCTCCCCGAGTGCTGGCATCTTAATGGGTTTTTTTTTTTTTTTTTTAAACAGATCAAATGGCCTGTGTGATGTCACCACCAGAAACCTATAAACCCCAGAGTCCTTGAGACATACCACGCTCACCCTGTAGAGACATCTATCACAGCATCCTGCCCTCTACAGCGACATTTGAAGTGTTGGCATGCAGAATACACAAACTCGTGAATTTGCCTGTGATTTAGGAAGAGGGAGAAACAGCTTGAAAGCTGCATGTCAGAAGTGAAACTGATTGGAAAGAGGAGACAGACTGCCAGGCACACATGCTGGACACAGACATGACACCGCCTCTCCTCCATTCCACAGGACCGCTCCCTTCTTGGTTCTTATAATTAGAAACCTGTCTTCTAACCCTTTCCTGTCCAGTGTCTGGAGACCTGTCAATAGTTTAAGTTCTCGAAGCACCGGCTCTCAGTTTTACCTGTTTCCTATTTTAATTTCTGTGGTTTGATTGGATTTCATTTCCTTTTCTGTTTAAAACTTCTTGGGAAGGAAGAATCTGCTAGATTCTCAGCTTCTCCTTTTTTACTGTCAGGATTTGATGCTACGTGCTCCCCTCCTGCTGCGGCTTTGGCTGCAACCAACTCAATCTGATGTGTTCCTCTAAAACTAAAACCAGGTGTTACCCTCCCTCCACCTGCCATTTCAGTAGAATCTCACAAATGCTGGTAGTTTATTGAGTGCATATTTTGTTGCTTGGCAGTTATACGTCCTTGGTTTTCTGGTAGATCTGGTAACTCTCCTCCATGCTCTTAATTCCCACCGCAAACCTTGAATTCACATTATATCACTTCATGAGCAGTGCCATTTCCTTCCATCCCAAACTTTCGTGTTGCTCTTTTCAGCATATTCCATGTCCCTCTGTATAATCTTACTTTTTTCTGCATATATCATAGAACTCACTATGCATTTTTTTTTAAATTATTCTCGCTTGTTCTGTAAGTTTAAAAGGAACCGAGGAAAGGGGCACTGAAGTTTATCTCACTGCTTTGGGACAAGGTTCATTTTTAACTGTTAAGCTGCATATACTAATGGGGTACAGATATGTGCACATGTGTATACTGTGTACTGATAGAGTCCGGGTCAGTGGCAGGATCACATATGCATCATTTATTTTTGTCAGTAACATGGGGGAATCCTTTCCATCAGCTACTTTGAAAGTACACTTGTTTGCTCCCAGCCACCTTCATCCCACTGTTTCTCAGAGCACTGGCACCTCCCTCCTGTCCCCCAGAACCATCTTGTCTCTGCTGTGCCACGGTCTTACAACTACTTAGGCCTTTCTGGGGTACTGGCTCAATGGAAAGTGAGTCACTTAATTCTTACCTATTTTTCGTTGATGTGTGGGTGCAATGATCAGAGCTAAATGATGGCTTTAATGGTATCCTGGGACTCTTTCTTGGGACACATGGACAAATGTCTATTCACTCCAGACAGGGCATCAATGACACACCAACGATATGATCCCACAAGAGTCTGTCTGAGTAAACCTGTGAGTTTATTACCTACACAAAAACAGTCGAGACAGATATGGCTGCCCCAACTCAGAGTGAAAGGCAACATCTCAACTCAAAAAGCTACATCCCTGTGCTCCCTGTGCAGTTAGCAGGCAGCTCTACTGAACAGTCTCCGCTCTCCAGCAATTGTTTACAAACTTGGTATATTGGCTGCTTTTGTGTGTCGACATAACACAAGCTGGAGTTATCACAGAGAAAGGAACTTCAGTTGAGGAAATGCCTCCATGAGATCCAGCTGTAAGGCATTTTTTCAATTAGTGATCAAGGGTGGGATGACCCATTGTGGGTGGTGCCATCCCTGGGCTGGTAGTCTTGGGTTCTATAAGAAAGCAAGCTGAGTAAGGCAGGGGAAGCAAGCCAGTAAGTAACATCCCTCCATGGCCTCTGCATCAGCTCCTGTTTCCTGACCTGCTTGATTTCCAGTCCTGACTTCCTTTGATGAAGAACAGCAACATGGAAATGTAAGTTCAATAAACCCTTTCCTCCTCAACTTGCTTCTTGGTTATGATGTTTTGTGCAGGAATACAAACCCTGACTAAGACACTTGGGAAATGGCCTTGTAAATCTAGTGTCCTGAAGTCCTGATTCTTGTGAAACCCCCTCTTCCTCGAAGAAGGGAATGAAGAGCTAGCTAGCTAAGTGGACTCAGAATTCAAAGACTCTTTTCCACCTCTCCAGCACTGGTCTGCTGAGGTCAGTCCTCACTTGCTGCATTCCAACACAAATCTTGCTTTAATTTTCTCTCATTGCAGATTTCCTCCATACTTGAGGGTTCCAGACATTTGCCTATCATGTCTCAGTTTCTTTTCTCTTGGTTGTATTTTTTTTTTTCCTACTGATGGTTTTATGAGCCTTTGGGTACCATAACGTTGAATTGTAAGACAGGTAGATCTTCAAGTATTTCTCTTTTTTTTTAAAAACAAAATGTTTAAGGTTAATTTATTTTATATATGTGAGTACCTTGTCACTGTCTTCAGACACACCAGAGGAGGGCATCAGATCCCATTACAGATGGTTGTGAGCCATCACGTGGGTGCTGGGAATTGAACTCAGGACCTCTGGAAGAGCAGTCAGTGCTCTTAACCACTGAACCATCTCTCCAGCCCCTTCAAGTATTTCTTGTACACATTGCTTCCCCATGTCTTCCTGGGCTGCCAGCTGTCATATCTCCTAGTCTGTGGGTAGT
Organism: Mastomys natalensis; assembly: GCA_021653895.1. NCBI lineage: Eukaryota > Metazoa > Chordata > Mammalia > Rodentia > Muridae > Mastomys > Mastomys natalensis. Next base: position 156,454 of record JAJTUV010001150.1, on the reverse strand, counting down.
GATTCATACGTTTGGCTTGCTCTGTTTGATTTCTTTTCTCTTTCAGTTCTTTTTCTTTCACAAGCCTGAATCGGGATCCCTTCTATAGCTGTTTTTTTGAATCGATGTGTCCTTTATTCTATACCCAGTTTGCCTTAGGTGAGAGAATGTTTAATGTAAGACACTGTACTTTTCATTTCTGGACTCCTCATCCTGACTCTCCAGTTCCCTGCTAATATTCACGGGCTGTGTTTTCCTGTCAGCTCTGTCTGTAACAGACTCACACCTAGTCAGGGCTTTTGCTCATTCAACATGTCGGTCTTTTGTGGATGTGAATCCATTTGCTTTCCTTTTCACCTTTATAGAATGTCTAGTAATTTCTTTTTGTACGGTAAATGCTGAACAGCATTTTAGAGGGCCTGGATTCTGTTATCTTCTGCTAAAGAGTGATGAGTTTTATTCTGGCAGACATTAAACCACTGGTAGTTTTACAAGGCAGTCTCAAATCACGTCGATCTTAATAACAAGCCCACTCAGAACTTGATTTTTGAATTTGCACATCAACCATTTTAATTTTTAACTCAAATATTTTACTTTCAGGGTAGATTTTAAATAAATTGAAAAGCTGAACATATAGAACGATCTGGAAAAGAAGGAAAGAGGAAGGAATCAAGCTTGACATGGGAGTTGAACTTGTGGCAGCCATGAAATGCACACATCCTCCCATCCTCCTGCAGTCGAATCTCCGTGCATTGCTGTGAGACCAAGCCAGCCTTTATCTGTGGGATGCTGAGATCACCATGGGTAACTGTAGAATAGCTAACCCTCTATTCTGGGGATTTGCCTCTATAAATTCAGGACCTGTCAGACCCTACTGGGTGTGATCAGCCATGACAACTCATGAGGCAGCTGCTTTCTATATCCAGTTCTCAATCTTCAGCTCATCCTGAGACTGCTGTGAGACATAAGACTAGGGAGTTTGAACAACCATCCATGGTCTCTTCACTACCTCTACTCTAAGGAGATACCACGGTACCCAGAACCATCCCCCTGACCTCACCCACTCATAGAGGTACCATGAAATCTTCCTAACAGGCCCATGTGTTGAATGGTTGCTTCCCCACATGCTGGTGCTACTTTCTGAGCTCCCGGAACATTTGGTTAGAGGAGAGAGGTCACTGGGGCTTGTGACTTTGAAGGCCACATGAAGTCTCCAGTCCTTCTCTGCTCTCTTCTACAATTAGATGAACCAATCTCCACCACACGCTCCCCCTACCACCGTGGTTTCCCATGTATATTGCAAAAAACAACCATGGACTAAAGCTTCTGAAGCCAAGAACTGACATAAATCATTTCCACCTGTAAGCTGCTCTCTCGGTTAAGTCATTCCAAAATCTAAAGAAAACTAACTAATACACTGGAGGTGCATCTCCTGCAGGAGAGAAGCTACATATCATCTAACCCTCAGGTCACAGCAACAACCTGTGATGCACACATTCCTGTCTAACCATGTGAAAGCTCTGAAGCCACTAGCCAATGTACACCGGTTTTATTCTGGCCCTAGTTCTAAGTTAAAGTGTGTGCCAAGTGTCTGCATAGCTCCCACTTAGGATGGAGCATGGCCCTCAAGGAGCCTGGTCAAGGCAAACACCCCCTCATGTTTGATGAATCACAGGACCCTCCATAAGGATGGATATTAAAGGTTCTTTCTCTCTGGAAGTAAGAGGTTCAGACTCACCAAGATGCTGGTTTCTGGTTTATCTTTCATAGAATATTAATAGGTAGTCATTCTAGCTACTCAGCAGAGAAGCACCAGCTGTCTTATTCAGGGTTTCTATTCCTGGACAAAACATCATGACCAAGAAGGAAGGTGGGGAGGAAAAGGTTTATTCAGCTTACACTTCCACACTGCTCTTCATCACCAAAGGAAGTCAGGACTGGAACTCACACAGGGCAGGAACTTAGAGGCAGGAGCTGATGCAGAGGCCATACAGGGGTGCTGCTTACTGGATTGCTCAGCTTGCTTTCTTAAAGAACCCAGAATACCAGCTCAGGGATGGCACCACCCACAATGGGCTGGGCCCCCCACCCTTGGTCACCATTGAGAATATGCCTTACAGCTGGATCTCATGGAGGCATTTCCTCAAGGGAGGCTCCTTTCTCTATGATAACTCCAGCTTGTTTGAAGTTAACGCACAAAAACAGCCAGTACATCAGCCAAGAATATAGATGGCATAGCAATGACAGCTGCCAGGAAGTGGTACACCAGCCCTAGGGTATTTCTTTGGTACCATTGCTCAAGCCCAAGCCAGGACTGTCCTAGATGAAGGAAGGTGCTACCTCAACTTACCCTCTTGTCCCAGTCTGGTACATCTGGCAGGTAAGAATGATCCCTTACTGAAGGTGTGATTATTAGCATTATATAGAATGTCCCATGTCTTTCCAAGACTCCTAGAACAAATCCAACTCCTCACATACACCTACAACCCTATGCCTGGCCTCCACATCCGCTTCATCCAGGCTGATCCCTGTATCCCCTAAGCCCCTCATGTCTTCTTGACTCAGTCTAGTCCTTCAGGTATCAGCTTATCCCATGGGCTTCTTTAAGACTCCACACTCTCCTAGAGCAGGTGGCTTCCTCACAGGACCATTCTCATCATTATTCTTCCCAGACCCTCCCAAGTAGGTAGCACTGTCCTATCCACTAGGGACCAACAGAACAGGCAGTAGAGAGTGAAGTCACTGCCTCCCCAGGAGGAGGGACCCTTTCTTCTGTCTTGGGTATTAGACATGTTTCCCACCTTTAGGCAGTGACACCATGGGCCCCTGGGTTCTGAGACTAAGAACTGAATCCTACTACTGTTTGTGAGTAGCCTCAGGTAGGTGTAAGTTGACCCCCACTATGATTCCCTTTACTGATCCCTCTACTTCTAAATCACATGGGTTCTAAACCTCTAGAGACCCTGAATGACTCAACACTCAAGAGAGCATCCTTCATAATAACACGTCAACCCTGGCACCTACAGGTTCCACTTCCAAAGATTCAACCAATCAAGACAGCAATGAGGCTCTGAAGATGTGGGTGATCCTTGGCGCCGTGGATCCAGATGCCTTACAGAGGTGTGGGAACAAAAGCATCAGGCCTGACTACGGATTCTCTTTGAGTAAAAGAGACAGAGAGTCCCCGCAGAGGTGCACTGGCCAGGTGTGGAAAGTGAACAGGGGACATGCCACCCCTTCATTCAGACACATCTGCTAAGGCCTGCAGAGGGCCTCAGAAATGTTAGTGGGAGCCTGAGAGGAATTTCTTGTGTCTGAGGAATGGCTTCAAAGCTGCTTCTTGGCGAGAAGACCATAGTTTGTCTCAGCTTGGCATCCTGCTGTGCTGTGATCCGAGCCTTCCCTGTGGTGCCCCAGAACCCACATTGACTGACTCTTCCTGAAGCTTCAGAAATGGGGCAATGAGTTAAACCATGGAAAAGTGGCTGAGACAATTCTGTCCTTTTCTGCATCGGCTTGCTGGCAGACACACTGAAGAATATTTCTCCAATGAGGTGCTTACCAAAAAAAACAGTTCTGAGTACCATAAAATCAATTGTTTAGACGAAAAGCTTGCAGCTCCAAGGAACGCTCTTACAAACTTGTAATGAAAGAGTCTGAGCAAGCAGCAGAGGGAAGGTAAGTCCATAGTGACCCCATCACAAGTGAGTACCCCAGATCTGCCTGGGGAGGTGACCCAGCATGCCATGGGGCCAACCAGTTTTCTTAGTCCTGTGATGGTTCTTATGATATGACATCAAGGGTGGTGAGTTGTGACAGAGAGCCAGTGTGCCTTCTAATGAACATTTTTCTCAGCCTCTGGAAATGCCTGGAACTCGTTGGAAGATCTGCCTTCCTCTGATCAACACCTCTCTTCTGGGCAGCCTTTATTTCCTACCCATACATCTTTCTTCTTCCAAAAATCCCTGAGGTATTTCCCAGGGAAGCACAGAGCAACAAAGACTGGGAACAATGATGGGAACACCAGGGACACAGGGAGCCCAGAAGTGGCCAACCTCAGCTGCAGTAGATCAGACTGACCTCATTCTGACCAGTAACACTAATGTCGTCCCAGCACACAGCAGCCTCCTGTAGATTGACTATTGGGGTACCCATGGCCTTGTGCACCTCCCCATTTAGAGCAAGTACTGGACCCAGTGAATTTCTCAGAACAAACCAAATGCAGAAAAGGTTAGCGATGTGTCTCTCTGGGTATCACAATAGAATCCTAGGAAGCATGTACCAGGGTGCCCTAAGCAGACTTCTTTAGATCTGTGTTCCTCCAAGACTTCCGTTTGTGCCACTGCATGTGGGGCAGCCTTCTCAAAACACCTCCACGGTACAGCAACCCCCACTGCATAGATATAAACCTCAGCACCTTTCTAGTGCTCAAAAGGTATGTCCCAGGGCATTGTACTGATTTGTTTCATTTTAAAGAAAATTGTGTCAAACTTGTGAAGTAATCGTAAGAATAAAACTCTGCTGCCCTTACTCAGATGGTGGCAACAGAATCCACTTTGAGAAAAGAAAATACGTTTTCTCAGTCACTGCCGTGAAGGGATCTTCAATCTGTTCACATGGTGTCTTGCCATTGATTAGAAAGGTGTCCAAGATAAGCACAGAGAACCTTTTTCTCAAAAGTAGATGTTATCAGGACCTCAAGGGTCATGTCATAAGAACCCAGTAAACAGGGTGGCAAGGTCAAAAGGTCACCTACAAAGGGCTGCTGAAGTCTCTATATAGGAACAGATGGGTCAAAATTAGGATCCCTGTTAAGGGAGAAACACTGGGGTCTGGAAACCTCTGACCGTGGAACTACTTCCCCCTAACTACTCCAGCTAGCACAAGAGATGTTGGAAGAAGACACCAGAATCATTTGAGACCTGCGCTCCACTTTCCAGATGCAGTACAAGTGACAGTTAATCTGAGAGCCCTCTTTACCCTCTTATGTCTATACTCTAGCAGCCTGGCCTTACCACTCTGTTGGGTCTTCTAGGGGCACTGCGTGGCAGGGACTATCCCTGACGCTTGATAGTACAGAGCAGGTGCCTAGTTCATCTGCCTGTAAGACTCTACTCCATCTTCACCTTAGCTGGGTGTGTAGCCCAAGACACGTGATCAAGATACCCACAGGGACTTCCGGGCTTGTTGGCTGACTCTCTAGGCTGCCTGTAATGTCAACCTCTTGCCCACAGGAGGCGCTCTATGAAAGAGAGCATCCACGCTAAGCAGGGGAGCCAAAAGCGAGCACTAGATAGTCTCTGCAGCCTGGGACAGCCTGGTTCTCACTAAACACACTGTGCCATTTAACACCAAGGAGATGTGAGAACCTGCAATTTGGAACTGAGAAAGTAAAATTCAACCAAAGCCGTAATCTGGAGTCAGGAGCAGACTGTGAAGCTGACCAAAAAAACACACACACGACCAGAAAATGAGGCTCCCGGAGGCAGTGAGGCCAAGAAGATGTGCATTGATTTCCTGTTGGGCACAGGCTTCAGGGATCCGCAGCCAATAAAGAGATCTTGCTCCACTATGTGACAATAATCCAAGTCGTCCAGGACTCACAATATTGAACCAAGCTGCCATGACTTACAGGTGAGCTTAGAGCCATCATCAAATTGAACATAGCCTTTTATTTCTGGGCTTCCTGTGAAAACTGGCCCCCATTCTGCCTGCTGTTCTTAGGACATTGGCTGTAAATGCCACTTCCTTATTTCCTTTCTCAGTACCCAGGTCAGCCTCTGCCATTATTCAAAGCCTTTCATCTTCTGTACTGCAGGGTCACATGTGCTACAGAGAAAAGCATGTCACTCCTCATATATGAGAGCAGGCACGGGTTTGGGGCTCATCCAGAGCAGGGGGTAAGCCTGCAGCAGCAAGACTCAGCAGCTGGACTTCAGCCCTTATGATTTGGGTGTGAAATGCCACTGCCATTCGCCCATGCATTTGCCCATCATCCCCAGCTGATGGCACTGTTTTGGGAAGTGAGGTATAGCAGGTAGGAAAAAGCCACTAGGGGCAAGTCTTGAGAATTATAGCTGAGCATCCAGCTCTCTGTTTCCAATTCAGTGCAGAGATCTAACAGACCATACTCCCGGTTCCGACTGCCATAGACAGTCACTTTGACTGCCTACCTTCCCCTATTGCAATGACCATATACCCAGAGCCAAAGTAAACTTTACCTCCCTTAGGTAGTTTCTATTAGAAATCCATCACGTTAAGAGAAATGCAATTGATACACTAAAGGGACAACAAAATGCTCAGTGAATAGAGGCACTTGTGGGCAGGACCAAAGACCTGAGTGTAATTCCCAAATCCCACAAAGTAGAAGACAAGAACTGACTCTTGAGAGCTATTTTCTGATCTCCATGTGCGTGCAATAGCATGCCCAAAACTGTGCTGCTCACACACATACACACAAAGTAAACATACTGATTTAAAATTAATATGCCAGCCAAGGTGCCGCGAGAATGACCGTGAGGGAGCCACTTTCTTTGAAGTCATACCCATTATAAAAATGGCAGCCATCACTTCCTCTCATCTCTCAGAGGGGAGCTTCAGAACTACAGGAGAACTTGGAGCTTCGTTGCTACAAGGGAGGCTGGACAGTGCTTTCATAAGCTTTTTCCTTATAAGGAAGAAAGTGGGGGCACACAGCAATGAGCACCGTGGCTTGACTACTAGAGAGCCTCGTGGGTCTCTCTAATGCCATCACTTTCTTCTGGGACCATTAATCTCCCCCACACTCCATACAGTAAGCACATTCGTTATTAAATCAATATACCGTGTGGACAACAGGAGGTGACAGGGTTTACATGCTCCTCCAGTTAGACCAATCACTTTATATATACTATAGCAAATTTCATTGTGAGGGATTATATTTGAAGAATATAAACAGGAATGTCAAATCTATGTAATAAAAACAACACCTTTAGTGATGATCAGAAGAACAGCCATAAACAAATAAACTGAGTGCTGCCTTATACCATGTCCCCAAAACATAAACTTCATGGACACCAAAGGCCTAAGTGTGCAAACTAAAATTATAAAAATGTTTTTAAAAATGGAGAGAGCAGATTTCTAACAGGAGGTGGTGGATTTGGCCACATCAAAATAAAACATTTCTGTTAAACAATTAGTGTTAACCATTGGTATTAAAGTTATCAAATAGGAAATGCTTGTACTTGCCTTAAACTACAAAAAAAAAAAAAAAAAAAAAAACAACTACAAAAGAAGGCTTGAGATTTTTAGGGCAATATTAGAATTTCTCTGGTCAGTTGTACATTGAGCCAGCATCAGTTTTACTGGTATTTTTCTAGACACACTGAGGGATCCCTCAGTCCACACAATTTGCTCACAACTGTGATCATACAATAGCCTCCTTCCTATGGGGAAGGAGATAAAAAGAAATTAAAAAAAAAAAAACACCTTGAAAATAATGTACTCTTGTATATATAAAACACTGCTGTCCAGTTGCTTTCTCTGTGGAAAAATTATAATACACAGGCACATAATCCACAATTTACTATAATATGTAATTATACAATTCACAATTCTATTACGATATAATCCCATAATGATATATAACCACATTGTGATCTTATTTATCTGACTCGTATCAGTGGGGTGGAGCAGACTGTGCTACTGTAACTAGCAGCCCCTGTATCACATGGGGCTACTAGCCCAGGGAGGGAGGCGAAGGCTCTGCTCCATGGCTCCACATCAGGGAGCCAGTCTGCAGGGTTTCTGCTATTGTACACTGCTTGCCTCAATAGGGGAAAGAACAGGGATGAATTTCCCAGGAGCCCTTAAAGGTATGTGTGGAAGGGTCGGTATCACCCGCTTTGATTCCTTCAGCCAAGTGCATTCATTCTGAGGCAGTGAGGAACAAAATGGGTTCAGTTGCATGCACTAGGGCCTCACACCACCTGCTGCCAGTATGTCACAGCTCCCCAGCAGAACAACCATGGGACAGGCCTGGTCAAGAAAACCCTTACAGGGAAATCCCAGTGTTGACCAGCAGGGGAAAATGGCAGAATCATCCCCACTCTTGGGCCTGGCCTCCTTTGCTGCCTCTTTGTCCTCAGTAGCACAAGGGTTTCATGGTAGCCCCAGGATCTCCGCCTCTTGGTTCTCACCATGACTCTCTGTGAGCTATGGTGTCTAGCCAAGCCAGAGGGCTTCATATAACACAGAAGACTGAGGATCCTGCTTGGTCTTCATTTTCCTGGACACATTTAGCACTCACGCACTATGCGGTAGGTATGGCTGCCTCTCTGAGGGTGCTCGCAGATCACAGACTCTGCCTCCTCTTCCTGTGTTCACAGGTTACATCTGGAGTCTCCTTCACATCAGAAGGTGGCAGGCACCCAATGGGTGGATTCAATCTCAGGTCCCATTCAGAATGACTATGTGTCTCCTTGTCTAAGCCACTGCTAAATGTTCCCCTTGCTCTGCTTTCTGGGAAGGCTTCAATGTGTATGACATCCTCAGCTGTCTCCTCTATCCTCTGTGCCTGGAGCTGTACACCAGAGACCCCAGAAAATCAGAAAACAATAAGGACTCTTCATTAAGGAGCATCCATTCCAGCCTAACAGAGAGGGAACAGGCAAGAAAAATAGACTACAGGGAATTATCAGGCAATGAGCAAGCAAAAGAATACTGAGTCTCACTTCTGAGGGCACTATTGGAAGGTTGAGGGGCAACTTCATAAAGTTAGAGACCAAGAATGCAATGAGATCTGCCCTAGAGGACACTAGAGTCCCAGAGGCAGAAGCTCACCCACCTGAAAGCTGTATTGACGTAACTAGAGACTGGGATGTTTAATCTCAAGAAGTAAGTGCTTAAGGGATGGTACTTCTAGGCACCCCCTCATTGTGAGTTGGTTTATGTTCTTAATGTCCAGCATATCACAATGTGACCTCATCTGGAAACAGGATGGTGACAAACACAATCATGATGATGTCATCATGCTAGTATGGGATGGGCCCTGACCAATGTGACTATAGTCACAGTGTGAGCATAGAGTGTTCCATAGAAAGCAAAGGCAGAAAGGCCAGCAAGTGTACAGGGAACTCTAAAGTCTGCGAGTGACTGAGGAGAAGAGACCTGAGCCAGCTGCTCCTCCGAGAACTCTGGTACCACACCCCTGAGCTCATGCCTCTGGACTCCAAAACTTTGAAACACTGAGGTTCTGCTGTCTGCATTCAGCCCATGTTTCAGTAAAGACACACAGGCAGCCTCCTGCCAAAGAACTAGGAGTCTAAAGCCCAAGCCAACCTGGTGTCAGCCACAGTTTCCTCTCAAGAGACTGAATCATGGACAATAGGCGCATATCCTCACCCTTTCCAAACAGAAAATGAAAAGGTTGTTAAATGCACAAGTAATTTTAACTGATTCATTCATTGATCTGACTACTTTTAAAGTAAGACAGTAAGTATTTCTGTCACGCTTTGAAGTTGAGTTCCACAGCTCCGTCTCCCCCCTCAGGTTATTTTATAGCCATTAAGAATGTGTTCCTTTTATCTGGGGCCTTCAATTAATTGAATTTCAAAAAATATACTATGAAACATCTGTCTGTGTGTGTGTGTGTGTGTGTGTGGTGTGTGTGTGTGGTGTGTTCCTTGGGGACAGTCCTGTGTGATCTGCTGCCACAGTCATTAGCGGTGGCCATTACACTGGTCACTGCCTCCAGCTACTCTTGAGTTTAACTGGGGATTTGCCCTGTTCCCTCCACTGGCCAGAAAAAGCACTTAGCTTTTCAGGGCCTGCCTTTGGGTCACTGGTCACTTCCCTAAATGACCTCTTAAAGGAGACATACCAATGAGAACTAGACAGCCCATTGCAAACTCAGGCCAATTTGTAGATGCTCCCTGACTTCATAGGCTTTTTTTTTTGTTTTGTTTTGTTTTGTTTTGTTTTGTTTTGTTTTGTTTTGTTTTCTGGTTATTGTTGACTTAACGTCACCTGATGGGAGGACCTGGTGAGGAACACTAGAGACCAAGTCCAAATGCCAACCCGCAGTAGGAAGTCTGCTGAACAATCAGGTCTCGGGAGGAGACCAACCTCCCATATCCATCCACTCTTCTCATTTCCACACTGGCCTGTGAAGACATCACTGGGTGACATCATCCACTCACCAAATTGTTTTCGCCTGCAATTGCATGCTTGTATGAACGTAGCAGCCATTGGTTCATTATTTTCACCGTTCGGGGCTGTCTTACCGTTCTGCTGCTTTAAGAGCCGTCACAACCTTGGCAACTCATATGAAAGAAAGCATTTAACTGGGGCTTGCTAAGAGTTTTAGAGGTTTAGTCCATTATTATCATACAGGGAGCATGGCAGCGTGCCGGCAGATATGATTCGAGAGATAGAGCTGAGAGTTCTACATTTGGATCCTGGCAGGAGAGGTAGAGGGGAGATATTTTCACTAAACCCCACTTGGGCTTCTGTAACTTCAACACCCATCCCTCAGTGACACACATTTCCTCAAATAAGGCCATACCCCCTAATCCTCTGAAATAGTACCACTCTCTGGTGACCAAACAGTCAAATCTATGAGCCTGTGGGGGCCATTCCTATTCAAATCACCATAGGTAGATATTCTTTGACCTGAAACCTCCAGACTGGAAACCTATGAGGTCCCTGTCTTAAGGTCCCTCATCTGTCTGCTGTTTAATTTCTTTCACAAATACATGTTCACACACAGGCTACCTTTGTACATTTCTTCTCCGCCTACCGAAGCTCTTCGATTTTATGCTAGATCAAACGTTTATGTGGTATTCACACACACCTTTCCATGTTGGCACCTTCCTGAAAGATTCAAACTCAGCATCGTGTGGCTGACATTTCCAGCCTAGATCTTCATAATCTGAGGCTCTGTTTGGTAAATAGTTCAAACTCAAACATATGGAAGGATGGATGATGGTGTTTGAGTTAACAGACTTTTCATTGTTAAATTTGCACTGGGAAATGTACTGACACGTTTTGGGTCCTGAGAGCCACCCTGATGGTCCAGAAGGGAGAAGAGGAAATCCTAGATTTTCCTCTCTAGGCTTTGTTCCAATGCTGCAAGAATGACACAGAAGGAACAGACAAGACTCTGAGCTAGGAGTTGTTTCTTCTCTGTCCCAGATGCAGTCATTCTCAGCACCAGCCATACTCTACCAATCCTGTCCCTGGCCACTGTCGCCATGTCTTCCCAGACGCTACCCTGTTCTGCTGGATCAGGACAGCCTCCAAAGACAATACTCAGTGATCATTCTTGCCAAGGATGCCTCTTGGCCCAGTCAAAACGTTTTTCTTCTGGGTTCCTAAAGAGGGTTGAGCAGGAGGACAAGCCCCTGGACCCTATAAGAATGATGGACACTGGGCAGCTTCAGGGCCAGGCCTCCATAAGCTCCAGCTGGAGGCTGAGCCCCAGATGCCTGTGCGTGTTCTAGCAAAGTCCAGGTGAGGAGGAGGCAGCCACGTGGCCAAGCCCCAAGGGCACAGAGACTTTCATTCCAGATCACACTCTGGCAGCTGCACCAGGAGGAAAGACAAAAGAGAGATTGAAAGAGGATCTGAGGGGCACAGCCGCGTGGGAAGCATCAGCTTAGTGAGCTGCCAGAGCCGCCCACCTGCTGGTCCCCGGAACTGTTCCCTGAAGATACACCTCAAGCTGTAGACCCACTTTCCAGATTGACCACCCACTCTGAAGCCAGAAAAGGGACTTTCCCTGCAGGCTCGCTGGCCAAAACCTGGGGTATTTCCATCATTTCTACAGGGTGCCAGTCCAGGGGGGCCCAGAACATATCTAGAGTGCTCAGGGAAGCTGCCTTGCACAGCACGTTAAGAGCTGAGAGTAGTAAGTGGTGACTGATATCTGTAACTGCTTCACCCGGTAGCAGGGCAAGGTCAAGCCTGGCAGCATTCAGCCAACTGAACTCTAAATTAGGAGGTGGCACCTGCTCTTCCTCCCATGGAAGGCTCTAGAGTCCCAGTTAAACTCCTATGCGGGGGTGGGGGGGGGGTGGGGGTGAGGAGGTGTGACCCATGTGGTCTGGGTCATGAAGATAACACAGGCCATGATTTGTGTGGCGTGGTGTTTCTAGACCGTTGCTGGTACTTTGGGAAGCCTCGGTGAGCAAGAAATGAGTCAAGTCAGCTAAGGTTGTAACACTCACAAACACATGCACCTTGCTTGTATTAGCTTTAAATGGAAGCTAAGGCCTGTCTGGTCTAAGCAGCAAAGTGCAAGGAGGTTCCTACAAACCCTAAAAAGGGCCCCAAAACAAGGAGGAAATCAAAAATGCCTGCTCCTTCCCTGGGGGCAGATATGCTCCGTCCTCTACTTCCTTCTAGTTGGAATTAGACAAGTCTTCCCACCTTCCAAATGGATGCTTCTATCCTTCCTTATATAAATAACACCCCTCCCCCATTCGCTTCCCAGGCTTGAAACAGAAGGGAGGAGAACCCAGACCCAGAATCCAGGTTCCCCTCTCCTAGCTCATTGGGGCTACACTGGTGGCCTAGCTCCTTTCAGGTTTCCAAAGCAGGCAGAGATTAAAGTAGTATCCCATCCACAGCAACCCCTGGGACTCCAGCTCAGCCTGGCTGGGCACTGCTGGATAGGTGAGGTCTGCAGCCATAGACGAGCTTCATGCTGCTGGGGAAGCAAACAATTTGGAATTACCCCTCCAGCAGCTACAAAGAGCTCTGAAGGGGGAAAAAAATAAAAGAGCAAAGGGGGAAAATCTGCGATAACTTTCTCAGAGATTATCTAAACCAACAAATCTCAACGGTCATCGAACTGCCCTGGATGATGAAGAGAAATAAGTTGGTTCTTTGAAGTGAAAACTATGCGGGAGGAAGGGATGTCCTGCAGAAGCCTTGGGGCTCTACAGGCCACAGCCCCTTCCTGCTCTAACTGGGCAGGTGGTGCTCACCACCAGGCTTCTCTCCAATACTGAGACCTTTGCAGGACAGCAAGTCCACAGAGGGAGTCTTCAAGGGAGCAAAAGGCAAAGACTCTGTTACTGAAGAGGAGGACGTAAGGGGTTCTGGGCCTGGTCCTATCTCTCCTGCCTTGGGCTCCAGCCTCAGGCTAAAGAAACCAGTGGACATCTGTCCTCTTTTTTGTTCCCAGGCCAGAGACCCAGCTATCTGACCCCAGACAGTCCTGAGTAAGCTCCCTCCCAGAAAGGCCACAGATCTACTGGGTTCCTCAGCGGTTTCTGCCAAATTGGACTACTGGTTCCTCTTGCTCAAGTCTGTGAGGAAGAAAGACCTGCTGCTCAAACAGTCAAGAGTCAGGTTCGTTGGGACTATTGTGAGCACAAGGAGGGGACCAGAACCGCTGCATCATAGTGGGTGGTGTGTGGAAAGTCAGGGGGAAAAAGGGAGGACTTGAAAACCATTTTACTCCCAAGAATAGCATTGTGAGGTCAGGGTAGATAGGGTCTGCGAAGAGGAGCTACATCTCCCAGCCAGACAGCAGGAGTGAGGAAAGGAAACCTTTTAGAGACCGGTCCACGTGCCCAAGGTCTCTGGATCCACAGGGCAGGCCAAACCAGGGACCAGTATCCTCTGCTGTCCTGATAGGGTTGGGTTATCCTCTCAGGGCCCAGGCATTCTCTCCCAACCATCCTAAGGAGGCCAAGCCTGAGCTCTCACCCTCAGGAACCCCTCATGCCAGCCCCTACACCCGCGCACACGGTGCGCGGCCAGGGCGGAGGGGAAAGTTGGCAAGCGTTGGGAGCCCGCGGGGGGAAAGCGTTAATGGGCGGCCGGGTGGGAGCAACTCGCTCGCTCGCCCACGTCACGCCGGTGCGGGCTCGGCTGACGACCGCGGCGCCTGGGGACGCCGGCGCGCTCCGCTCTCCAGGTGCTCCGCCTGGAAATGTCTCCATTAGTTGTCGCTTGCTCCCCGCCGGAGTGCGCGCGCCCAGCGGCCGCGCAGAGCCCTAGCGGGCAGCCAGGAGTGGCCCGGCGCCACCGCAGGTAGGCAAGGTCCCTGCGCCCGCCCCCTCCCGGGGTTCCGAGACCCCTCCCCCCCCTTTCGAGGAGGCGGAGGAGGCAGAGGCTCCGCGCGGCCGCCGAGGGGCGCGGGCGGCGGAGGCGACGGCGGCGGCGGCGGCGACGACTCCCCGGTGCGTCCCGGGCTGCGCGCTACTCCCGGAGGCCCTGGCGCCCAAGCGGCGCGGGCCGGCTCTTTCCTGGCCCAGGTAAGGAATTGGCTCTGCCGCTCAAACTTTGCGAGGATCGCTCTTGCGCCGGAGGGGACAAAGTTTGCTTCTAGCAGATAGGGGCTTCGGAGGTCGCTGCATTTGCTGCAAGTTTTTGGTAAGCGGATGGAAAGGACCCGGCATCCGGATATGGGATGCCCGGGTCCCCGCGGACCATGATGGCTTGCGAGGGACAGAACAGCTGTGTCTTGGACTCCCTGAGTGCGCTCTTTCATTCCTTGGGCAGCGCTGAACGAACGTTCCGTGGAGGTGTAGCAGGAGAGCTGAGGAAGAGACGGCCAGAAAGGAGGGCATTGGGGGAAGCAAACGGGAATTTCAACGCATGTCCCAGCAGCTCACCCCACTGGCTAAGGAAAGGGAGTAGGGATTAACTGCGAAAGAATGGTCTGAGGCAAGGGGAGGGTGACCCTACCACTCAGCATCTCTGACACCTGGGGCGTCTCTCTGAGCCTATACCAGTTGAGTGTCCAAAGTGGACCCAGACATCCCAAGTTCCATCCTAGCCTCAGACAAAAAGACCCTTTCCTGGTGCCTGGTTTCTGTCTTGGCCTTGGGTTGTAGTCAACTTCTCTCTGGGCTGGAATAAGCTCCCATGGAGCTCTTGGTGTGGCTAGGCAGTGTTCCAAGAATGACTCTGGAAAGCCTGGACTTAGGTGGTGGCAGGAATATCAAGGCCAGGTCTGTCTCCCTACAAGCGCTCACCAGTTCAGTGGCCATCATCAACCCTGGGCTTCTAATTCTTGGGGCTAACTGCTCCCTGCTCCACCCTTTTGGAATCTGATCAGGCCTTCAGTCTCTGATCTTTTGAAGTCCTCTCCAAAGGTGATCAGCTGTCCACACTGCAGGAAGCCAAGTGGTTCTGGCATACTGCTAAATGGTGATTTATATCTGGGGGGGGGGGGGGGCTTTGAGTTTCTAGTCACAGCATGGAGCATCTATGCAAGCTTGTTTTAGTGAGGGTATCTGAGATTCTGGGATTCCTGTCTGTTCTTAGAGAGCACTGTGTCTCTGCTCAAGTCTTGGTCTTTGAAGAAGGCGTCCTTATATCTGCAGCAAGGATGGCCTGAAGAATATCTCATTTGGCAAAAGAGCTTCAGCCAGGTAGCAGTTTGTCTGTGAGCTGTCGAGGTGGGTGCTGGCCAGAAACAAGACTAGATAGTAGGGGCTGAGGGAAGACAGAACAGTCCACTGGAGTTCTGACTAGCCCCTGCATGGGGCAGTTAGGGTGTGGAATGTGAGTCTGCATCTTTAGGCACAGTGGAGTCCAGTGCTCCTGAATCCTAGGCCCAGGCCTAGGAACAGGGTAACTAGGGAGAACAACAGTATCGGGGCCAGAAGCTCTGACTGGAAGACAAACCAGAGTGCTGCATTGGCCCAAGGAACACCCTGAGATCCCTTCCCCAGAAACCCTGAGGGACTCCAGCTTAGTATACCTTACTCCTGCACAGTAGTCCACTGAGGAAATAAGTGGAAGTCCTCAAGAGCACCATTCCAAACCCAACCCCAGGAGTCCAGGGAAAGAAAACTGAGACTGCTCATTCTGGGTGCACTGCTCCCTGCCAGGTGAAGTGAGTCCCCAGAGTGCTACACACAGGCAGCAGCCTGGTCTTCCTTCCCAACCAGTCTGTGCTTACCACAGAGTCCCCAAGGCCTGGGCTTCAGGAACGAAGATGACAAAAAGACCCCTCACTGAAGTACACCAATCTATGCTGGATTCCTACTTCCTATGAGCCTCTACCGCCATGTACAGAGCCCCTCCCGTCATGTACAGAGCCCCTCCTTTGCCAGCGCCTCATTATCACAAGAAAGCAAGTTGTTTGTAAACAATAAATAATGAAAGTAGTCGGATGTTCAGCCAAAGCCTCAGTAAAGCCTGAAAACTGAAAGACGCTAGAAGCGAGTTGGGGGGAGGGGAAGGAGCAGGAAGAGGGAGAGGCTGAGATTCATTTCTACTCGAGAAGCCCCGGTGGCTAGTTTCTTATTATTTACAGGAAGAAAGTATTAGCAATTCAGGTGAGAAAGAAATAAACACAGCTTGCCATGAAATCAATACAGAATTCAAAAACAATTATTAATGTCATTCGACTCATGTTCTTTATATATATATATCTCTCTCCCGGCTACCAACGCTAAACTGCCTGAATAATTTGCATGGGGCAGCTATTCATTATTTGCGATGGTTTCCTCCTTTGCAAGCAGTTTGGACGTGGCCGGCTGCGGTCCAGCGCGATCGGAGAACTCGTATTTTCATCTGTAAATTAAAGCAATTACGCAGCAGATATTATATGATGTGTACTGCGGTCTCCAGATAGTCATCCATCACCTTCAACCAAGCTGTCAGGGCCGGCAGATTTCGTTTCTGGGAGGCAGCCTTGCAGCTGGGGAGAGGGCGCGAACGTCATCATTAATTAGAGGGTGGCCCTGGGGCGATTCGCAGGTCTGAACCCAGGAATCTTTAGGAGCAAGTCTGCACAGCTTCACGAAGAGCGGCTCTGCTGCCGGCGGAGCGCAAGAGGCTGGCCTGGCGGGCCAAAAGAAATAGGGGCGAGCCAGGTCCAGGGAAGATCGTGGCACGAAAGGAGGCCTGAGAATTAGGGGTGGCCTGGTACCCCAAGCTCCCTGCACAGTCCGCTCGTCTTCGCTTTGAACTCCGGGCAATATCTCAGGGCCGAGATTAGCGCGGGAAGTCTTGAGAAGCCCATGGGCCTCTCTCGCAGAGCTCCTTACATTCCGGGCCAGAAGCTATGTGAAACAGACCAAAGGGTGCCAGGACTAGGTGCCCAACACCCCTTTCCCTGTACCCAGCCCTGCTGCTCCCTAAGATCAACGAGCCTACGGGAAGAGCCCCGGGGCCTAGTTGGGAAATGTGCTCTTCCCAGGGAGCAGCGGCGTCTGGTAGTCTCTGTTTTAGCCTTGGGATGCGGAAGGAGGCCACAGAGGGCGACCAGAAGAGGGAGGGGAGAGGAAATGAAGCGAAGCCGGGCTGAGCCGTGGCGTGACCTGGAGTGAAGGGGGAGGGGCCGTTTCCAGGGACAGTGGGCTGCCCAGAATGACACAGTCAACCGGCGTAGACATAGACTGGGGAAGCACTGCAGTACCTGGCTTCACCGATCCTGAAAGTGCAGGACTCTGGGGAGGGCCTGGGAAACATGCACACACATCTGAGATTATGTCGCCATCAGAATGCGGGCTCATCTGTGGTGGCAGTTGGTCCTAAAACTCTGCTTGGTGCAGAGTAGGAACTACTGAGGGCTTGCTGAGATTCTCCTAACCCTGGGTGGTAAAGAAATGTTCAGAGGCACCGTCCCAATCTCAGCGTGAGGGGCCTGTGAGGTCTGCAGGGCCTGTGTCCTTCCACTCTGGGAGCAATGCAGCGAGGGCAGCGGGAGGCTGCAGCCAGCGCCCGGCTAATTTAACTGTTGATTACATCTTCACTGAAGACTCACTCGTGTGTCCCTTCATAGGTCTCATTTGTAATTGAGACTAATGATTACAGTGGGGTGTGAAGGAGCAGCTGCTCGTTAATTAATTTCTAATTAAAAGTGCCTTCCGTCCTCCGTGACTAAGGAGAAACACCGTTCGTCGAGGCGATATTGACTCCTTGGATGGAGTTCATTTGTTAAAGCTCGATGGTCCTCCGCCCTGCTAGCCAGACATGGACCGTCCCTGCCCCGCCCGGCCTGCATCCCAGTGACCTGTAGGTCTGAGACCAGGCCAAGCTGCAGCGTGGGGGGCTGACGTCAGCGCTTCTGTTGCTTAAAGCCGCGCACATCCGACTTGACAGTTCGCAAGACTCGGTTTTCTATTTTGTTTTCTTTTTGTTGTTTTGGTTTGCAAAATATGTATTTCTGTCATCGTGGCGAGGCCAATCGGTCCCAGAGCCCTGTGAAGTATTCAGACTTCGAAACTAAAAGAATCGCTGAGACAAAGGCCACTCACTCACTTACCTGGTTAAGAAAGTTTGAGCAGCGAATGGGTGAGCTAACCACCTCTCGCTTCATCCTCCCAGAGCCTAGGATCCTACAGCTCCGGAGCAGTGCCCACGTTGCGCACAGGACCCCAACGGCCCCTCCGACCTTCTTAGGCTGCGCCCGCCATGTCCTACCCGCAGTTTGGATACCCCTATTCCTCTGCTCCTCAGGTAAAGGGACTAACAAAGGCCTGACAACGGGGATGGGAGAGGGAAGAGCCACCTCTGGAAGTCATTTCCTACATAAGCATGTCCTTGACTGGCGGGTCCTTGTACTGGACAAACACAGCTTGTGGGGAAGGAGGATTATGGGAGCTAGTAAAATCCTGTTGGTGGATCTAAATTCTCCCTTCAAACTGTGGCCCGAGGGACCCTAGGAAGCACTTGGGCAAGACATACTTGGTGAGAAGGCACAGGATCTTGGAGGATTTGAAAAGCTGCCTAGCCCCCACGTGGTCAAAGAAAGTGAGGCCTAAGGTGGGAGAAAAGTTCATGTCTGGCATAGATAGCAGGAGGCCCCTGGGGACGCGTGAGGTCCTTGAGGGTCCAGCGCCCTAATCTCTTCCTGGTGCCCACACTTCTTTGGGATTCCTCCCACCGCAGTTCCTGATGACCACCAACTCCCTGAGCACGTGTTGCGAGTCCGGCGGTCGCACACTGGCTGATTCCGGGCCTGCAGCTTCGGCTCAGGCGCCTGTCTACTGCCCTGTCTACGAGAGCCGGCTGCTGGCCACTGCGCGCCACGAACTCAATTCTGCCGCGGCGCTCGGGGTCTACGGGAGCCCCTACGGCAGCTCGCAGGGCTACAGCAACTACATGACCTATGGCTCTGAGGCGTCTGCTTTCTACTCGCTGGTAAGGGGACAAATGCCCTCCCATCATCCCGCTCCCCGCCCCGCCCCTTGAGTTTGCCAAGTGTACTTCCGCTCCTGGCACGAGTGCCCTGGATACCATACAGGTTGGGGTGGGAGGGAAAAGAGGACGTCAGCTTGTGCCTTCTGGTCGGAACCCTGCCTTGGTTCAGACTCAGAGTGGCCGACTCGAGAGCCCCGGTGTCTAAAATGTTGCTGCTGTTGTAGTTTGTCATTGAACTCTAATCAGATTCCCTGCTTCCCAGAGGGGTGACCCGCAGCTTCAGACTCCTTTGCCTTCTCAACATAGTACAAATTCATTCTCCTCCTCCCTCTCCTCTCCTCTCCTCTCCTTCCTCCTCTCCTCTCCTCTCTCTCTCCTCTCCTCTCCTCTCCTCTCCTCTCCTCTCTCCTCTCCTCTCCTCTCCTCTCCTCTCCTCTCCTCTCCTCTCCTCTCCTCTCCTCTCCTCTCCTCTCCTCTCCTCTCCTCTCTCTCTCTCTCTCTCTCTCTCTCTCTCCTCTCCTCTCTCTCCTCCCCCCCCCCACGCACCCTAGCTCCTCCCAGCTCCGCCCCTTCACTCCCTCTCAAAGCCCCTCTTCTCTTACCGGGTTCATTATTCCTAGGCCTGGCGGCCTCTCTGGAATCTTTACCATTCTGCCCTCTTTCTTTCCTTCCAAGCTCCTTTGAGATCTCCCTCCTCCTTTCTTTCCCTTCCTCCATACATCTCACTTCACCTTCACCCCTTGGTCCACCCCCCCCACACCACACACACCGTTTCCCTACTTTAAGCCTGACCCACCCTATTCAGGTCCCCACTTTTGAGAAACTGAGTATTGAGTGAGTCCAGGAATGGGTTACAGTTTGTGGGCAAAGTGTGAGGAGACTCCTAATATCTAAGCTAACCTAAGAGGGCTCTTAGGATAGTGTTTCTAGCTGGGTCTCCAAAAGCTGTGGTGGCTTTTACAGAACAGCTTCGAGTCCAAGGATGGCACAGGATCTTCACACGCGGGCCTACCACCCACTGCAGCTGCAGCCTACTACCCATATGAGCCAGCTTTGGGCCAGTACCCATATGACAGGTGAGGGATTAGACCTCCCTCCCCGAGTGTCTTACGGTCCAGCCACCAATCACTCCGTCCCTCATCACCACCTTTAGAACTCCTTCTGTGTGTGTTGGGGGGCAGAGGGGGGAGGAAGACCAGAAGAGGGAGCAGTCCCTCAAGCAGGTGATCCATCCTACTTTTCACACACCCCATGCTGTTGTGAATGTGGAAATTCTCTCATTGCTGTGATATTCAAGCAAATTGGTTCTAGAAAGTTCAGTCCACTGGGCTGCTTTCTTGAAGGGTCTGGTACACCTTCCTGCACCCCAGGAAGCTCAGCTCAGTTGAGTATCTGAGCCAGGTCCACCAGCCCTACAGTGGGAATTAAAGAAGTCCCTTGGCCCTCATCACCCATGCTGGGGACAGCACAGCTCACCACCCCATCTTCCTATGGGATCATTACCAGTTCAACTAAAAGCTCCTGAACCTTGCTCCCCAGTTACTCTGGGCACTGGTTCACTCACGGGTGCTGGTTCATAGATCCGTGATATCTTTTTTATGTTTTTCGGATCAAAATGGTAAGAAGGAAAACCATAAAGATCAAAGAAATGTCTCTACAGAGTGACAGAGGTCATGACCTACTCCCTGTCATTTTAATGACATCGTCTTCGTTCTTGGCCCACAAAAGGCAAGGCAGTGCCCATAACCACAACCCACCCCAGGGAGGCACAGCCTGTTCCTATGCCCGCCCCTCCCCCCCCCGCACCCTCTCGCGTGATCTCCCCGGCCCCGACTGGCACCCCATTGCAGAGCCTGTCTCCAGGTACGGGACCGTGGACAGCGGCACGCGACGCAAGAATGCCACCCGAGAGACCACCAGCACGCTGAAGGCCTGGCTGCAGGAGCACCGGAAGAACCCGTACCCCACCAAGGGAGAGAAGATTATGCTGGCCATCATCACCAAGATGACCCTCACGCAGGTCTCCACCTGGTTCGCCAACGCGCGCCGGCGCCTCAAGAAGGAGAACAAGATGACCTGGCCACCTAGAAATAAATGTGCAGATGAGAAGCGCCCCTATGGGGAGGTGAAGAGGAGGAGGCTGGAGAGGAGGAGTCGCGAGAGGAACCTCTCAAGAGTGCCAAGAGCGAAGGTGGGTTGGAGATTCTGCAAGTATGCGGTGTCTCTGGAAGCCGTTGGGTGGCAATTAGGGCCTGGGCAGCAAATTGGTGAACTGATTTCCAGTCAGATCTTGTGCCTGGGTAGAGGAGATTGAAGTGGTACCATGTAGACAAGCTTAAAGACATCCAAAGTCAAGTTTAAAAGCACCGCAAACGCCATTAATTTGGATATAGATCTGCCAGGCATCTTGTTCCTAGTTCAAGACTTGGGGCCCTCTGGAGTTGGGAGGAGGAAAACAGAAAGGTCTGGGCTATTAACTAGTTGGGAATGAGGTTCCATTAACTCTGGTCTTAGAATAAAAGAAAGCTACTTATGCCATCCTGTCTCCCTCCACTGGCCGCATGCTCTTGCCTGACAGGTCCTGCTGGCAAAGACGACAAGGAGCTAGAACTCAGTGACTTGGAAGACTTCGACCCTCTAGATACAGAGACTTCGGAGTGTGAGCTGAAGACGCCCTTCCAGCCCCTGGATAGTGGATCAGAGAGGATTCCTGCTTCGTCTGACGGTCCCGACACAGGCAAGGAGGCCTCCGCCACACTGAGGATGCCCCTGGGCACCGCTGGTGGAGCTGTTATGGATGGGGATCTGGAAAGGGCACGGAACTGCCTCCGGAGCACAGTGGTCGCTCCCGACTCTGGCTCCGAGGGCGGCCCACCGGCCTGCGAAGCCAAACTGACCTTTGCTCCGGCGGGAGCGCCGCCGAACCTGGAGACCAAGCCCCGCATCTGGTCCCTGGCGCACACAGCCACTGCTGCTGCAGCCACAGCTCTGAGCCAGACTGAGTTTCCCTCGTGCATGCTGAAACGCCAAGGTCCAGCGGGTGCATCCGCAGCGACGCCTGTGTCCTCACCTGCAGTCACGGCCCCTTCTGGGGCTCTGGATAGACACCAGGACTCCCCAGTAACTAGCCTCAGAAACTGGGTGGATGGGGTATTTCACGATCCCATCCTTAGACACAGCACTTTGAACCAGGCCTGGGCCACCGCTAAGGGCGCACTTCTGGATCCCGGCCCTCTAGGACGCAATCTGGGGGCGGGTACCAACGTACTGACGACGCCCCTGGCTTGCTCCTTCCCGCCCACGATGCCCCAAGACGTCCCATCTGCAGGGCCTCCCGGGAGCTACTGGCTACGCCCAAGGCTGGTGGCAAACCCTTCTGCACTTAACACCCACCTGCACAGTGGAGAAGGGAACTGGCGCTCAGGCTGCAGGCGCTGACTGTGGACTGTTTTTAATGAGTTTTCAAAAGAAGGGGGCATTTCCAAGCCAAGGATGCCAACCCACCTGAAGCAGAGGATCTGAACTCAACCTCCAGGGCTATGGAGCCCCTCGCGTTCAATCACCAGGTTTCACCTGATCTTGCGTCCACCTGAGCCAGCCCTGAACTCCAGGAAGACAAGACGGAGAGCACAGCCGTGGGGAGGTCCCCTGAAGCATAAAGTTTACGTCCAAAGTTTACATGGAGAAGGCATTTGGGTTCTGAGGCTTGTTTTGTGTCGCTGTCTCCTTCTGGGTTTGAGGCATGCCGGTGTTCCATAGAAGATCCCTCAGCTCGCTTTTCTTCGGACTTCATCCTCAGCACGTAGAGCTCACCGCCAGCACTTCCACCGAGTTTACACTGTTGCACATTCTTGACTCGACAAAATTATGTTTTCTAAAATGTATATTCACACCAGTAATTGCCTGTTTCAGAGAGGGGCTAATACAACAAAACTAATAAATTCTCGTGTTTGCATTGCGGAAGGAACACATTTCACAGCTGGGGCTAGCTCTACAGGTGTGCCTGGAAGCATTGATGCTGACCCCCAGGGAAGAAAGAATAGGCGGGCTGACCCACACTCCACTGCAATAAAGTAGTTGTCCATCCAAGTCTAAGCAAACCATTTTTGAGATGTTAAAGGCACAAGAGGGACACTCTTCTGATCTCATAATAAGTGGATGTGAAATCCCAAACTTTAAAGTCTTCCCCACTGCCAGACACCAAATTTTCAGCAAATAAGGTTTCTTTGACTGAATTAAAGTAATGTTTAGGCTTTCTACGTCCCCTGGGATTTTGCCCTGGGGAGAAGGGACATTGCCCTGAGGGCATCATTCTCTGATGCCAAGAGGCTATTAATAGCTGTTGTGTTACCTGACCCCATTGTCCCTTTTTCCAAAGAAGCAGCCTGAACCCTTTAGTTTAAATTTAGCTCCTATATCACTCAAGTTCTGAAGACTCCAGAGAGGAAAACCTTAATAGCAGAAATCGGGAGGCAGAGCTAAAAAGGCAAGGACACAAGGGCTTGGGCCAGAAGCAGCCTGGGTTGAGGGCAGACCTGATTCTTCACACCTCTCTAGACATAGTCACTAGAGGAAGCTACTTTGGACTCAGGTCCTCTGTGGTTCTTCTTTACAAGGTTTCCTGCATCTCTGGGGGTGGGGGGTGGGTGGGGGATGGGACAGTTGCCCAGCATCTGTCCCTTGTTCTCTGCTCATCTGAGAGCTTCTGTTCAGGCCTCTATGGACTTCATAAAAGTCCCCAATGTTCCTAGGAAGATGGCAGTGCAAGCAGAAGAGCTTGTAAAGGAGAGAACCCAGGGCAAGCTGCTATGAAATTAAGGGGGCCCAGGGACTAGAATAAATTCTAATAGCCGACATAGAATCCAACTGTGTATGCTAGATACACGGCTTTTCATCTCCAAGAGTGGCCTTTGAGAGATACCAAACATTTCATAGACGCCAGGTCTTCTGCAATCCTAGGGGTGGGACTAGATTGGAGCCTATCGAAACTCACACTAATGAGCCTATAAGGGCCAGCTTTGGGGACAATTTACAGACCCAAGGAAAGAAACTTAGCTTTGCTGAAACCAGACCTCCTAGGACTGAGAGGGTTCCATGAATGATGGTCCTCACCCTGGATTCTGGTTTCCAGCCCTTGGCCCTTGCACACCGAGTGGCCAACTGCCCCAAGCCGAAGGCCTGCCCTGGCCAGCACTCAGTAATTGGATTGTCCCGGCCTGCGCTGTCACCGCATTGACTTTCGCTCTCCTGGATGATATTATCGGGACGCGGAAGCTTGCCGCTGATGTGCCTGTCAAAAGGCTGCGGCGGGAGCCCCCGGCCTAGCAAGCGAGCATCAGCCAAGATAATTTGAAGTGAAATTTTCATTTTGACAGTAAACCCCTCAATTTCTAAAGGCTCCGCGCTTTGAGAGAGCGCTGGCAGGGGAGGCTTTGCGGAAAGCCCACGTCTTAGACTGAAAAGGGCAAAAGAACTCGAATTAGTTGTAATAGATAAAAGGGCAAAAATAAAGAGTCAAGGGTACTTGACAGTAATAGCGAAAGTGGAGTCTCAGGGGAGACACGTTGCTGCCCAAGCTGGGGCGCGAGGAATTTTAATGCGGCCGCCAAGCGCGCCCCCACACAACCCTAGACAAAGCCACGCATTTTCAGAAAGAGAAAAAGAAAGAAAGAAAAAGAAAAAAATTAGGCTTCACAAATTCAGGCGAGAAGAGAGTGAGATAAAGAGAGGGAAGGTCAGAAACTCAAGCTTAGACGGAAGCCTGTGTCCTGGCTGCGGACAGATTTGTCCTGGGTGCACACACAGGAGCTTTAGTCAGTGCGCACGTCCACACACCGGCCGTGGCCCCCAGATTCCTCCTCAGAGGCAGTTGGAGGGAAAGAGGTTTCCGAGCTCAGTCAAGCTTGTTGAGCTTGAAACCTCTGGGCATGGTCTCTGGTGCCTCCACCAGCTCTGGGCGTCGAAATAACAAGTTGCCAGAGCCAGAGATCTTGATGACTCTGGCGACTAAAGGAACTTATTTGAATAAACTACATTACCCTGTGAATAAAGATATCAGGGCTGAGGGGGGCTCAGCCACATTGCAGGGCGCCGCGCATAGTGCATAAGGAACACCCACCCGAAGACACCTCTTATTAGGGGAGCAGCCTGCAGGATTCAGGCTCACCGAATTTCGGGGGCATGGGTCAAGGGCCAGAGTGACTCCCTAGATGAAGCGAGGCGCCTTCTCAGGATGAGGGCACTGGGAAAGGGAAAGGTCTCGGTCCCTCCCACCCCACCCCCAGCGGGGCGCGGTGGGGGAGGGTTTCGAGCTGCGACTGCCCCTGCGGGAGGCTGTCAGCCAGCCTGGGGCGCCCGCGCGAGGAGGGAGCGCAGGGACGCGCTCAGTCGCTCAGGCGTGGCGATCGCAAACACACCGAGAGGAGAGGCTAAATTAACGGCGCTCTTTACATAGAGCCAAATAAAACTGTAATCAGCGGCGCGTTACTTTTCATTAAGCGAGTCTGACAGCAGCATATTCAGACTCGACAAGGGAACAGGCGCGGGAAATATACGGCTCCCGGCCGGCCCAGTCTAAGATAATTCCTTAAGCTCCATTAACAACACGTAGCCGCAGGAAACTGGCTCCGAAAACCGTCTCCAAATCTAAAAGCTTTATCGACCCCTCAAATGCGGCTGATGGCTCCATTTTTTTTCTTTTTTCTCTCCCTTTCCAAAAAAAAAAAAAAAAAAAACCTTAAGGGAGAGACATCTTGCAAGGTAATAGAGTTTGACACGACACCTTCTTAACTAGAGAAAGGCAGAGAAACCGGCCCTTAAATGATATTTAAAAGGCAACCAATTAAGATTTAAAGTGGTCGTCTCCGGAGATTATGCGTGCGATTTATGCCACCTACTTCTCCCTGGGCATGCCTTTCTGTGAGCTGTGGCAGAGCAGACAGCAAGGTGTCCCCTCCCCCAACCCCTCCCTGAGAACGTTCAGATCTTTTCTGAGCAAGGCTCCTTAGGTCCACCAGGAGATAGGGAAACTGTCTCCTAAGATAGGTCGACAAACAGCTAATGAGGAAAGGCTAAATTGCCTCTGCCCTCCTCACAGACATCTAACCGCCAGAGAGAACTGTCCCCTAAGTCCTCAGTAGCACAGGGAGGTCTCACTGCTACAGGCCTCCAACATGGGAACAGGAATGGTACACAATATCAAAAGGAAGCTGCAAGCTGTCCCAAGACTCAGCTTTCCACCTGGAATGACTGAGGCAGGAGTGTCCCACTCAGTCTCCCCTTTGCAGGCCCAAGTGATTCTTTATTTTTCCCTTTGCAGTAGAATTGGTGGCTTCCCTGTATCCCCAGAAGTTGCAAGCCCTTCCTTTGGAGCCAGCCGCCTCCCTCCGTGCCAGGATAGCCTACCTATTGTTCTGACTGGTGCTCCCAAGTGACAGAGTTTAGGTCACTATGTGAGAAGTCAGCAAGAATCAAGGACTAAGAAGAAGCACTGTGACTTTTTAAATGACCCTAGTCCAAAGCCCAACTGGAAGGGACATTGAACAATGAGTCAGAGGGAGTGCATGAGAAGAGGAGCTGAGGAAAAGAAGAAAGGGAAGGAGGAAGGATAGAAGAGAGTAGGGACTAGAGGGTGCAGAGGCCAATGGGGAGAAGGGAGGCAGAGGAGGGAGACCCAGTGGAAATGAGAGGAAAACTCCTTCCCAGGTGTCTCTCATCAGCTTTAGTATTGCACTGTGAACAAAATACTCTTTTCTTTTAGCAGCAGAGTCTCTAGCTGTGGGGTGCAGATCAAGAATCAGACTCTCACTCTGGGGGTCCTGATGCTCACCTGCCTCTAGCTGTCCACTGGAGAGGACAGGCAGGTTTTCCTGGTCATCCTGAGCTGTGTTCAGGCATTATCCAAACCTGTCCAAGGCAACCAGGATCCCCTCTCACCAGGTACTGGAATGACCCGAGATCTTAGCAGCACAGCTCCTTGCAAGATCCAAAGCCAAGCATGAGTCAGAGCACCCGACCCTTTGACCCTTCGGCCCTTTGACCCTTCGGCAGCTTACTGACTTGAAGGAAATCTCCCTCCCAAAGAGTAAGGTTCCAGAGAGAGGACTTAGATGGCATCTGGCAAAGCACCTGCCTTGGTTTTTTTTTTTTTTTTTTTTTTTTAATGCCAGTGCCATGGCATTGGTGGGGTGTGTGGTAGAGGGGAGTTCTACAGCTCCACACATTGTCCTGGAGTAGAGTCAGACGGACAGAAAAGCCCTGTTACCAGGTGCTGTCAACCTTACAGAGAGATACCAGCAGACACCCTGGTTCCAGCCAAGCTAGTTTATCTTTGCTTCTCAAAGGATTGCATTGTTTTAAAACACATCTTCCTCAAGTACATAACCACATCTAAACTGCAATATAAAGCAGAGGAAGGCATGTGCTCAATACTGTGAGACACCCCAGTTCCCACTGGACCACATTTCTCCCTTGTGAACATGGTCCAGTCTTACTGGTACCCATACTAGAGACTGGAAAATGCTAAGCCACCCCCTGTCCAGGACCTACATGTCCCTCAAGGATTCTAGAAGCATTCCTAGGGTACCTCTGCCGTGAATGCACCAGGGAAATGCCTCCATTTCTATTGTTATCTTATCTTGCTCACTCTCTCAGAAAGGATAACCCTGGCTGTGCTGAGCAGGTACACACCTACAGGTGGCCCAAGCCTCGAACCTTGGCAGGTAGCTAGGCTTTTTGAGAGACAAAACTAAGGACAGAAAATGCTCAGGGAAGGCTGCCCCAGACCAGAGACCACCGGGGAAGACAATTCCCACTGAACTAAAGCACAGGGCCAGAGGTATAAAGTTGGCTCATTTATGAACAACAGTGTAGAGAAGCATTGCCAAGTAACAAGGGGCTACAGCCTCTTGCAAAGCCACCAGGATGCTGTGTAAGTGACTGGTGGCACTGGGAGGGGCACGGGGGCTAATGCTTGGGTTTATTTGGCACAGGATGCCCAGAAGTTGAAGGAAAAGATACCATAGACTACCTGAATGAAGGCAGCTAGAGTTAACAAAAGGACTTCAGGGAGAACCATTTTCATGCATGATTTAACACTTCAGTCACCTAACCAGACATGGCAGGAGAAATCAGAGCTAAGCTTTTGTGTCAGGAAACCTTCTAGCTAAGATAATAAATTGGCAGTTCGTAGGATAGCAGAAAATGGGGAGCTACAGAGTACATGTACCCATCTGGTGCTGTAGGGCAGATCTGCCTAGCCTGGATGCTGAAGAGCCTAGCCTGCCTTCCAGAGCATAAGAAAGGGTGTGGCTGAATGCTATGCACCTGTGCCTGCAATAGCACATGGGCATCTGTCCAGAGACTCCAGGTGGATTCAGACTGTCTTAAGATTGCCCTGGGCTGCCAGAACTCAGCTCTGCATCTGAGAGCATTTCATGATTGCTCAGTGCTATAACCACTGCCTCCCATCCCACCCCCCACAACACAGGAAACTCAGCCTCTAGACTGCCACCAGTCTCAGTCAGGCTTAGGGGAAACACCTGGAAGGCAGCCTTCTGTTGCTTATTCACATGTGCACACAGACCCCTCCATGTGCACTCTCACATGTGCATTATCCTTTTCTGTCACTTTGTCTCCTCCCACACACACACACATGGGCATGTACTCAGGTATATGCATACTAGCACATACAAGGCTGTAGACTGTCTG
The DNA here is from genome assembly GCA_021653895.1 of Mastomys natalensis. Classification (NCBI taxonomy): domain Eukaryota; kingdom Metazoa; phylum Chordata; class Mammalia; order Rodentia; family Muridae; genus Mastomys; species Mastomys natalensis. The sequence goes on along the minus strand of JAJTUV010001150.1, from coordinate 127,675 downwards.
AAACTTCACAGGGCTGTAATGATTCTACATTGGTCACATTTCAGAGCAGAAGGTGGTATCTACTGTCATCTCTTTCAGCCCTAGGTCTTTAATAGGGAGTATTTGCTTGACTGTCCCTAGAAGCTTCTACCTCACTCCCAGGAGGGCTGTGGACTGTCATCTCAGGCAGAATATCCCTAGGAGTGCAGTGAGACCCACCAACTCTGCTTGACCCTTAGCTCTAGCCTCATCACCTCCTAGGATGAAGTGAAACCCCTAAGATCATGACAGAACTTGGTCCAATTCCATGAGGCAGAGTCTGTCTCTGGCCATGACGCCTGGGCTGTTCTCCTCTCCGGAAGCCAGGTCCTTCCCCACTGAGGCCACAACAGGCTCGGCAGCGGGATACACTGCCTATCCCAGCACCCAAGTGGTTCGCATTCAAGTCTGACTGCAAATGGGACATTAATTAATGAATTTAGTAATAGAGTCTCTTTTCATGGAACATTAGCCCAAGCTCAAGATAATCAGCCTGAACGTAGGCCCCAGCTTTTTGCAGCACATGCCTTGGGCAAGAGTGTAATTTATGTCACAGAATTGAGCAAAGACAGCACACTGCGAGATGTCCTAGGACTCTTGGTACACTCAGCACAAGTGTCTGTACATATTTGGCCACCTGTTAAGTCCCTGCTCATCTGTCCAAGGCAGGGATATTACCTGGCATCTGTGGGTCTTACTCCATCCATCTTAGATCAGAAGTCAGTGTTCTGAGGCTTTTCTGGGTTTTGTGAGTGTAGCACATGAGAGAAGAGATTGCTGTGCCCAGGACTTGAGAACCTCAGAGTTCAGAATTTATATCCGGGCTCCTAGCTGATACCTGCATCATGACAACTGGCTGCTTGCGTAGTGAGATACAGAGGCATTGTAGCTCCATAGGGTGTGGGATAGCACCTAAAGACTGTTCCGGGGTGGGTACCAAAGGCCTGGATATATCAGAGAATAGCACAGTCTTAGTGAGAATGAGAACCACAGCCTGAGCTAGTCGGTCTCCAGCATCCCAGGCAGCCCAGGGATGAGGCCACCCACAATGAACCCCTGTAGTAGGTAAGAATCATAGAACTTGAAGAGAGAATGTTGCCGCCCACTAGAGGGGAGGGGGCACTGAGACTTCCTCCCTTTCACTCTCTGTCCTTTACTAGAGATGAGTAGTATCTGCTTGTAGCACTACCTGGGTTTCTGGTGAGGAGCGTGAGGAGGCTGGGTTTGTTGCCTTTACCTTGATGTTGGCTATGGCTGGTAAGGATTATCTGAGCCCTTGCAACTTTTTACCTGCCTGTGGGGAGCCACAGACTCCACTTACTCTGCATAACCCTCAGCTGGACTACCTAGGGACTTTGATCATATTTACCACCTGTGTTTGGGAAATCCGGGCAAGGAAGCTGCCTGGTTTGTGTAATCCCTAAGGAGACCTCCACCTGACAGCCACAACACCGCAAACCCTACTTCCCCAGCTACACTGATCATGGCAGGGTCTTGGTTTTATGCAAATGCTCCTGGAAATCTAAAGCCACTCATGTTCCTGGTTTGGAGTACAGAATGAGCTGGTATCTTGAATGTTTACTGTTTTCTTATACTTTATTTTGAACAGCTTGCATGTACGCACAGGCATGCATACACACACAGTCACAGGCACACACATACCTGTTTGGGGGAAGCATAAAGGACTTAAAAATGGACAGCCAAACTGACAGGCAAATCTTTTTGCTTTAAAGTGACCTTGCTTGCAGATGAATTGTTCTCAGAGGACAGTCTGTCCTATTTAGGCTTACTACTGCTGTGGTGAACACCATGACCAAAGCAAGTTGGGGGACAAAGGCTTTATTTGGCTTACAGTTCCATATCGAAGTTCATCATCAAAGGAAATCAGGACAGGAACTCAAACAGGGCAGGAACCTGGAGGCAGGAGCTGGCGCAGAGGCTATGGAGGGCTTGCTTACCCTGCTTTGTTATAGAACCCAGGCCAGGGATGTCCCTACCTACAATGGACACATCAATCACTAATTAAGAAAATGCCCTACAGGCCTGTCTGCAGCCAGATCTTATGTAGGTATTTTTTTTCCGTTGAGATTACCTCTTCTTGGATGACTATTTCCTCTGACAAGTTGATATAAAACTAGCCAGCACAAAGTCCTTGTGTTAAAAATAGGCTATGGTTTATCAACCTCCCTCAGAGAAGTTTCCAGATAGAAGGGGCATCTGCAGGTTCTCAGTAGAGGGTTGTCCTTCATTTGACAGGTACTGGCCTCCACATCAGTCCCTTCCCTTTCAGACTCTAGCCTGCTCTTGGGTAGATCTTGCTGAGGAACAAAACTGGAAAATTCTAGACTGCATTTCTGGATCAGAGGTATGGGGATACAAAGTAACCAGTGGATACTTAGAAATTAAATTCCCTTCACCAGAAGCTGGAGACATATTAAAAAAAGATCAACTACTGCCCTGCTGCTTCTGTTTATTGACTTGTTGGTTTCAATTCCAAAATTGAGCTGTATTTCACACGGTAGGATCTCTCTCTCTCTCTCCTCTCTCTCTCTCTCTCTCTCTCTCTCTCTCTCTCTCTCTCTCTCTCTCCCAAAATAGAAAAGATCTTCCTTCCCCAACTGGGAGAGGGGAAAGGACCATCTAGCTTCCTATCACACCCTGATCCTTCTCCTGACCCTCTCTGATCACCAAAGGACTCCCTCTCATCAATATGTTCCAAATGTTTACAGTACCAAACACTACCTACACCACCTTCCCTGGTACTTGGGCCTTAAGGGCCCACCAACCTCCATGCCCATCAGTAAAAGAACTCAGGGTAAGAACAGCTGGAACTATAAGCCTTGTATCAGCTAAGCATGTGCTCCCCCAAATAGTCTAGAGCCTTCCATATTCTTGAGAGTTAGCTGGGTAAGTCTTCCACAGAAAACTAAAATAATGTCCCCTGTGGTCAGTGGTCACCCCAGCTCCACAGGGCTTGACTGAGTGCTGTATATCTGCAGTCACCTGCAAGGCAACATTCTCTGTAGATATATCATCTTCTGAGTGACAGGAAAGTAAGAGGTCATGGAAAGACAGAGGGTAGACAAACTGCAAATCCGACCTTAGGGGTACAGATACAAGCCTACTTAGCAGTCTCTCCTCCTCCTCCTCCTCCTCCTCCTCCTCCTCCTCCTCCTCCTCTTCATCCTCCTCCTCCTATTCCTCCTCCTCCTTCTTCTTCTTCTACCTCCTCCTCCTCCACTTCCTCCTCCCTCTCCTCTTCTTCCTCCCTCTCCTCTTCTTCCTCCATCTACCTCCTCCTTCTTCTTCCTCCTCTTCCTCCTCCTCCCTCTTCTCCCTCCTCCTTCTCTTCCCTCTCCCCTCCCCCTCCCCCTCTTCCTCCTCCTCTCTTCCTCCTCCTCCTCCTTCTCCTCCTCCTCCTCCTCCTCCTCCTCCTCCTCCTCCTCCTCCTCCTCCTCCAAGCCAGATCTTTTCCTTGGTGTGTCTAATGGCTGTGCAAACACAGACACTCTACAAAGCCCTAGTACTATGAGTTAATGGCAGAAGCTGGGTTTTGGTGACCCAGCCAGCACTATGTGTCAAATGTGAATCATCAAAGCAGAACCCACCTGAGCCTCCTGATCTGATTTCAGGCAATGCAAGGGACAAGCACGGCATTGGGTGTAACCACAAGGTAGTTGCTCAAAATCACTCATGGCTCGTTTACGCCTGCAAGGTTGTTCTGCACACTGGGACAGGGAAGCCAATGTGCAGGGCCTGGGCAATATGGCTTCAGGCTCTAAATTCTCGTGACCAGTTATCCCCAGTGTGCCTGACCACTGACAAAGTTCTTATTATCTACCACCATATGGCTGTGATTTCTGCAGACCTGAGTCCAAGCTGAGACTGGAAGGCTACATCTCTGTGTACCAGATACCTGAGTAGCAGCTACAGAGCATGAGGAAGCAGGTGTGGCATTGAGGAGGGGGAAGGGGAGAGGACAATGGCAGACACATCAGTGTGAGAGCCTTGCGGCTCTCAGCCCCTCCTGGAATTTATTGCAGCTCTTTCCCTGATACCTTGATTACCTGGAAGAACTGGTTCCACTACGGTCTCCTAGGAGAAAATCAACTTTCAAACCAGGGGCCAGGAGCAAACTGGCCCAAGAAGAACCACCCAGGAGACACCTAAGATGCCTCTGAACTAATTACACTGGTGTGTCTCTTCTCTCACTGAATCCATATGTTCAGTAACTTCTCTTAGGATACATATAGCAGGCGAGGGCAAGATGCCTGGAATCCAGGATCGATAAGCTTTGTTTTGTTTTTTTTTTGTTTGTTTGTTTGTTTGTTTGTTTTTAATATTTTGTGTCCTGTGACTAAAGAAAACTTGGTACTTGGGGAGCAGAGGCAGGCAGATCTCTGAGTTCGAGGCCAGCTTGATCTACAGAGTTTCAAGACAGCCAAGGCTCTACAGAGACCTGTCTCAGAGAGGGACAGGGGAAGAGGAGAGGAGGAAAAGGAAAAGAAAAAAAGAAAAGAAAACAGATGGTGACCCAGAACAGTTGGTAGCCTTATTTGGATATAGGGTCAGGAGACAATTCAAAAAATGAGGTCATTGGGGTAGGTGCTTACAAGAACAGAAAATGTGGAAATCATACGCGGAGGTACAGTGCTGTGAGAACACCAAAGACAGGATCTTCAAACCCAGGAGAAGAGGCCTCAGGAGGAGTGGTCCTGCAGGATTTCTCTCTCAGGTTCCAGCCTCTGTAGGGTGAAGCTGCAGCAACTGTAGTGTAAGCATCCAGGCTGTGGTGCTCTACGGGGCAACTGATGTAGGTGAAGACAGGAAGGATGGCAGAGCCCTGGGTAAGAACCCAGAAAGCCCTTGACACAAGTTTCTCTAAAATCCACAAACCACAAGACATCACCAGACCTCACCTACCACATAGACACATCACATATATACACATACCCATACATGTGCACACAAACATACACACACATACAAACATTCATACATACATACATACATACATGCATACGTATACTACAAATATATACAAAACCACATTTGATACTTATGCACTGTATCGGCACACAAATACATTTATACTACATACAATTAACACATAAACAAGCATATGTATACACAAGGTATATGTATAAATACATGTGCATATAAAAACATATAAAACATGCATATACTGTATACATATATCAATGGATATATTACATGTATGTATGTGTGTGCATGTGTGTGTGTGTGTGTGTGTGTGTGTGTGTGTGTATACACATTAACCACATGCCCCAGTGAAATACATACCAGAACTCAGTAGACCGCCTAAAAATGAGATTAGGGATCCCCTGAGTCCATTCTCTCTATATTATGGACATTGTGGGAGAGTTTATGTAATGTGATATTTCTGTGGTACAAGGAGAGGTTAATAGCTCTTTTAAGTAATCGTGTTGCCCCAAATGTCAGGAAAACTGCCCAGCACCTCATATAACCCAGCAGAGCACCGGTCGTTACCGCCAGAGATATAGGAGGTTGATGGTCTGTTAGGGAAAGAATTTAACACAGGCACAGAGATCACAAGAAGTCAGATTTAGTTTAACCAGAGAAAGCAAACTTCAGAGAAGATTTACTGTGGTGGGAGACAGCAAGAGTTCATTCCAAAGATGCTGGATGAGAGGGCCAACTGGAAGAGTAGGAGATGCCAAAGGCATTGAGTCTGTTATTTTTGTAAGAGCTTGCTCTCCTGCCTGTCTACTTGCTTGCTCCTCACCCCCTTCTTTTTATCTTTCTTGAGACAAGGTCCTACTCTGAAGCCCAGAAAGTGTCTTGGAGCTCATTGTGTGACCCATACTGGCCTTGAACACCCAAGAATCATTCTGCTTCTGCCTGCAAGTAGTATGAGCTACCACACTGGGTTTTTGTGAGAAATTTTATGAATATTTTTGAGATAGAATAAAATAATGAGATAAAGTTATTTCTCCTCATAAATCGTAGTGGATTGGATCTCTCTTTTAGTGTTTCTTCCTTGAGCCTCTTGAAAATTCCACACCAGAAAGGGACAGGGATTAAAAACCACAGGATATCATCATCACAATATGGTAATGAAGCCAGGGTCTTTTCACTAGTGGTCCACATGGCACCTGGGAGAGTGTCCTGATGCCTTTGTTTCTTCTACAACAGAAAGAACAAATAAAGGTGACATCCTGACAGGAGACGACCACTAAGACGTAGGTGCAGTATCCCTGACTTCCTGTGTCTAACTCATTGCCTACCCTGTCTCATCCCCACCACACAGAAGCTAGTGAAGCTGAGGACACCACATGGACACTGAGTGAGCTCCGTGGCAACATGGATGCTGAAGTGTAGAGGCCATACATAGTAGCCATGGATGTCATATGTAGTAGTCATGGATGTCATATTAGTAGCCATGTTATGAAGTGATTAGTCACATGGTGGGAAGACTAGCCATTTCACCAAGGATTTGTTCTGGGATTCCATGGCAGCAGTTAGCTCCCTTGGAGCAGTTCAAGTGGCTATAGGGAAGAGTGTGTACATGGGCTCGCTCTATTGAATGGTCTGGAGTGATGTGCCCAAAGAAACAGATATGGTTGCCCCCCAGGCAAAGAAGCAGTAGGCTATTGGGTTTTGGCCATTCTCAATAGAAATCCATTTATGGTCACAGTCACTGCAACCATATTATGGCCTTGTTTCTTTGTTCTTGGTTAAAGGCTCCACTTAACTACTGTTTGGTACAATGTGAAGAACATCCTCCGATCCAGCCATGTGGCCAGTGGCACTCTTAGAAAGCCATGACCCTCTAACCCAATGACCAGTGAACCCACCAAACTGCCAACTGGAGCTGTGAACAGAGCAGGACATAAGACTAGCCTGGACCACAGAGGTCTGGCTACAGGATAGTCTCTTCCCTCCCTGGCTGTCAGAGGGCAGGTCCAATGGGACCTCAAATGTCTTAACATAGATGAAGGCCACACAGAATCATTAGAAGTCCTTGGAAGAGCATGGCAGTGTAGACTAATAGATCCAACTGGGTAAGTAGTGCTGTATGCCACAGAAAGCTGCCTTCCCAGGGACATGGCCTTTGTTTCCCATGGGTCCCTGATTAAAACTGACCACCTATCCACAGGATATCATGTGACATTCCACTCAAGGATTCCTGAGACCAAGACAATACAGCACAGCCTGCTTACTGGAAGTAAGGGGCTCATGTAGGGTTCCTACATGATTGGTTGATGGGGTTCATGTAGGTCTGGGTTCATATAGTTCTTGAATGTAGCAGCTACATTCCAGAAGACTACAACACAGGCTTTACGTCTGAGTTGAAACAGGTGAGAGGCAGGGCGCCATCTTGGGAGTCAAGATCCACAAGAGCGCTCTCGGTCTTAGCGCCATCTGCCTTGAGACTCCTGCGCCATGAGAGCGAAGTGGCGGGAAAAGAGAATGAGCAGGCTGAAGCGCAAGAGAAGAAAAATGAGGCAGAGGTCCACGTAGAACCAGCCTATGCACCCACGAAGCCTGTGGGAGCAGAAGTGAGGGATGCTGAAGTCTCAGGACACTGGGGATGAGCTGTCAGACTGTATGCTGCTGTCGGTACTAAGTCTCAATAGACCTGGAATGTCACATCGCCGAGATCACCCGGAAAAATGACTGCCTTTCTTACAACTAAAAACATTCCCCCTGGCCTCTGTCCCGGACCTCTGGCGTTCTGGACTAGTTCTGTTCTCTCTTGTGGCCAAGTGTAACTCGTGTACAATAAACCCTCTTGCTGTCAGCTGGGAAAAAAAAAAAAAAAAGATGCACAAGAGCAAGCCTTAGGCCTCCACAAAGCAGGTAGACATGACTCGTCCAAGCCTGCCTCGGTGGGCCTCTTTCAGGACTTAGGAGCCCCTGGTAGCTGAGCCATCCTGGCCTTCTCCCTCTTGGTCTAGGTAGGAATCCATTAGCAATGCTACCATTCTTCCCTCTGTTCATGTGGCCGACTTGTCAGCCTGGGATCATCCCGAGCTGTTCAAGCTGTCTCCTGAACTTAGCCAGGAGACTCTAGGTCACTTACTTGTTGTAAGGCAAGGATGCATCATGCCAGCTATCCCAGCTCACCATGGGCTCAGATGTGAGCGATGTTCTCTAAAATCCACAGCCTTGGATCAACTTACATTCCCTGTCAGTTTATTTACCAACTAGACACTTGTAGTGAAAAGAGTTAAAGAAGCAAAACTACATGCAATGGCCTCTCTCTGGTGGATGCTGCTGTGCTTGCTCCAGCCGCTCTCTCCTACATCAGAAAAACAAACAAACAAAAACAGGAAGCAGAAACATGTGTGGTTCTGGAACAGTATCCAGGATATCCTCTGAACCTATGACTTGGGACCTGAAGCTCATCTGGTCATGGTTATTCAGAGACATTCATGGACATGGCTGTCACAACAACCTCACCACCCTCACTCTTACCCTGGATATTCAGTTACTTAGTCTTGGGGTGGAGGATACTCTCGGGGCTCATTCGAACACTTCTAGTGCTCAGTGCCTGTAAGGCTCTTTAGTTGGGAGCTAGACAGCCATGTGGCAAGAGAGATCTTGGTAGAAGATATGGCCAGCAGGAGTAATGGCCATTGAGGTTGTTGAAGTAGCCCACTAGGCTCTGTCCTGCTACATGCAGGCTCCATTTAGCCTGAGTGATAAAACCTAAACCCAGCTTGTAGTATCTGGTATCTGAAAGTATCACATGTATGCCTAGCTCCTGCTCTCTTCATTGGGGATCTGCCAACCATTCTGGATGGTGAGTTCTACAAGCTGCTCCCCCCTCAGGTGGAGGCTCCTGTGTTCCATAGCTCCCATCCTCCTGTACCTATCATTGTATATTTCTTATGCATGCCCCACTCATCCCACAGAACAGTTCTACTATCCTTCTAAATGAGACCTTTAGTGGCTCCATAGTTCCTATAGGCCTTAGGCAAAGGGCTTTACCCATGGTGCTCTCTCTAGGTGTCCATAACTACTGCTGTGCTCAGCTGTCATTTGGTGCTGGCCTCTTATGTTCCTTCCCCGTCTGCCTCTACCCTGTACCAGCCACATCCCATAGCTATGCTTCCTGAGCACTGTCCAAGATGAAAATCCTATCCATACTTCCTGCTGCCTCTATGGTCTCCCTGAAGAACAGAATTTGAGCTTTTTGGGATTCTTTACCTGGAGAATGAGACCACACAAATTGGTGTTCATGGCAAATCGGGAAGGTGAGACAGGACAGATGAGCACTGTCCACTTGGTCAGAAAGAGAGTTACTTCTTACATGGTGCCTAACCCTTTGTGCTAATAGCTGTCCACAGCTGTGACCTCATCTTCAGTTGTGCATGTGTGATTGAAGATAGGCTACCGAGTGTGTACATGTAGCATCATAGAGAAGCCCCTGCCAGGGAGCAGTGAGGACCACCTGTTTCTCCTGAGAGAAGCTGGTCTGTGTGGCCCTAGAATGGAACAGAGTTTCCTAGAGCACTCTCTGTAGAGGTGAGGACAGAGCTTTATGAGGTGAAATCTCTTCATGACCTCCCCAGCCTCGGTTTCCCTATCTTGTGGGCAGCACGATCAGGTCTATCCTGCAGGGTAGCTAAGAGAAAATGGAGTTGAGTGTCTGTGAATATAGTCCCACCATCTAGGGTCTCTTGGTGTCTCTATCTCCCCATTTCCCCACACCATAGGGTTCCCACATGTCAATAGTATCACCTGGATTGGTTAGACACATGCCTGGCTCTGTCAGCAACAGGGTTGGGAGGCATAAAATGGCTTCTTCATTGATACTGGCATTCCACATGTGCCTGCCCCTTATAAGCCAGAGTGGTCTCTTGAGTACTAAGCTGTCTGCTCCTCAGCAGGTTCTCCAACTTTAAAATGGATCCACAAGTGGTTGGAGGACTTACATGTTTTGCCACAATCTAGACCTGAGGAAAAGGTGCTGGGTTGAGACCCCTTCCCAACTTGATGGGTACCAAGGATGGACAGGTTATCGTTAAAACCAAAATGATGTCATGATAATGGCCTAAACACATCAGTGTCACTCCTTATGGCAGAAGACCTCTTTAAGTGCTGTGGTGCTGCAGTGCACCATGAGTCTCACGTATGGCAATGCTGACATGAACAAACACACCACCCCCATGAGAACAGAGCACACTCAGTGTTCACAGCATCTGTGAATGACGTTGAAGACTGTATAGGTGTTTGCAAGTACCTGTGCTTCTCAGAGCACAGCACGGTTGCTTAAGAATGGTGGCTGTACCTTGGTGGCTTCATCTTAGGGCAGCGTTGGTCCCAGGTGTCAGCTCTGCTCTGACTCGCTCATCAGGACTTCATGCAGGAGAAGGTGGTTGTTATCAGATCCAGGCCTCTGGATAGAAAGAACATAATCCACCACCCACAGCATTCTCCAAACACACCAGTGACACCCACCTCCCTTCACCAAGGTTTTCTTTTCTTCAGATTGTTATCCCTGGGGTCAAGGCACTTTCCCCAATGTGTATCTACAAGACTTTCATAAAACAGTGAGCACCGTTGTTCTGAGCCTCTATTGTCCCATATCATCAGCCTCAGCACTAAGAGGCAAGCACTGGCCTAACTGGACCAGTACAGCCTTAACCTGACCTGAGGTCAAGTCAGGGAGCCCATACCTGTCATTCACCCCTCTGACCCACCACAGAATCCTGGGTGTGCTGGCTGTCCTCCTGCCAGGACCTCGTCTCTGGGGATGTGTGACTTACTTAGCACATAGACCTGTCCTTGGTGAGGATCATGATCTGAGCCATATGTACTTGCATGAAGAAGGGACTTGGGCTGAAGTGCCACTTGGAATTGCTCCATCTGCTTCCATGGGGGAGACCCATCTGCAGGAGAATCAGGCTGCAATAATCCCTTTGGTCCAACTTCCTGCCTGTATCTGGAGTCACACAGAGAGAGTCGGATGACTAATGTTGGGGTGACAGCATGTGTGCTTGAGAGAAGCGTCAGCTTGTGAGTAGATAGTACACCTCTCTCTGATAAAAAGAGCCAGGTTGAATACCTCTCACCACCACGGCAGCAGCAGTTAAAAGATTCTGGCCAAGCAGGAGATGGGCTTTTCAGATTAACAAAGGACGTTTGGTTGTCATTAGTTTCTGTTCTTTTGTGAACAGGTGTGGCTGCCAGGCAATTGCTTCATTGTTAACTTTCTCATGATTTCTCTCCATCTCTTTTTCCCCCCACATATCCCAGCTTTCCTGGTCTAGACACATCCCCCAACAGAGCAACTGCTTCTCAATTGCTTCTACTACCTGGTGGCAAGTTGTCCAGCCTTCATTTAGCATTTGAATGGCCCTCCCACGAACTTGCTGACTTTGCTGTTTCTTCTCAGGTCTGGGGAAGTTGGTGGGCCAAACTATAACTTCTAATTCAAACTTTATTGTGTAATTATAGTGTGAAACGTATTATTTTTCTCTTGACTTTCCCTCTCTCAGTTAACGGTATTTTATTGCACAAATAAATTATACATCCTGTAATTCATGCCTTGCAGCCTACACACCAATTAAACAGAAGCTGACATAGTCCAAACACAGTCACATGTAACTGTTTATTTCCTCTGAGCTAATAGCACCACCATTTAGCTACATGGTGATTGTAAGCACCGGGGGAGTTCATCTCACTCAGAGGCAATCTGTGGCTTTCTGCAGGGATATCTGCAAAACATGTCCTCATATCCCTAGACCCACTCAGGACAACAACTACCCAGGAGACTGCCCCACCCCCTCAGAAGAGATGAAGCTTCTCTCTCCCACTCCAGAGGGACTCTCTTGGTCATAGATCCCCAAAGAAATGGTCACTTTGCCTCTAGTCCTGGCTACCTGACTGTTTTAGTTTGCTTTCTGGTATAATGTTAAAACACTCCATCATTGAGGGAAGCCAAGGCAAGAACTCAATACAGCAATAGAGGCAGGAACTGAAATAGAGGCCATAGAGGAAGGAACACAGTAGGTTGTCACCATGGCTTGCTCAGACTGCTTTTTATACAACTCAGAACTCCTTCTCAGGGGTGTCAGCATGCTGGGCCCTCCAACATCAAACATTAATATCCCACAGACTTGCATACAAGTCAATCTGGTGGAGGCAATTTCTCAATTGAGGGTCCCTCTTCCAAAGTGATTCTAGTTAATGTCACATTGACAAAACTAATCAGCACAGTAGCCAAATACACCAATACTCTCAGAGAGCCAATCCCAATTGCCCGTACTTGCAGAGAAGGTATGTCCTCAGCAGCCTGTCCAGACAGTTTTCAGGGCACCTGGCAAGGAATATACAGCCTCACTCTGGTAAAAATATGTCCGTCTAAGGACTGAAGACTTCTGGAGGTACAGAGGGATGTAGATGTGAACCCCTTAGAGGTCATTGCAGGGTCCAGATGAAAATGATAAGGAAGGTCATGGAGACTGGAAAAGCCATGCTTAGGGACAGTGTTAGAGCAAGTAACCTGTGGTGGGGAATGAAGAGGAAGTCCCAAACCCCATCAATTAACAAGCAGCAGAGAAGTCACAAGAGGGCAGGGAAGTCCCGGAACAGATTCATATCCACTTTGGGACAATGAAATGAGTTTACCAGCTCTGCTCTGTCCACAGGCCGTAATCAATTGTATCCTATCAGAGACAATTGTTGTCTGTGGATGAGAATTATAAACAGGCAGATGTCTGCTTTTTTCAAGTCAGTTCTTCTCTTGATGGTTAGAAAATAGCCATTCACTCCACAATCAAGAGCCCTGCAGAGACTCCAGCCCTCCATTGAAAGAATATTCAGCTAAGTTTGGCCCACACAGTCTCAGAAAGGTCTTTCCACTAAGAACCAGAAAAATTGCTTAGAATTCTAGGAGAACATTTTTAACAGGCTGCTTTAGGTATTACTCAGGGAGGACTTTCTATATATAAGGTCAACCACATCTGGGACAATAGCCAGAATGCCACCTGATACCATCATTCACTGCCACGGACATGCCACCATCTTTATGTAGCAGGAGGCATGCCCATGTACTCTCCAAATATGTTCCTCCTGCCCTTCTGTTGACAAACCCTGATCATTCCTATCCTGATCAGTATAACCAAAATGAATTTTCCAAGATTTCTCTGGACAGACCTATGGTCTTAGTTTGGCTCTGTGCCCCACTGACAGGATGCTTCTTGAGCAGCTTTGGAATCCTTGGAGAAGCTGCCCAATACCCAGGGAACCGCAGTAGTGAGCTACCTCAGGCCCCCCCTTCCCCCTTTACTGCTGTGTTGAATTGGTCACAAAGGTTTGCCCATTAGGAAGGAAGGGGGAGCCACAAGCACTCCCCTAACTCCCATAGTGAGCTCTGAAATCCAATTACAGATAATGATTCATCTCAGACCCTTTGGCAAAAAATTAAATGCATACCACATTGGCTTCTCTTAACCCATCCAGTTTCAACTTACTGTAGTTATTGGCATCAAGTGCCTATTTTAAAAAGCCAGGCTAGGTATCAATAAGTGCATTTTTTTGTGTGTGTCCATGTTCCAGGTATAATGTAAATTATTAATGAAAAATAAAGTCTTGGAGTGGATACTGTCAAACCTCTTCCAGAGGACTGACGCCTCATGCAGACACCCCGTGCAGGGTGTCGTCTGCACATTGCTCCTTCTGCTTCGAGCAAGGTACACACACAGTTACAGCCCATGGATGGAACTCCTCTTAGTTTTTCACTACTCATTGTGTTCATACACCAGTCCTGAAGGGTCACTTCAGTTCATTTCTATTGAGATTTGGCCCCATGTGTCATCTTCTGCAAGCACCCACTTCTTCCCTGCACAAAGAAAGCCTGTGCCCTAAACTATGTCACCAGCAAAAGACATGAGTCCTACCACCCAGACTCTGGGCTCAGTCATGTTACCTCCTTTAGCCAATAGCATGTGAGCAAGTTGGACGTGACCCACTTAAGCTAGCAGTTCTGAGAGCTATGAACTTTCTCCGTGTCTGTGACTGAGAAAAGCTCAGCACAAAAGGAGCTACTCCCTCACAGAGGTGAGAACTTCAGCATAAGCAGCCCCAGCTAACCATGACTGACATGGGTCATAGGATAAGAGTTCTGTTGTGTGAAGTTTCAGGTTTTGGGGATATTTGATGTACACCAAACTGACAAATACAGCCCTTGTAACTTGGGCAGGACAGGGCTGAGGAATCTACTTGAGTCACTCAGAACTGAGATGCAAACTCAAAACTGGCAATAACATGTAGATGTGAGCCTTGGATGTCACATTTAGCCACAGGTCCCCACCCAGGACTTTGTGTTTCTACTGCCCTGAACCCCAGCCTTCTGCCACTGTCTGTCTAGTAGGCTGTTTGATGTCAGCTCCCAGATACCTCCACTCTCCAGAACAGTTCCCACAGCCTGCTAACTAGAGGGGGACAAGTCATCTTCCAACAGCCCTGCCTCAGCTATCCATAGTCCAGCCCCCCGAGGGAGCTATAAATGATAGACCTGGGACTCCTTGTAGGCTCCTCTGAAGTTGCTGGTGTGTGTCCCAGCCCCCATCTCCCAGCCCCATGATTGTGAGGGGTTTCTGTGTCATTCCCATGTCATGACATGTGGGCTGCAGTGGGCACTCTGGGCCAGTTCTGCCACTGCTGTAGGTTCTTCCCCAAGAGGACAGGAACAGGGCCCTGCACTTTTTCAGTCCCTCTAAAGGAACCATCAAAGATATAGTCTGAATTGAGACATCAAGGGTAGAATCACTTTCCAGCTGGTTCCAGGTGAGTGGATAAAACCCCACCAGAGCCATGTTCATGAGAGTACTCAGGTGCTCCCCAGGGACCACAGAGAAACCACTCTGTAGCCATCATATCCAGCCACCAACTGACTCAGAAGGCTGCAACAGATTCTGGCCTTCTGAAGAGGGAAGACAAGGACAATGCAGATTATAGAAGGTGTCCAGCTCAGAATGGAGAGAACAGTGAGCCAGGTGAGGAGGCTCAGAGGGCAGCTCCTATTGATAAACTCTTAAGGTTCACCTGCCCTTGAGGGCCACAGACCCCCTTCTGAGTGCAGGGGATGGGTGGAACCATGGGAAAGTTGCCACATTCTAATCTGTTGCTCTGGCCAGTACTCTTCTTCCCAAATTGACCCTTTCTTGGGCTCCCTCAGGCATGCTTTCTCAGGAGGCCCCTGGATCTGTAGAAGTGGAGTGCAAACACTGCCATTGGCAAGGTGGTTAGGTCTGAATCCCAAGGTGATTCCAACTGAATTCAGCTAGAGATATTCCTTCATGGTGCCTGGCTCCCTGGCTGGAAGCCATTCCATCTGTAAATGGAGTCAGGAACATAGTTTACCCCAAGAAAATCTCATAGCTCAGGTAGCCTGAGGGAGGGCACCTGGACAGGTACAGGATGCAACAAGTATCACTCTGAAGCAGCCCACAGGCACGAAGATAAAGGCTGAGAGGTATGCAGAAGCAGGAAAGCATACCACTCAGTGAAAGGAGCTGGTCTGTAAAGACTTCAGAGTATATGGGGGAGGGAAAGGGGGAACCATAGAGACTATGAGGACTATGGGCACCACAGGACCAAGGGTTAAGGGTGAAGTACAGGATGCTTTCAGCCTGTGTGACTGAAACAGTAGGCACATTGTTTATGCCTTTGATTCAAAGTGTAGCCTTTGCAATGCTGAGTAACTCTAAGTAAAACAGTAGCGTTTGACTAAGGACACCACATCCATATTGGAGCATTGATACAATGTCTGCTCTACCATGACAATTTAGCAATGGAGGAACCATACAGTGGAAGTATGCTCTCTGCACTCTTTTCACTTTCTTATTTTGAAACAATGTCTCACTATGTGGCCCAGACCAGCCTTGAACTCACAATGCTACTCCTCAGGATCACCAATGCTGGAATTATAAGCCTGTGCCACCATTCCCAGCTGCCCTCTGTAACTTCTCAGACTTTCCTCAAACAATGAAGTTTTCTAAAATACAAAGTTCTCTAAGGTAAAAGTAGAATAGATCAGAAGAGAGGTGATGCCATCATGAGGGGGGCGAGGGAGGGTGGGAGACAGAGAGAGAGAGAGAGAGAGAGAGAGAGAGAGAGAGAGAGAGAGAGAGAGAGAGAGAGAGAGAAAATCATTTCACCTTCCTGGCTGCCTCATAACAATGGTTTACTGTGCTCAAGAATCTTTACTGATCTTAGACTCATGATAAAATATTCTTGCTGCATGAACATGTGATGAGCTGAAGGAGATAGGCCATAAGTGTTCCACATCTGCTCCTCCAAGGAGACCTCTGTGAGCAGCACAAGTCACAACCATGTCTCCAGCACCCAGCACACAGTACAGTGGTTGCCACAGGGCAGCACTTCACTGATATTCTAGAACACTTCATTGGCCTGATAGTGTGTCTCAAGCAGGCTAGAGCAGTCCACACCTGACAGGAGACACCTAAGCTCATACACAGCACTCCTGGGTCTGCACTGGATCTGGGGTGTGTGGGTACCAAGAATTCCCCAGACAACTCTACTTCTGAGTCTATGCAGCCTGGGCCTGGATCTCTAGGAGGGAGGTGGTGCCTATTGCCACCAGGCCAGGACCTCTGGAATGTCCTAGATGGCTACAATAGATAGATGTCCCATTCCCCCAGCTGCCTAGCAAGTCAGGCGCCTGCTCTGGCTGGCTGACAGGTGTCATCTGGCAGCCATTGACTCACAACCTGCAGCAGGGACTGTGGCAATAGAGACTTCTAAATAGCACAGTGACAGGGAAAGGTGAACAAAGGTGACTGCCCTGACATTCCTGGCCTCTTAGTCATAGTTACTTACCTGCTGGAGGCTAGCTAAGCCCAGGGAAAAAGCACAGGTGTCTAGAGGGATGGCGCCTCTCTGGCATCTCAGCACTTGCTCTGGAAGTGCTGTGATCTAAACAAGTCTGGGGAGGGATGACTTGAAAACAAGGTCTACAGTAGATGCAGGCTATGTATGTATGAATGTGTGCAGTATGTGCCATACACATGCCTGTGTGAGCCCTCCCTGTAAGTTCAGAGTGTCTAATCTCTACCCAGTCCCTCCCTTCATAAATTCAGTGTTAACATGGCCTAAGTGACCAGGTTCTTTACAGATTGCGACTGTGCAGCCTCCTATGTGACAGAATAATTCTCTATAAACAAGTTTCAGGGTTGTGTGCACTTGGATGCCCCTTGCATTCTCATCAACAGCTCAATGCTCTCCCAGCCACTTGTGCAGGGTGCACCTACAACACACACTCACATATGGGCAGTGTCCTGCCTACCTAATATCTGAAAGCAAATCACGTGACAGGCATGTAATATATTGGCTATAGAGGGAGCACACCGGCTTTTCCATAATGGACAAGTCTGGTAAAGTAAACAAAGGATCACAGAGGAATTAGAGGGAGAGGAGGTGAGGGAAGGAAGGGGAGAAGAGGAAGTGAGAGAATGAAGGACAGAAACTAGTGAGACCTGGCTCCTGGACACTGACCTTCCTTTCTCTGAGGTGATGGATGGAAAGACCAAAGCTGTGCTCAGATTTTCTCACAGGCACAGACAGTCCTTTACCACCACCCATTGCTGCAGAGGCCTGAAAGCAGTCAGGAGGCTGGAGGGATACAAGGCTGCAGATAACCTGAGAAAGCTCAGCTTGTGGAGCACATGGCCCTGGGGAGTCAAGGTGGAGACAAAAGATGCAGAATGCCACTCAGGCATCTGTGTCCCCAGGTTTCAGTGGCCTCTGGGAGCTGGGGGAAGGTGGGTAGTGTTTCAGGGATAGACAGTCCAGCCCAGGAGCCAAATCTTTTTTTTATTGGATATTTTATTTACATTTCAGTTGTTTCCCCTTACCCCATTCCCCCCTCCCTGCCCAGGAACCCCCATTCCATTCCCCCTCCTCCTGCTTCTATGAGGATGTGCCCCCACCTACCCCTCCACTCCCACCTCCCCACCTTCAAATTCCCCCCCACTGGGCGTCCAGCCTTCATCGGACCAAGGATCTCCTCTCCCACCTATGCCGACAAGGCCATCCTCCCCTACATATACATGAGTCCCTCCCTATGTGCTCCCAGGCTGGTGGTTTAGACCCTGGGAGATCTGGTTGGCTGGTTTTGTTGCTTTCCTCATGGGGCTACAGACCCTTTCAGCTCCTTCAGTCTTCTTAGCAAAAAGCAACTGGTTCATTCTGGAAAAATCAGAACACAGAGAAGCAGAGAGCAAAAGCAATGGGGCTGTTCACCCTGTCCATAACCCTGCACTCTGCCCAGGAGCCAGGGTCTCAGAGATGGGAGCCCAGAGCTTGCAGGGCTCCAGGAGGCCCTGCTCATTGTGTGACATGGCCCCCATTAGTGTTCCCATGTAACAGCTGCATTCATGCCTCACATCCTTTCTGACTATTTAATCTAAAGCCTCAAGTGAAACCTCCAGGGAACCAAGAGTCAGATACCTGGCCAGCTGATAAGTCCAAAATGTGACTTACATGTGAATACCTGTGCATGTATGCAGTCAAGTACACAGACAAGCACATACTTGCTAGCATGCATACATATGTGTATATCTGCACATATATACAAGCACACATATGTTCATATGTATACAGATCTATACACCTGCACATACAAAGACAAGAACACATATGTTCATTTGTACATACTCACATGTGAACACCTGCACACACGTGAGCACATGTACATGTTCATATGTGTATATACATGTGCACAGCTGCATACACATAGAGACAAGCATACATACATCTTTACATGTGCATATATATGTATAACTATATATACATATTCAAATGAACACATAAGCATACATGTACAGGTGTTCATATCTGCAGACACAAGCACATGTACATTCTCATATGTATTTGCTTGTATACATTCATGCTCACCTGTGTGTATGTGTTCACATTCATCACATATACATATAAGTATACATATATGCTCATTTATACACATATATGCACACTTGTGCACATTTTTTCACTAGTGTCTATGTGTACACCTGTAGATACATGCTCATATGTACACACCCATGGACACACTTAAATATTCACAAACTTTCATATTCACACCCATGCACAGTTATAGGAACTCATACCAGTACACACAGGCATTCATGTATGCATGCACATATGTTCACTACACTGTTCACACTCATGCACATGAACTCACATGTGCACTTTCATTCATTCTCTCCACATAGTTGACAGTGACAATGTTAGTGACACATATGTTAAAACTTTCCTGCATTCAGATTACCTAAAAAAGCAGAGACTAGTTGTAGGGGTGATATTTAGAAAACAGTGCCTGGTCCGGCTCGTTCCCAGGCAGCCACCATGTTCCCGTTGATCCTCGGCTCTGACTAGGGCTCCAGCTAGCTAGATGTGCAGGCCCTGGCACCCATGAGATGCCAGCATAGGGGTTGGCTCTGCCAATCCACCACACTGCATCCACAAAGCTTGGCTGAACCCCCAGACAATATCTGCCATCCTCGCAGTACCCCGTAGAAATGAGACTGTTAAAGCTTAATGATTATCTAAAGGATTTATATATTTAGAAATGCTCAATCAACAAGCTGCCCACACAATTAGAATTGTTACCCAATATCTAACCTTTTGATAGAAGTTGCTACCCAGGACAGCTTTCTACCCATCTGTGTTCTACATGGCTGATAGCCTCCTTTTCTCCTCCCCTTCCTCTTTATCTCCCCTCCCCTTCCTCTCTTTCTCTCCCGGCTCCATCACCTCTTCTACTGCCTAATCACTGAGCTCCACTACAAATACAATGTAGCAGAATAAGTATCCTGCTACAACTAGTGGCTGTCAAATGTGCAAGAAACTTAGATACCCAAACCCATTTGTAAAGCACACTGACTGTGGTTAGTCAAAACTGGACCTACTTATCAAAGACCAGACCTGTCTGCTCTCAAGCCCCATCTTCCAGAAGTTGTGTGGTGTCTTGTGTGGTGGTAGAAATGCAGGTATCCACACCTGCAGCTCAGCACAGGACATGTGAGACCACTGCCAGTACCTTTCACCATGCCCCTCCATGCCCTTCCCTGGCACTGAAAGCTGTCTTCAGCTTTGACTTGAGCCCACAGTCCAGAGGATCTTAGAGGCCATACCAATGCACCCCAGCCCACAGATGGTCTCTCTGGTTTGCGCAAGATCTTTCCATTCCCCTGAAGATAGCTCTGGCACAGTGAGACAATGCCTTATAGGTGACTATGTATCTACTATCTTTCTCTAAGGGGATAGCAGTAAATACCCAAGAAGTAGACTTCACTGCCACACAGATGAAGGTGACCTCAGAGCTGAGTCATACAGAAGGTCTACTGAAGCAAGAAGTGGCCAAGAGATGTTAGGATCAGGAGGCAGGAGGGAGTTGAGGAGGTAGGAAGGAGTCAGCATGAGACTGGCTAATAGACACTGGGTTACAGGGAACAGGGTGAGTGAAGGAGTACTTTGTACAACAGTGGGATATTATGGGAACACAGACCTGTCTTCTTGAGATCCAGCTCCTGGTGTTCTGAATGTTGACTGTGGCAGGGAGATCCATGATAAAAGATCCTTTATCCTGACCTCCTCCAGACACCTGCTCCCAGACCACCACCCCACCATGAATGCTGTGTCAGAAAGCTTGCCCTTCCCAATGCACCTTTCTGGAACCAGGTTTCTTCTGGCTGGAGAACTGAGCTCTCTTCATTATGCCTCTTACAGAGCCAAGGACCCTCTGCCCTCATGGTCCTGGGCACAAAGACAGATAGTTTGTTTCTCTTCCTTGTGCCTACACAACAGCTAACTACTTGTACTGGCTAATTTTATATCAGCTTTACACAGCTAGAGTTATCTGAAAGCTATAGCCTTAACTGAGAAAATGCTTCCACGAGATTTGGTTGTAGAGTATTTTCTTAGTTAGTGATTGATGGGAGAGGACCCAGCCCATTGTGGGTGATGCCATCCCTGGGCTGATGATCCTGGATTCTATAAGAAAGCAGGCTGAACGAAGCCTTGGGGAGCAAGCCAGTAAGCAGGTTCCTGCCTTGTTTCTGTTCCCATCCTTACTCCCTTCAATGATAAACAGTGATGCAGAAGTGTAAGCCAAATAAAACCATTCTTCCCCAACTTGCTTTTTTTCTGTTGCTGTGATGAATCTCCTACCATGGTGTTTCCTTGTAGCAATGGAAACCCTAAGACAGTACTTGATGCCATCCCATTGCTTACCCTTTGCCTGGTGGGAGAAATAAGATCCTGGAGAAGGTACTGCCATCAACACTTCTTATATGCATCTCAGGTTTAAGAAACGAGTAGCCAGTCACTTTGTAAACCAGGGCTACCAATTGGACTTCTGCTTTCCAGGGCCAGGAATGGTGAATGCTCTGGGCCTCCAACCCTTCCTCTAGGAAGGGGAAGGAGACACGGCTGCCTTCAGGAGTCACCATTCACACCTTGAGCCTGTCAATAACGTGAGCACACATCCACTGAGTGGTATCCCTATCACTTCTTAGGGAGAGGGACTTTCATTGGGAACACAGAGGCCAACAGAGAGGAACAGGCTTAAATTCAGGTTATTCCACAACCTTGATCTCAGGAAAATCAATCTCTAATCTGGATATATGAGTTCTCTTCCTAAAACGAAGCTTTGGGGACAGGAAGGCTACATGACCACTTGGGTTCTTATACTCAATAGGCAACTAGTTAAATATTTCCATATTAAATGTCACAATGGGTTAAATGTCACAATAAGTCCAGCTGCAAAGAACAATATGTATTTATTCTGTCTCAGCAGTGAGGGCAGTAGAGCCTGGCCCAAGGCGTCTCAGGCTCCAGGTCACATATCACCCTGCTGGCCCTCATCCCAGGTCCAGATGGAGGCTCTGTTTCTGAGCCCACCTTCTGTCAGCATCGCTCACCTTCTGGTTGTATGGGCTCTCCAAGCTGTTCATGAGCTTCCTCGGCAAAGAAGGGAGATCCCAAAATATGCCGTTACAGTCCCATGAGATAGAATTACATATATGTGATTACACACATGTGCAATCAGATGTGAAGCCAAGTGTAACTATATGCATGAGACATTTTCATTAAGCACATATGTATAGCAGTATATGTGTGATAGCACACATCACACCACAGGTGCATAACAAACATATAGTTATATGTATTTGTATTTTTAAGCATGCATTACCTACATAGTATAACTGTGCCTATGAAATGACATGTATGAAATACAAGTTACATAATGCAGTTGTGCCACATCTATATGTAATCATACACAGTCACCAGTGTAGCCATGCAAATTAGATCATATATGTAACTGTGCACATGTGATAAAACATAACACCCTCATCCTAGCATAACTGTGCACATGTGATAACACCCCTATCCTAGCTGTATCTCAGTAGCCTATTGATCCAAGAAAGGTAGGTTTTATTTTAGCTCAAAATTCCAACTTACACTCCACAATAACAGGAACGTCCAGGCAGAAAAAGTTGAAGCACCTAGTTACATCACATCTACAGTCTTGAAAAGAGGATTTCTTGCATGCTGATTGCTTGCTTGTACTCATTTCCCTCCATTGTAACAGTTCAGGAACCTCTGGCTAGGGAATGGTGTTGCCCATAGTGGGGTAAGTTGTCCTTTATCAGTTAACTTAATTAAGACAATCCCCCACAGTCATATCCACAGACCAATATAGACAAATCAATGTAGACAATCCTTCACTGAGACTCTATTCCTAGGTAATTTTAGGTTGTGTGAAGTTGACAGTTAAAACATTGATATTGGGCCTTCTTGTGCTAAAGCCCAGAGCTATATGGAGAACCAGGTGAACTTGAAGACCTCCCCAGTGACCTGGATTGCAGACATATGTGTTTGGAGCCTTACTAAGAGCCAGGAGGGCATCACTTTGGACTTCTTCTTGGAGAGAACAGGGGAAGCAGATGGACAGGCAAACCCAAGGCTAATCAAACAGAAAGAATTCAAGGATATGATCCCAGCTTAATGAGGCTCCTTTGTTAACAGAACTACTCCTGTAACCCCCTTACACAAGGAGAGACAGGCTTGTTAAATAGCATCTCACATATAGCAGAAATAAAGTCTATCTGATCAACACAGGAAGGGAACCAGACAGAACTGTGGCTTCAGATGATACCCTGAGTACTTTACCAGTAGGAAGCCCTGTTGACAAACCAATTACACAGAACATGAGTATCTGTGTATCCATACATGCCTAAGTATTCCTGTGTGTATGTACATTCATATATGTGTATGCATGTAGATGTGTATATGCCTTTGTGTGTTTGTGTGTGTGTGTGTGTGTGTGTGTGTGTGTGTGTGTGTGTGTGTACTCTAGGACAAGAAGGTGTAATAAATTCTTGGATAGGGAACTGGCCTTAAGTCAATGCTAACTACAAAGGCCAACTCCAGGAATAATCTCTACCCTGACTACTTCACAGAGTGCCCTTGGGTTCTGAAGGACAGTGAATAGCAACTGATACCCAAACCCCAAACTGTAAAACCTTAGGTTCTGTGGGCTCTGAAAGAGCAGGAGAGGAGCTGGACAGAAAGGACTTGAGAACTTGATAGGTACTACAGAGGTTTTGAAGATGTTTTCTAGAAGATGGAATTGCTTTACCAATGCACAGCGTGGATTCCTGAGGTTTGCTTGAGGATGCCCTCTGGCCTGAGTCTCACATTAATACACAACATACAAACTTCCAGAAACCTCATAAGAAACAGTTGCTAGACAGCACAGAACAGCCCTGATCAGTGCCCAGCTCTAGATGCTACAGGTAGGGTCTCTACACACTATGCTTGGATGAGGTTGAAAAGACTCCTTTCATGAACCATTTCTGTAAGGCATAAAATGAGAACTAAGGAACCATATGTTAGAGTCTTTATGAATAAGAATGGCTGTACACAATAGATGCCTGGTGACTATGGAAGACAGAAGGTGCCAGGTAAAGCAAGACACCATGAGAGTCTTAATAACTTAAGTGAATGAAGCTAACCTCTGTCCGGGAAATCTCTGACCACTGTAATTGTCTTTTCAAGGGAAACTGAGAAGAGGAATGTACACATCCCTGCTAAATATTCATTTTCCATGCTTCTGGTATGTGGTCACAGCTGAGCACAGGGCCATGGCAGCATCAACTGCAGGAAGGCATGCAGTCTTCAGGTGGAGCCTCCCAGGAAATGGTAAAAGATGGCTCAACATAGGTACTGGAACACCCGCACATCAGTACCTGCAGCCACAATATCATGCTAATTGATCGTGCATTTCATGTCTCTGGCTAGCATTCCAAGTTCACACCGTGGTCTTCACATGCCACCTAGAGTGTGCTTTGGATGCCCCTGAAAGAAACAGGCTTCGTCTTCCTGGGTACACACTGATACAAGTGTGAAGGCGTTACTTTTGCTGACAACAGCATTGCTCCCGTAAGTGATGCTTATACCAGGGCACCTTCTGAATCTCTGCAGAGCAGAATGGAAGACAGGCCTCTCGGATGCCGCATGCCAGAGCCCTAGAATGTCCCTAAAGCTCATAATATCTCCATTTGACTTTCTAAAGGTCTTTTCTTCCACTGAGAAATCATTTTTAAGAACAAGAATTCTCAGAGAAGAGGAGCCAGCCTCAAATATCACTTAAAGAGAACATGGCACCAAATGGTCATCTCTCGCCCATAAAAGAAAAAATAAAGCCTTTCAGGTCAGAGTCCATGAATCACTGCCTCCCATAGCCAGCTTCAACAAGTAGACACAGGGTTTTCCTAGCTCTGTGCCCATGTCTCTAGCCCCTTTCCTGTAATACAAACAGAGTCTCTGATAAATCTATGAATTTACACAGTGGCTTCCACACTATGACAGGAGTCAATGCAATTGCAATTTTGACTGCAAATAACGAAGACATTTCTTGGTTCACTAGAATCGGATTGGTTTTTTATTGTTGTTGTTGTACTTGTAGTTTCTGAGTTAAGATTGTAGTATGATTTGAAGATTTGTGTTGATTAAAAGTCCTTGTCTCCTTCAGTTTAGATACCAATGTATGTTTTTTTATTATCTTGTTAAGTTTTAAAACTAAAGTGGGGGGCTGGAGAAGTGGCTCAGTGGTTAAGAGCACTGACTGCTCTTCCAGAGGTCCTGAGTTCAATTCCCAGCAACCGCATGGTGGCTCACAACCATCTGTAATGGGATCCAATGCCTTCTTCTGGTGTGTCTGAAGACAGCTACAGTGTACTCATATACATTAAATAAATGATATTTTTTTAAAGAAAACTAAAGTGGGATTTTCAGTTCAAGGAAAGCATCCTTAGGTTGAACACGCAGCTCACTGATACAGAAACTTGCCTCTTGTGTATAAGGCCCTACATTCTATCCCTAGCCTCAAAAGTATATCTTTAAAAGATTATTCAAGCCATGGTAATGCCCAACTGTGTGCAGAATTACTCCAAGATTAAAGCCACCCTGGTTTACAAGTTCCAGGGTAGCCAGGACTACTTAGTAAGACACTCAAAAGAAAAAAACAAATGTTTTTAATATTATAATTCACACCGTTATAAACTGAACACGGCTTCTCACTCTGGAGAAATGTATGTGAGCAGATACAAGTTTTGGTGTCACGTGTGTAGACATGAACAATGGCACACGCAATTGTGAAATACTGTCAGACATCTCTGTGGTGACCCAAGGCCCCCTATAACTCTATCAGCACTGTCAAGTCATTTCTTCATGAAGCAAGTCGTAGTCAAGGCTAACCTGAATGGATTTCAAGAGAGTGTCCAACTCCTTATTGTAATAGCTTGGCACTCTGTAGGGGAGATTGTCTTTCCCAGTCACTGACTACACTCCCAGAATGCTTTGCTGATGTGAACCCCAGTGCACAGACATTCTCAAACACACGGAGGCCCTTCTGAAGCAGGACTCCACGTAGGACAGGATGCTGAGACAGTTTCTTCAGCCAACCACAGGGACTTTTAAAGCAACCATTTCTAGAGAAAGCTGATTTCTCAATTATTCTCCGGCGTTGAATGCTACATTGTGTTTCCGGAGCTTGATGTGAATAAATAGAGATTACTTTAAAATCTTTTATGTATCTACTTAATCAATCCATGGGAATTCAAATTTTTCTCTTCTTAAAACACAGAAATCACTCCTGGGTTAAAACACAGAAATTACTGAATTAAGCAACTCACTTTCTTCTTTTCCACACAGGTGAGAGACTGCTGTTCCTGGGCCTGCCAGATGTCTTTGTAGACCACATTCAGTCAGTCACCCTTGCCTCCCCCTGAAGTCCAAATGGCTATGCTACCCATTGACTGTCAATCAGGAGGTGGGACAGGTCCTGAATAACACACGTCCAGCCACCAAACTGCTATAAGAATAGACTAACACAGTCATTCACATATGCTCAGAGCCTGGTGTGTCTGGGTGTCTGCACTAAAGCGCTGACAGGCCAGGCCAGGGCCCCAGTCCTGACTGTCTTTGCATGGCCTTGCCTCTGACCACTCAGAATGCCTGATGGAAGCTCCCAGCCAATGACCCCTCTATCTCTGAGGGTGACAACACTCCCCTCTCAGCCTCTCTAAAGGTCAAGCCTGATAACCAGGGACCCCAGGAGGCTTATCTGCATCCTTCCTCCCCCACTGTTCCTGAAAAGGGACAGATGTAGAGGGGCCTCTGAAGAGAGCAGATAGGTAGGTGAAGACAGGTTCAGAGGGCCCTGCAACAGGACTCAGTCCACAAGTCCACAGAGTCCTCACTTCCAGAATGGCAAGCCCCTGCATTCTTTGCAAACAGAGCCACGTGCTTCACGACTACGCACCTATATCAGCCGCCAGGCCAAGCAGCTGACAGAGCATAGGACAGTGTTTTTTCCAGGAAATGACAGGAAAACTCTCCCCACAGTGAAGAAGGACACTGAAGGTGATACTTCCCAACCTATAGCTTTCTCCCTTCTGGCCCATAGGGACGTGTGCCCCCTTACACACCATACACACACATACACCCACACACTGCAGCCTGTAGAGGACCACCAGGTATGCATGAAACATGAACACCCATCCAGTTTCCACGTGGCACTGACTTCCTTAGTTAGGAGATATCAGGGCCTTGTGTGTGCCAGCCTGGTGGGGAATCCCTTGGCAGCCCTCCTGACTTCAGCCTCGTTGTGTGATCTTTTCTACAGTGAAATGGGCAGGCTTGGATGTGGCCATTGGGGAGCAGTGTGCCCAACCCGCCCAGTCAGACCTTTCTTCTTCCTACATTGAGTAATGTAAGGAGAGAGAATCCTCACTCTACCCTCCCTCCCACTGAGACAACCTTGGTAATCCCTTCACCCCCTCTAGGCCCTCAGCTGACTCCCTGGGGCTGCAACATCAGGGCCCATCAGATGGGGTGTCTTGATGAGCAATTGCTCCTCATACCTCCAAGTGGGTAGTCTGAAACCAGGATGCAGAGGGGCTGCTCTTCATGCAGCTGGCCTCACATCTCTTTCCCTGCTCCCAGGAAGCCTCAGTGCTGCTTGGCTTCAGACATATCACCCTACTTTCTACAGTGTGCTCCCCCCGGGAGGCTGGATTCAAATTGTCTTCTTGCTAAGACTTTGAACACATGGGACCAGGGCCCTAATCTAACATGACCTCATCTTAGCCTAACTACACATACAAGGATTCTGTTTCCAGATAATGTCCCATGCAGCTCACAGTGGAGATACATCCCCTGGAGAGAGATTCTACTCAAGCCGATTGAAGCTCCAACAAACTTGCCCTGTTTGTTTGGTTTTTTTTTTTTTTTTTTTTTTTTTTTTGGTTTTTCGAGACAGGGTTTCTCTGTGTAGCCCGGGCTGTCCTGGAACTCACTCTGTAGACCAGGCTGGCCTAGAACTCAGAAATCCGGCCCTGGTTCTTTAATAAACCTGACACCCCAACCTCTGCCCACTGTTTGGTCCTGGGGCACTGGTCTTTCTGCCTTATTTTTGAAGTTGTCTTCTTCTCCTTTGGAGGCCTCAGCAGGCCTGGAGCACATATTACCACCCGAGTATGTGGAGTTGGGTCTTCCTACCAAGAGGGTCTAGACACAAGTTGTCGCCACATTAGTGCCTCCTGGGATGGAGGTGTGACTCTGGGAATCCTCTAGGTCCCATGCCTCTCTTGAGGCCCATCTAAGGTGTGCAAGCACCCCTTCCCTGCATGATATAAGGCTGCTTTCTGCAGCTGTGTGCTCCCTGTGCTGCAAGGGATCAGTTGAGTAAGTTGACCTCCACAGGCCTGAGGAGGCAGTCATCTTCCTCGTGGAAGAAGTGGAATGTCTAATGTCCTTTGATCCCAGTGTGTTGGGCACACAGGGTAGTACTCAGATGGAGCCCTGAAGCTGAGGCTAAAAAGTCTGTGCCTAAGCAGAGGCTCACCTGCAAATCGGCAGGAAACCAGGGTTGTGACAGGCGGCTGCACAAGCGCTCTGTGACTGGTTTAGGTGGCAGAGAAAACTCTGTTTAAGGACAGTGGTTCAACAAGAAATCAAGGCCCACACCTTGTTTCCACATTAGAGAGAGCGAAGAAGAGCACGTGTTAATTACATGAGGGACTAAACAGGACAAACCTTTTGAGCAGCAGACATAACATTTAAGAATAAAATCGACACGGCGGGTAAAGGTCGCAGAAGATCAAGTAAGGCGTTAATAGTTGTGCTTTTTCCATTTTCTTATCGATCAATATTACATTTTTTCCAAGCTAAAACGCAGCGGCAGAGTTATTGCTGACCTTTTCCTCACCCTTCCATTGTGTATAAAACCACAGCAAAATAACAAACGACTTTATAAGCAACGGAATTTTTCTGAAACAAACCCCCAGGTGAGCTAAAATCTTCCTCAGAATTTATTTCTTTAGAAACAAAGAGGAAGGAGCCACCCACAATTAGCACTGGAGAAGCCCTCACCTGAAAAATGTGTGTTCTCCATTCCAAGTGACTTCTCCATGGTGCCAAGAGCACTGCTAGGGGGGCTGCACTCCTTAAAAGCTAGGAGGGGCTACTCGCACACACATGCATTCAGCAAGCCAGGATCATAAAGCAGCTTCTTTCTTTTTTTTTGCAAGGAATCAGATCTTCCTGAGAAATTACTAGAAACGGTCTTCTAAGTAAGTCCCCAGGGTTACCCTTGGACCAGAGCAGACACACAAACTGTGACAAAAGGCATGTGGCTTATGTCTGGTATGTACATGTTTAGTTCACTCACTGGAGCTGAGCACCTCGGTATAGGTGTCTTACACTGGAAGAAGGGTAGAAGCTTCCTGAAGGATCCCACTGTAGGTATGTGACAATGGCTTCAGATGCTGGAGACAGAACTCTGTCTCATCAAAGCAATATGTCTAGAGATGAACATGGGCCCTGCACCAGGGCTCTGTCCCTAGTCCCCACAGGCCTCCAGTAGAGTGGAAATGAATCAGAACTGATTTAACAAGCACTCCTGATTCACAGTAATATCGTGATGTGTGGTGTGTGTGTGTGTGTGTGTGTGTGTGTGTTAGATTTTCTTCAAGACTTTGTGGGTTTTTAAAAATTTTTGTTAAGATTTTATTTATTTTACATATATGAGTACTTTAGCTGTTTCAGACACATCAGAAGCAAGCATCAGATCCCATTACAGATGTTGGAGCCACCATCTGAACGCAGGACCTCTGTAAGAACAGTCAGTGCTCTTAAGCACTGAGCCCTCTCTCCAGCTCCACACACACACACACCTTTTAACTTATCTTTTTTTTCTTTTTTGAGATTTATTTATTTATTGAGACTGTTTTTTAATAATTTATATATTTTTTTATTTTTATGTGCATTGGTGTTTTGCTTGCATGTGTGTGTCTGTGTGAGAATATTGGATCTCCTGTGGAACTGTAGTTACAGACAGTTGTGAGAGCCATGTGGGTGCTGGGAATTGAATCCAGCCAGTGCTTTTAACTGCTGGGCCATCTCTCCAGCCCCTCTCCAAGAGTGACATTGACTGACCAAATCTAGTATTCAACAGCATCACAGAAAGCTCACTGGTACGAGTCATTAGATCCTCCAGACTTCTAGGAATTGTGGGATGCTGTATGACCATGGCTTTTACTGTGGTTATACATACTGGTATCTAGTGTTGCTCTCTCATAAGTATCAAATGGGCTTGACTCCCATATGCTAAAATCCTAGTCTAATTAACACAAAGACCATCATCTCCCATTGAGGTGAGGCCTATTATCCCTTTAAAGAAATCTATGGTAGATAGATAGATAGATAGAGATAGATAGATAGATAATAGATAGATAGATAGTATAGATAGATATTTCTGTTCCTTCAGTTATAGGTAGAATAAATGGGATTCATAGTAACATTTTATTTTAATTTAAAAGATGCATGTGCAGGCACAGCTTTCCAAGAAGCCATATCTGTTAATGGAAGCTTCCTCCCCTTTCATTTGCATCCCAGCCTTTGAGTTTGGCTAAAGGGGACATAATTCAAGTGATGGTATGTGTACGTACACCAGCTATAAAGACTAGGTCGATGTCAGTCCATTGTATGTTGACTCATCCTACACCATGAAGTGATGGAGCACAGCTTTAGAAGTTCATCTTGTCAGTGAGCAAAACTTCCTGCCCAGGTCTGAGACCGAGGGAACATGTCAGGCTACAGCAATGCTCAGTCCAGACTGTAACCCAGAGTAGTCTGGTAGACGCAGGGCTAGGACTGGGAGACAAAAGCAGACTGCTGTCCTTAGAGCTCACAGTCCCAGGCCAAAACAGCAGCCTCCTTCCTGTAGATCTTTGGGAAAAGAGATATCACTATGGGAGGGAGGAAAGAAGGGAAAAGGAGGGAGGGAGGAAGAGAGGAAGGAGGGGAAGGGAGAGGAAGAAAGGGGAGAGGGAGAGTAGGAGGGTGGGGGAGGAGAAGGGGGAGAGGAGAAAAGAAGGATATAGGGGAGAGGGATCGAGAGGGAAGGAGGGAGAGAGATGGAGGGAGAGGACAGGGAGAGAGAGAGAGAGAGAGAGAGAGAGAGAGAGAGAGAGAGAGAGAGAGGAAACATTCCCTATACCTGGGCCTCCTGGGCCCAGGCGGCCTATGCATAAATCACTGAGGGGGCACCTGTTCCTTATCCCAAGGTCTGAACCCACAGGTTCCCAAGGTGCCCTGAGGGTAGGGATGTGAAGCAAGCCCAGTGCTAGCTCACCAGCTGGCACTGGTCTGTAGGAAGGTGAGACAGATCAATACAGCTCAGCCAGGAGCAATGCCTGCAGGGACAGGGGAGACATGAAGCCAGGCAAGTAAAGCCCCGCAGCAGGAGAGGCAGGAGTGAGTGACATGGTGGGCTTTAGATCTTCGAGGCCTGGGCAAGTCCAGACAAAAACTCAGGATGGGCTGTGATGGGGCTGCTGGCCTTGGTTTAAGAAGAAGCACAGTGAACTCTCCCTTGGTTTTCCAGGCACTAGCTACCAGGGGCTGGCTTTTGAGAAGGGCTGATTCTCACTCAGTCCAGTGTGGCACTGGTGACTGTGCATACAGTCTAGCTCTGCACTGTCCAGGGGAGGATACTGGCAGGGCACAGCACAATTATGTGGCCAGGCATCGTGATCTTTGTGAGGCATCACACCAGGCTTAGTACCCTAGGTGAGCTGTGTGGCATGACTACTTGCTGTCCTATCCTATGCCTACACCATACTGAGTCGTCAGCAAATGAGATCATCTCCTAGAGTTATGGAAAAACATCTCATGGGCCCTCCTGAAGAGCAGTCCTGGATCCTGAGGAGTCTCTTCTGCATAGAATCCATTCTTTCTCACCTGAGGGCATAGCTCCTCCCTCTGCCCTGGAAATTCTGTGCTAAAAAACAAACAAACAAACAACAAAAACATTTCAAAGTACCCCAGAGCAAGGATATGGAGTCCTACAAATGAGGCAGGTCTCAAGGCTCTGTTGAAGGACATGAGGATAGAGAGACTACCTCCTCGAGGACAACATGTTTAGGAAGAAAACACCCTAATAGAGGACTCATTAGAGAGCCCCAAGAGACAGAGGGAGTGGAGAAAGGCCTGGCTCTGGGACTCGATTGGCCACAGTGTGAGGGCAACCCGAAACAGTGTCCACAGAGCTTCCCTGGAAGGCTGGCCAGGGTTGCACCGGACCAACTATGGCAGCCTGTGCGAGGGGAGATGAGAGGAGGTCCTTCAAGGCTGGTAGACCGTCAGAGCTCACAGAGCCTAGAGAACAGTCACTGGAGGTCTTTAGATTGTCATCTGTCACCTATTGCCCCTGTGGAGGAATGCAAATCCCAGATAGGGAGCATGGTGCTCAGAAGTGAGCCTCACATGCCTTTGCTAAGAGAAGAGGGCCAGGCAGCTGTGTTAACTATCAAAGGGAACGGGCAAATCAGTACTATACCTCAAAGCCCAGGCTCAACGAAACCAACACTGGGCTCAGGCGCCGGCTGTCCTGGAATGTCCCCTTACTGGCTATTACCTTTACTGACAAACTCTCTGCAGTTTATCTTCCTTGAAGGTGAAAGAGGATTTCACCCGCAGGTGGAGGGAAGCAACCTTGCAGATAAAAGGGGGAAACTTTAAACTGTGCATTTCTGGTGCTCCGGTTGATAAAAGGTGGCTAGATAGCAGAATTATAGGAGGAAGGTTCCAGGGAACAAGGACATCTTTGGAACAGCCTTTTGTTTTTCATATCAAAAGTTTAATTCAATTAATAAGCATTTTTGTCAACCACCCTCCCCAAACCCCTCAATTTCAATACCTATGTCTTTTAAATTTTGGGCTAAATTTAATTGTTCTGTTTATAAGTTAAGGAGCCTTGTGAATAATTACCACTGCTCACCACAAAAATACTCTTTTTTTTTTTTTTTTTTTTTTGGTTTTTCGAGACAGGGTTTCTCTGTATAGCCATGGCTGTCCTGGAACTCACTCTGTAGACCAGACTGGCCTCGAACTCAGAAATCCACCTGCCTCTGCCTCCCAAGTGCTGGGATTAAAGGCATGCGCCACCACTGCCCGGCACAAAAATACACCTTAAAATAAAGATCTGGAATAACACGACCTGAGAGGGGATGTGGTACTCCCTGTCCCCTTTGAGATCCTTGCTGGGGATACCTTCCTATGTTGTCAGCAGGCAGGCAATTTTGTGACCAAAGTCCAACACAGGCCCTTAAAGCACAAAGAAGCCACCCAAGCATACAGTGCACCGAGCCTTTATTCACAGCCTGGCAACATCGCATCTGCTCCCACCTCTAGGTACCAACCACAGAAAGGGTTTCCCCAGCCTCCCAGCCTCACTACAGGGTCTGAGAAAGCGCCTGTAGCTTGCTCAGAAGTAAGAATTGGGATGGGAGATTATTAAAATGATTCAAATAAAAACAGAAGGTACTGCATTGCTGAATTTTATCTGGGTTGCGATGCTTTACCTTGCCTATAGACAGTGAGGCTGCATATGCAGATTTCATTCTGACTTTCCAGCCCCTGTGGTGAGTAAGGACTGTTGTGGCATCCTCTTCAGTCTGTCAGCTGAGCTGCAGCCATCCCTGGCACAATGACTGATCAGCGGTCCCCTTACACAGCTCCAGAAGATGCAACAGTGGGCCAGCACCCCTTATCTGGAAAGGCAGAGGGCCAGGATGTGGCCAGCTTTAACACTTGTCCATCCCGGGAAGAGTTGGGGTCACATGGATCCTGTCTGCCAAGCCCTCCTCCTCTTTCAGTGTAGACTGACTCTCTGTGGGGCTTACCTGTTCTTTGGATTTTTTTGGGTACCCCACCCACCCAGGAAAAGGCTGAGCTCCTTTTAGTAACAAAGACAAGAACTACAAACGCTCACTTGAAGAGTGTTTTCCTCTTGTGATGACGTCATCATACCCTGCTCACCCTCATTTTAATGATACTGTGAAATCTCATTTTTAATTACCTGAGCAGAAAGGTTCCGACTCCATCCAAATGCTCTCTGCCGCAGAAGTATCAGCGCTCCTAACCAATTACCCACATTTCCATCTTACTTATTGCAAATGTGACCTTTCGTTAGAATTTGATTGTGGGCCTCCTGCTGTGAGCAGTGGCCATGTCTTGGAGGCCTGTTCTCTCTGCCTCCTGACTGCTGTTACTGCTAATCCCCTTTGATAGCTGGAGAACAGGCGGGTGGGACACAGAGGCTGGTGACACAGGGAGCCCAGACTGTCTGGTCTCCTAGACAAACCCACATCCATGACAGGGACAGAACCTAGGAGCAGGTCTTCAGACTGTGGATGAAGCAAATATTCTCCTGTCTGTAGTTCCAGAACCTTCTCATCCTCAGAGGACATGCTGAGGTCAGGTGGAGAGGAAAGCCTATCACTGTCACTCACATTTGACACAGAGCTTTGGGGCAGCTCTGGTGACTGGAAAGCTTGGAGAAAGCAAGTTTGTGGCTGTTAATCAAGGTGATTTTCCTACAAGGAGCACTTCACACATTAGACCTGAGTCTGAGGGGCACAAGCCACAAAGAGACACTATGTGGAGCATAGGACAGGTCTTTCTAAAGGAACAGAATGTTACCAAGGGCTGAGGTCCATAGGGAGGCTTCTTTTAACTGCAGCCAAGGGAAGTTGAGGAATATGGAGCCAGCCTGCAATGGTAAGGCCGGCTAGGCTGGGAACAGGCAGGGTGTCACAGGGTCTCAAAACTTTGAGTGAAGCTTGAGGTAGTTGTTGAGACACAGCTGGATGGCTCATCCCCATTCTCTTCCAAAGGGAGCTCAGACAGACCAATTCGGTGGAGAGGAGAGACAGAAACACACAGGCCCTTTCAGCCAGCTCCAGCCACTGCTACAGATCACACACAGATCAGAGAAAAGTACCTCTCACTGTTTGGGACTCAGATCCAGGAATCCGGAATCAGGGCAGGAAATGCTGCCGTCTTCAGCCTGAGAGGCATTGGGAGCTACTGCCGATGCCCATGGACAAGAAGTGAGCCTCACAAGCTTGTCTCCGAGAAAGGAACCACAACAAAATGTCCCTAACTGTGGCAATTAGGCCCAAGAGCAAAGATGGGGAAGCTGCCTGAGACAGGGTGATGTCCGTCAATGAAAGAGCCCAGGGTCTCTGGTCAGGGTGAGGATACAGGTATCAGGGCAAGCTGTAGTCTTATGACAAGCTGTGACAGTATGACAGTCACAAGCACAAGCCCTCTAGACCTGCAGGGTCAGAGAACCCAAGAGCTGGTCACCCAGGCAGGAGGTCCACCTTCGGGCCTGTGAGCCCCACTGCAGCAGGAAGTCCACCTTGAGGTCTGTCCTGGGTATCTCATCAGGTGCCCAAAGCCCAAGAACTTTCAGAGTCAGATTATGGAGGCAGATGGGAGGGCAAGAAGTATCCAAGACAAAAAAAAGAGTCGGCCATGCTACAAATGAGGATGGTGGTCACTGGTGGTGGGTAGATAGATGAAAGGAGACAGGAGCAGGGTCACTGGGGAAGATGGCAAGAAGGGGAACCTAAGAGTCCTTCCCAGAGTTAGCTGCTCCTGTCCTGGGTTCTCATCCTCAGCTGCAAGGCTGTGGACCCAGGAAGGCAGGTGAAGGCATAGCAGCACCAGAAAGACAGGTCTCCAGTGAAGGCTCTACTGGCCCCGGAGTAAATTTACCCTGAACCATGTCACGTAGGTTGATGGCCATTGAAATGGTGTCACTCATGCAGGCTCCCAGGCCTTCCCTTTGAAAACTACAGACTCACACAAAGGAAACGCAGGCATTCTCAGTGCAGGTTAGTACTGGCACTGTAACTCACACAGAGTGTGTATATATGTCCAAAGAAAGAGGCTTGCACCTCATTAAATTAACAGAATGCATTATCCACAATGCAGAAGTACCAATGAGGGTGGCTCCTCGCCCTTCCACCCCCTACACTCACTCACAGAGTCAGCGAGCAGTAACTGACAGACCCTGCACATTGCACTGCAACAAACCTGCCTAGGATGGACTCCTGTGTAGAGCTTCCAAAGTGCAAGAAACACAAGAGAGAAGCAGATGAGCCAGCACCTACAAGGGAAAGGTCCAGCTAGGAGGCAGACCCTGGGGACACCATACACACCTTCTGTAAACAGGCTTTCCGTTTCTCTTCTCCATGGGGTCACTCCATTTTCCATCAACTAATACAATCAGAAGTGGGAGGATTCAGGGAGAATGAGGAAGGAAGTACCACCATAGTGGCTTCTGCTGCCCCAGGCTTCTCTGACAATCAAGGCTAGGTAAACTCCATGGCTGATCTGGCCAAGAGTGCCCTCCTTCTGTGGTCATCTCTTCTGAGGATGCCTCATGGATTTTACTGGAGCCCCTCTGTGAACTGTTGTTGATATTTCTAAGGACCTAGGGAGACCAGAGACAGGGCACTATACATATAGGACTTGTGGCCCTGGAAGGTCTCCAACAATGCTAGGAGCCAAGGGACATCAGCCTAGGAAGCAAACAGCTATCAGGGTTGGGGGTTTTGGTCGTGGACAGTGAAGGGCTGTCTAGGAAGGGCCCTGAAGATGAGGTAGAGAAAGTAACCATGTGAGGTTGGAGGCCAGGGTCTTCCCCAGGCTAGCCTTGGGAATCTTGAGGAAGAATGGAACCTAATCCAAGAAAATCAACATTCCCACAGCCCACCCAGGAGCAACAATTCCCAAAGCACTGGAAAGGTCACTTCCCTCAGGGGGCACACCACAGGAGCCTTATGTCCCAGAAGAGGGTCCATGCCACTCAGGGGCCATACCACCAAGAGATCCATACCCCTCAAAAGGGTCACAACTTACAGGGACCACACCCTCAGGAGTGTGGTAACACAACTAAGGAAAGCAACACTCCCAAGGAAGAGAGACACTTCCAAGAGAGTCACATACTCAGGCAGTGGGTCCTAGGTAGATGCAAATGGTGGTCGCCTGTATGGGAGCCTCCACACAGAGGATGAGATGGGCCGGTCTAGAACCTCCGAGTGGGAGGCTAAGGCAGGATGGGGGATGGTAGGTACAGGTGGACAATATGAACAGGAATTGGAGAGCAGCCGAGGCTGGGTGTAGGGTAGCAAGCAGTGCTGTGTTGTGGATAGTGGTTGGTGGTGGCGGCCAGTGACGGAGGGTGAGGGATGGTGTGTGAGGCCATGGTGAGCAGACAGGCAGTCGGGGGATAGTAGTGTGGTAGTACAACAGTAGGTCGTGGTGGGCAAGCAGCGGTGTGGAAAAAAGCCATGAGGTAGGGGTAGGTGATGATGGGTGGTGGAAGGCGGTGGTGGGCAGCACTGTAGTGGGGGTGGTGGGAGGGGTAGGAAATGAGGGACAATAGCAGGCGGTAGAGGAAGGTAGCGGGTGGCGGGTTATGATACGGTGATGGGCAGTGGTAGTGGAATGGTAGCCCTGATTGCTCAGTAGTGTTGGAGAGTGGTCAGCAATGCTGGATGCTGCTGGATGGAACCAGCTGGACACGGAGCCTGTATGAAGCTCACCTGACATTCCCTAAGTGCCTCTCTCTCTGTTGTCCTGGTAGATCCTGACCTCACCACTCCTGGGGAAGAGCCTTGTCATGTGGAAGGAGAATCCCAGATTCCAGCTCCTAGATAAGGTGCCCAGCCCTGGAGTGGCAACTGTAGTGTATCATAGCGTGTTATTTAGCCTTGAAAAGAAGGGATGTTCTGACTCTTGCCCAACACAGTGGTACTGAGAGATATTGTATCCCATACATTAGTTAATGGCAAAAGGCAAACACTGAATAAACCTTGTGACTCCCTGGAGTCAGCAAACTGGTGGAGACAGAAGGTTCAGCAGGGAACCCGGGCTGGGAGAGGAAGGAAGGTTTGTGTCTCTTGGTGACAGAATGTTCTGTAGATGGGCAGTGGTAATAGTTGTACACTGTGTCCATAGTGCCATGAAATTTAACACTTAAAAATGGTTACGGGGTGAAGTCTGGGGCTGGACTATAGCTCAGTGGTAGCATGTTTGCCTGGCATGGACAAGGTACTAGGTTCAATCCCCAGAACTCCAGGATAAATGATTAAATGGTGAACTTCATGCTTATATTTTACCACAGTTTCAAAAAGCAATATAACTACCAGGCTGTTGCATTATATGCTTTAAATGTCTTCTTTGTGGATTTGATGCCTTGGATTGTTTCTCAATGACGTTGTTCCACTGACAGCTACAATCTGGCTGGAAGAAGACAGTCTTTCACTGAAAGAGACCACATTCCTGCCCCACAAACCTCACCGAATCCACCTTGACTTCCACATCCAGATCGTCTGTATGAACACTGCTCTGCCCTACCCTATGCCATTCCTGACGCTTAGCAGAGACATCTTACCTGGCATGGAAACTGGGTTGCCTGGATTTCTAAAGGTTTAGCAGCAGCAGCCTGGACCCTCCCTGACCCTGGCTGAATCTCCATCTCATAGGACCAGACTCAAATTCATAAGTCCTATGGTAGGCAAACATGCAGTCATGGGTCCTGCCTGTCTGCTGACTGACCTGTCTGATCTCCCTCTTACCTGCTCATTCTAGTTCTGGCCAAACTTCAGGTGGGACCAATGACCCTGCTCCACCCTGCACCAGGTGCCCAGTGAGCACACCTGACTGGTGCATGCAAACACAGCCAGGGTAGTTAAACTAACAGGTGGCACCAACCATAGAACCTGAGCAGGGTACCAGGCAGGAAAGACCCAGAACGGACTGTTTGCCTTTGATCACTAGGGTTTGAATGGCAAGCCTCCAGTGTGAACATGTCTCAAAGGTACTGTTTTATTCTGCTCCTAAAAAGTTTGTTGTTTTGTTTTTCTTTTTGTTTTTTTTTTTTTTTTTTTTTCCTCCTGGTCTTAGGCTACACAACGTTGAATCTGAAGAGTCTGAATCAATTTCTAGAAACACAGTGGCCACATTGAGGACCAACATTCTATATTAATCTCCATGTAGCCAGGGCTGTTCTGAAATCGCAGCCTCTTCTTGGATCATGGTACACAACTACTGATCACAGACTCTTTAGAAAGAGCCCCAAGGCTCACATCTCAAGAGAAGTCAGTCCTGGAAAGGACAAGGTAGCTTCCCCGTGCCATTTGTGAGACTCTACCCTCACAGCCCCTGTAAGTCCCAAAGCCCCAGCCCCTAACACCACACAAGAGTCAGGATTCCAACATGAAACTGAGTATGGGAACACACAAGCCATGGAAGCTTCCGTATTGATGCGGGCATCCAGTGGAAGGCAGCTTTAACACCCTCTCAGCCATGAGCCAGGATTCCTGAGAATAACCCTGGAAAACAGAGCCCACACTCAACACCAGCAGTTGTTAGCACTCCCATACAGAGTACAGAGTAGGGTGCATGAGGGTGCATACAGAGTGGGAGGTGGGGTGCAATGTGGTGAAGGTGGGGAGACGCCCAGTGTGGTCACCTGCCTTTGAAGGCCACTCCCAAAGTGTGCCCTCATCTTGGCAACTGGACATAAGTGGGTGCTCTCCGCCACAAGCTCTGAATTCTGAATGTGCCAGATATCCCAGTGAGCACAGCCAGTACGAAGGTGTTTCAGCGTGGGCTGCGAGTCCCCATCTTGTCTCGCTTCTGCTTCGTTCATAGCTTCGACACAGTAATCCCAGGAGCGGAGACTCAGCATGGAGATTAAGTCGTTAAGGAGCACGGGGGACACCTCATTCATATTTCACAAGACTTAGTGCATTTAGAGCACGATTGACTGGA
Organism: Mastomys natalensis; assembly: GCA_021653895.1. Classification (NCBI taxonomy): domain Eukaryota; kingdom Metazoa; phylum Chordata; class Mammalia; order Rodentia; family Muridae; genus Mastomys; species Mastomys natalensis. The sequence goes on along the minus strand of JAJTUV010001150.1, from coordinate 87,937 downwards.
ATTTAATTGGGTTAGACATTATCAGTTTAAACTTTAAATAACTGCACAAAAATGAAATTTAAAATCCCCCGTGTCTGGTGGATTAGCACTGTAATACTAGAATGGCCCCCGAGGAGAAGGGAAGCCAGTGTGAGCACAGGAGTACTGTGCCGGGAACTCTCAGCCTCCGTCCTGGTGAGCTGTCTTCTGTCTTAGTGGCCAGCAGGCTTTGCTGGTGGCCACAGTGGTCTGCAGCCTCACTAATCGCCTCCTTGGTGCAATAATAGACCATTCTCATGGCAACCTGGATGAGGAGGAGGTGCTGGAGCTCAAAGGCCGGGAAGACAGCTACCAGGGGGCTCAGTGACTGCCTTTTCCTCAGGGGAGGCTGCCACCCACACACCAACCTGGACAAGCCCTCATCTGGGCAAGATCAAGGCACTGCTCAGGGGAATTCAAACCCTGGCACATTCACATTTGAAGGGTCTCCGTTTCCCTTGAGCCTGTCATGTTAGAGGAAGGGCTCCCTGGGAGCCGTACCTGCTTTGGGGAGAAAGAGCCTTGCTTCTCTTGGCTTTTAGATATCTCTTTAAATATCTGCTAATGTTTCCAAGAGCAGATTTCAAAAGCAGTGTAATCTGCAGACTCTGGGCCTCTGCTCAGTGTCAAATGTGGTCATCTCCTAGGACTTGGACCCAGCACCCCAGCCTCTGGGGTCCCTGTTACTGAGACCAGGAAGATAGCTGTGCACTACTGCCCTCTGGTGGACAGGCAGGGGCCAGCTAGGCCTGAGTCCTGGCCTCATCCCAGAGCCACCCTTGACCTACCCAAGGAAATGCAGCCAACTGCTCACCGCAGGGACTGGTGAGAAAGGATCAAGGCCTATGCCTGAAAACTGGGGTGTCCAGGCAGTAGGGCACTCTGGGAAACATTAGTCCACATTCCTGTCTTTGCATCATATCCCATGACTGATGATATTTTCCAGAATGTTCTATGTTGTGGTTGAAGCGGATCAGAACAGCATCCAAAGCTTCCTGCTCGGCACCCACCTTACATTCTTGGAGAAGCGTCCTCTGATCGTAGATCCTGCCCCTTGTCCAGGGCTGGGGTCTCCTATCTAGAAGCTAGAAGCTGCTACCCTACGAAGACAACCTTTCACTCACCACCTGAGGACCAGAGCCCTTGGAAAACCCAAGGTTTAAGTTTATCTTTCTTATATTCCTGAAATTATTATTCACTTCCAACACCACCAGCAGCCCTGTAAGGCAGTACATGCTCAACCCTGAGACAGTTTACAGGGTGTGAAGTTTGTATCCACAGCTATAGCTCTGCCAGGGCAACGCCAGGAATGCTCACACAGATGTCTTCGGAGCTGGGTGAACATGGTCCTCCACAGAAAGCACCTGCAACTCAGACTTAGAAACTAGCAGCTCAGGAAAAGGTAATGATAGCTATGGTAAAGTTAAATTTCACCAGTTCAGCCTGGCCATCGGAAAATCCCCGGTCCATGGGCAGCCTCCTAGGTCTCCAGACTCCTTCAGCCCCAGTGTTAACATGGGATCCCTCCCCCGAGTCCTTGCTTTCTCTTTCCATAACTTCTAGGATATTATTCAAACCCCTACTTGGCAGGTTGAGCAACACATATAGTTGGGAGCCCTGGACAGTGTGTGAGCTGGGGTAGGGGTTGTCATGCCATCAGGGATGGTCAGATGGGGCTCTGGGACAAGTGCTGCCTGTCTGTCTTGCAAGCTCCCAGTGTATTGTCACTGTCCATGGAGGGGTCATCTCCAGGATGTACAGGAGGCAAGGTAACCCTAGAGTATTAGAACACAGGCCAAACCTAGCATCTGTGGACATGGTGAAGTATCAGAAGTGTACCTGAGGCTTCCAGGCACATGTTCAGGTGAGGCTGTGTGGATGTGTACAGACACTTAGGAACCATGAGCCCCCACGCAGATACAGCCCAGCATGGCCTTAATAGTTCTGTCCCTTCCCAACCTCCTGTGGGCAAACAAGCAGCTTAAGTGTGCCTTGGTCTATCAGGTGGAGCTGTTGCCCCTTTTCTAGAGAAAACCAATTTCCAGAAAGTGTCCTGTTTGTTAATAGCCCATTGGTGTCACTCTACGTGCATGTCAGGTGAGGTGCTCTCCATGAGGAACCCCTAATGTGAAGGTCACTTCCATATTCTTCTTCACCTCAGGAGGTTGGCTACCTGGGTACAGATTGGGTCCTGATAGAAAGTGAAAAGAATGAATGTTTGCTAGAGCCAAGCTATTCCTTCTCTAGCCCAGCATAGAGTATTGATTCTCAGGACAAATTAAAACCCTGTTAGTCAGAATAGCTAAAATTATAAAATTCCAAGGAATGCTTACATGCATATAAGGAAGGATAAACACTCATTCACTGCTGGTGGGAGCACAAACTGATGCAGCCACTAGGGAAACCAGTGTGGATGTTCCTCAAAAATCAAGACAAACTACCATAAGAATCAGGTGTCTCACTCTTGGACACACTCCCAAAGGATTCTATTCTACTACAGAGACACTCCCCTATTCCTATTCATTACTGCTATATTCACAATAGTCAGGAAATGGAAATAGCATATGTGTTCTTCAACTGAAGAGTGGATAATGAGAATGTGACACATCTACACAAATGAATTTTATTCAGCTGTAAAGAAAACAAAGTTACAAAATTCACAGTAAATGCATAGAGCTAGAAACAATCATCCTGAGTGAGGCGATCAGGATGACAAACGTCACATTTCCTCTCATATGTGGACTGACTCTTCAGGAAATAGTTAAGGGGCCATGTACAGGGGGAGGCAAAATTCAAGGGATGGGGTGGAGCATGGGTGGTATGAAGTGGGAAAAGGGAATAATGGAACAGAAATCCTTAAGTAGGGAGGGGTTTGAGTCCAGGTGGGTGGTTTGAATGAGAATGAGAAATGGCTCATATATTTGAATGCTCATTCACTAGGTAATGGCACTACTTGAGAGAGATTAGAAAGTGTGGCCTTGTTGAAAGAAGCGTGTCACGGGGGTGGACTTTGGGGTTTCAAAAGCCCAAGCCAGTTCCAGAGTCACTTTCTTCATGCTGCCTTAGAAGAACATTGAGCTACTTCTCTCTTAGGTCTCAAACCCAGGACAAACAGCTGAGGTGCCTATTTAACATACCAAAGCAGACGTGGCCTCCAGGTTCTCCCAGCATCCTTCAGTGTCCACCTGTAACAGGGTCCTCCTGGCTGGCATATCCTGCTCCCTACCCTAGACTTCTCCAGCCCTGGGGCTGGGCTGCCCTTCCTACATAATCTGTTCCCTACCTAGACTTCTCTAGCCTTGGGGCTGGGCTGCCCTTCCTACATAATCCAGGTATTTTGGTTATCTGGCCTTTTTTCATCTACCCTTTACCTTTCTGACCTCTTGATCTGACTCTCCCCTCTCCTCTCTTCTCTCTGCCCTCTCTCCTCTGCACTCTGAACTCTCCCCTCTTCTCTGTCCTTACATGGCTCGGGTCATGGCTACTCTGAACTCTTCCAGATGTCTCTGTGTCTAGCTATGCTCTCCCTTTTATCTATAATAAAAGTTCTACTCCACCTTACATAGGAGCAACCATGTCTTTTCCTTTTTATTTCTTTTATTCATTCATCTGGTGAAAACTCAGAATCAGTAATATCCTTTCCTTTTTAATTTCTTTCTTTCATTCAGCCATGCTCCTCACCATAATGACAATGACTGAACCTCTGAAACCGTGACCAAGCCACAATTAAATGCTTTCTTTTATAAGAGTCGCCATGATCGCCGGGCGGTGGTGGCGCACACCTTTAATCCCAGCACTTGGGAGGCAGAGACAGGCGGATTTCTGAGTTCGAGGCCAGCCTGGTCTACAGAGTGAGTTCCAGGACAGCCAGGGCTATACAGAGAAACCCTGTCTCAAACCACCCCCCCCCAAAAAGTTTAAGAGTCACCATGATTATATATCCCATCACATCAAAAGAACACTGACTAAGACACCAGAGTAAGGACAGAATATAGGGAAGAATAATTAATACTGTAGAGGCTTCCTACACACACACACACACACACACACACACACACACACACAAGAGTGTGACTGGAATTCTTTATAATATGGAAGGACACTGCTTCTCCCAGATATTATAGATAACAAATAAAAAGCCTAGTGCCAGGTATGGGTAACCTCTTCAAGTAGTTGTCTATGAGGTCCCATAACATGGCAGTTCCTCAAATATTACACTGTTCTTAATTATACAGAACTTAATGTTAAGACCCTATTGCTGAAGACACCACACCCATCAGCCATACAGTGTGGAGAAATTCGCTGCTACTCACCTGGAAGCATCGTCCCTACTTGAAGGGATTTGTAGCGGTGGAAGGTGCTGTGCATGCTGCCAGAGAAGTCATTGAGAATCTTACCCATCTGTGAACCCTGTGGCTTGACAGGTTGTGTCTCTTACAACAGGGGCACAATGTTATGGGGGTAATCAACTACCTTCTGATTAAATTTAAGACCCATTACACAAGAAGGAATTTATGCCTCACACCATTAACTGGGCCAAGAATCTGTGGTTCGGTAGGTCACACACTCTAGAGGAGAAGCTCCCACTCTTCTTCCACTAAATGGACACAGTATTAAAGTCCCCCAAGTACTTATCTTTATTCCCTTAGACTCGTGCACCTCCCAACACTCATGAGAGATTCTTCATTTTGCAGTAAATGGCAATTAACATAAAAACCTATGACTGGTAGGTGTGCATAGAGTAAGAGACTGTGAATGGGGCTCCTGCAGGTGTGCAGAGAGTAAGAAACTATGACTGGGGCTCCTGCAGGTGTGCAGAGAGTAAGAGACTATGACTGGGGCTCCTGCAGGTGTACAGAGAGTAAGAGACTATGACTTGGGCTCCTGCAGGTGTGCAGAGAGTAAGAAACTATGACTGGGGCTCCTGCAGGTGTACAGAGAGTAAGAGACTATGACTTGGGCTCCTGCAGGTGTACAGAGAGTAAGAGACTATGACTTGGGCTCCTGCAGGTGTGCAGAGAGTAAGAGACTATGAATGGGGCATCTGCAGGTGTATAGAGAATAAGAGACTATGACTGGGGCTCCTGCAGGTGTACAGAGAGTAAGAGACTATGACTGGGGCTCCTGCAGGTGTGCAGAGAGTAAGAGACTATGATTGGGGCTCCTGCAGGTGTACAGAGAGTAAGAGACTATGATTGGGGCTCCTGCAGGTGTACAGAGACTAAGGGACTATGAATGGGGCTCCTGCAGGTGTGTAGAGGGGATATTTCATAGCTGGTAGTGATGGTTGAACACAAGCAGATGAGTGCATTCAAGAGCAACTGCTGCCAATCTGAAGAGGACAGCTGGTGACACGAATACTCAGAGAGCATAGTTTCCTTTTCCACTCACTTGGTGACTGCAGCAGGGCATGGTGGGAGACTACAGCAGGGCATAATAGCAGACTGTAGCAGGGCATGGTGATAATTGCAGCAGGGCATAGTAGGAGATTGCATCAGGGCATGGTAGGAGACTACAGCAAGGCTACATCAGAGCGTGGTGGGAGACTACAGCAGGGCATGGTGGGAGATTGCAGCAGGGCATGGTGCAATGCAGAAGTAGGTGTGAGGTTTACCAGGACCTGGGGTCATTTCTGTCAGCATGGCGCCACCACAGACTACAGTGTCAACATGGTGGCTGATGGAACATGGCGAATTTTTCTCTTCTCTTAAATTTTCAGTGATAGGTAAGTTATTTTTTCTTTGTAAATCTTTTGCATGGGAACAGAGTTTTCATGTCACATTTACTATTAAAATTTCATAAAGTATAAAGACGCTCAACCGACCCCATCCCCAGAATTTCCTAGTCACTGTTCTAGTAAAGATATCTGTAAATGAGAACATACATGAGGCACATGGCTGCAGAGTGGCCAGCATTGGAGCCGTCTTCCATTTTCTGAACACTCAATTCATGTATATATTCTAGCCAACAATGAATCATACTGCTTCTATGCCTTTATGTCATTTCATTGAATTAGCAAGGAAATTGAACCAGGACTATATTTTTAATGTGATCTGCCCATTGCCAATAGTCCTCCACAAATATCTGTATATGTAAGTCTTCATAATTTTCAGGAATATAACTCACAACACAGCCTGACACCAGCTCAACACAGATGGACATCTGTGCCTCCCCACACCTCGGCCTCCACTTCTTTCGGTGCCTTCACTACTTCCCTTATTCCCACCTTTCATGCAGACCTGTCACCTTCGTCGCAGAAGACCAGGATGTTTCCACCATGCGAGCTGCCGACATTTTCTCCAGCTTGCATATGACTTTCCTCTCTTGAAAAGAAGAAAACTTCTGATGTGTCCAGCGTGAATAATAAAATAATTCTCCTACTCAAAGGAGCAGCAGGAGTGTGGAATAGCTGAGACAAACCGAGCAGGAAAAGACTGAAGATGGAAACTGGAGCGTTAGCAATCACATCAGATGAGAACAGGCAAGACCCCCCCTCTCTCCCCCATCCCCCATCCCCCCCTACCCCCCACCTACTCCCTCTAAGGGACAAAAGGACCATTGCTGAATGGCAGTGCTCCAATCGGACCTCACTTGTGGTAAACATGTGACATCACCATGGAAATAGACCCAACAGCAACTTAAGGAAGCAGTTTACCCTGACTGGCATCTGGGGGTGCAGTCCACCACAGCAGGAAGCCAAGGCAGCAGCAAGAACTTGGAGTAGCTGCTCACACTGCACCCCCAGGCAGAAAGCAGGGAGGGGGTGCCCTATCACCTTCTGCCTTTCATTCATTCTGGGGCCTCGGCCCTTGAGATGATGCCACCCACATCTCTCCTCAGTTAAAGCTTTCTGGGAATACACTTAGAGACCCAGAGGTGACTCGTAGGTCATTTTAAACCTGTCAGGTTGACAATGAAGATATTATCAGTCAGAATATCTGAATGAAGGTCAAACTAAGGGCTGGAAAACAGGCTTGAAAGCACAGTGTTACAGAAAAAAAAAAAAAATCTCTTCATAACTCTCAAAGAGGCCACTCACTGAAAAGACATTAAGTAGAAAGCTGAGAGAAGTCTCAACCACAGAATTCATAAAACTAAAATAAAACTAAATAATAAATAAATGAATCTAAACTGGAAGAAAAGGGTGAGATGGGAGATCCTCACTGAGACCAGACACATCTATGTGTGTATATACAAGACTTTCCTAGAAATTAGCCACCTAATCAACTGTGAAATAAACCTTACTGATTTTATTTTCTAATTCAACTTTATTTTTACTTTTTGAGAGTATAATATAATTACATCATTTTTCCCCTTCCCTTGCTGATTTTAAATGATTGGAAGTATGCAGAGAACATTCTGAGGCAATAACACAAATTAGCACAAGTCACCAGGTACCCTGTGTACTTTTACTATTTGCACTGGCTGGTTTCATGTCAACTTGACACAGCTATTCATCAGAGCGGAGGGAGCCTCAATTGAGAAAAGGCCTCTGTAAGATCTAGCTGCAGGATAGCCTGTAGTGCATTTTAATAGATGTGGGACCCCGTCCATCGTGGATGGGGATAACCCTGGGCCGGTGGCACTGGGTTCTCTAAGACAGGCTGAGCAAGCCAGTAAGCAGCACTCCTCTATGCCCTCTGCGTCAGCTCCTGCCTCCAAGTTCCTGAATTGTTTGGGTTCCAGTCCTAATTTCCTTTGATAATGAAAGTGCTGTGGAACTGTAATCCACATGAATCCTTTCTTCATCACTTGATTTGGTCACGGTGCTTTATCACAGCAATGATAACCTAACTAAGATACCCTTAAGTAACACATTTGTAATGTATTTAGACTGGGTGCTGGAAGTATAGCTCAGTGGTGGAGTGTCTGCCTAATATATGTAAGGCCCTGAGTCCCATCACACAGAGGAAAATCCACATGCCTAACATATTTATAAATGAGTGTAATAAAGTGACAACCTTCCAGCATTGGGGGGTGTAGCTAAAGCTGAGACTAGAGGGAGATTCATAGCTTTAAATATAAGAAAAAGAAAAGCTCCACACTGACAAAATAAATTACCCATCTGAGGACGTTAGGAAGAGCAGAGCAAATAAATGGAAAAAAAAAATCTAGGAATTAAGGCCTCAGCGGTTAAGAGCACTGGCTGCTCTCCCAGAGGTCCTGAGGGTCCTGAGTTCAATTCCCAGCAACCACATGGTGGCTCACAACCATCTGTAATGGGATCTGATACCTTCTTCTGGTGTGTCTGAAGACAGCAACAGTGTACTCACATATATAAAATAAATAAATATTTAAAAAATAGTCAAGTAATTGAGAATAGGCAGAAATGAAACCAGCATAGGATCGACAAGCCAGAGACAACTTTCAAGTGGGTGCTGGATTTCCAGAGCCTCTTGCTCGTGCTATCTAGCCACACAATATGTGAGGACATTTTCTTGTCTAGTGATTTTGAAGCCTGCTTTGTCAGACTTGAGCGTAGCTGATGACAAACTGCTTTCAGATTCCATCTATGTGGAATCAGACTGAGTCAAAAGTTCCTGTTTGATGGAATGCACTTCATTCCCTCACACATGCTTACTCTGATACCCTGCCTGTGTTGGCTAGGAGTTGATGTGTGCTCCCAGCAAACGCTTCTCACACATCAGACTTTGGGAATGCCCGCTAGGGTGCTCACACAATCAGTTTACAGACCTCAGCCTCCATGTGTGACCTTGATAGTCTCAGAGCAGCACATACAGTGGCTGTGGGCAGGGAACATTTGAAGACCCATTGGTGGTGATGTAGGGACTTGGCCACTAGTGGTCTTGGTACTCTCAGACCTATTCCTTGGAGATCCCTTATATGACTTGTAGTGGTTTGAATATGCTTAGCCCACGGGAGGTGGCCCTATTAGGAAGTGTGGCCTTATTGGAGGAGGTGCTGATTTGTTAGAGAAGTGTGTCGCTGTGGGGGTAGGTTTTGAGGTCTCCTCCTATGCTAAAGCTCTGCCCAGTATATGGAAGGAGGCTCCTCCTGCTGCCTGTGGAAGACAGTTTCCTCCTGGCTGCCATTGGATCAAGATGTAGATCTCTTAGCTTCTGTAGCACATTTGCCTGCACAGTGCTTCCTGCCATGATGATAATGAACAGAACCTTTGAGCTTGTAAGCCAGCCCCAATTAAATGCTGTCCTCTATAAGAGCTGCCTTAGTCATGGCTTCTCTTCACAGCAATAGAAACCCTAAGACATGACTTATCTCCTCATCACAGACAGTGAAGCACTGAAACTACACAACTCACTCTTCCACACTGCAGCATTCCCCTCTGCTCAGACATTTCAATGGCTCATGTCAGCTATAATGGCCTTGGGTAGTCTTCCGCATTGTATGATGCAGTATCCACAGGGACCCGGCGGACTTCTCCAAGCCCACGGTCACACACATGACCCTGGTTAATCTCAGTGGACGGCATAACAAGACAGACAGGAACATGAAAGATTTGTACGGATAGAGAGATGGGGGAGAATGGTCAGCAGGCACGTTGTGTGTGTGCATGGTAACAGTAACAAACATTTAGGCATCTCTTGGGCGGGAGAGATGGCTCAGTGGTTAGGAGCCCATTCTGCTCCTAACCCCAGCTCAGGAGACCCAGTGCACTCTTCTGGTGTCCACAGACTCTACTCACCTGCATATACACACGTAAATAAAAGGATTTAATTTAAAAAAAATAAGAATACAACAGAAAGTTTCCTTTTATTGCTAAGCTTAGATTTTTGCTGTTCTCTCTCTTGGAAATAGGTACAAATGCTTCTTAGTCTCTCCTTTCCCCACCCATGCCCACTCACTTGCAGAGACTAAGAAGGCATTTGTATCCTAATATGTTTTTTCTCAAGTTATTTGTGTCTGTTTATATTGCTTCCTTTCGTAGCCTTTGTACCTGTACAGGTGACAATAAGGGCCAATCAGGAGAGGCGCGACGTTGTATAAAATAGGAGCCAGCAGCACTCTTGTATTTATCTGTTCTTTTAGTCAGTTACTTAAAAAAAAAAAGAAACAAAACAAAAAAAAAAGAAACAAAAAAGCTGTACATTTTAACATAAATTATGATGAGCCATTTAAAAAAAAATATTTTTCTCTCAACCAGGCTTTTTAAAAATCAGAACTAGCTTGGTTCTTAGTGCCCTTTCTCGTGCCCTCTGAGTGTCCTGTCTTGTGGCAGTCTCCTTCGAGTTTCCCACATTTTGAGTTCTCGCCCACATCAGCCTGCAATCTGGGATGTGAGCACACTGTTAGGTACTAAGGCACAGTGGGTAACTGTTAGGCCTTTGATTGCGTCCCTTTCAGCGTTTGGTTTGTTTTCCTTTAAATGAGATGCTGGGGACTGGAGTGGGTTGATTTCCTCACTGCAACCTAGCCCTCCCCTGGTGATCCAGCCGCTGAGCTCCGGAGGGGCGGCTGCTCCTAAAGCAGAGCCGCTCCTGCTCACGTCTGACATCTGCTCTGCGACGAGACTACGGAAGGAAGAGACAACTCACTGTTCATGGTGGGAGCATCCTTTAATCATAACAAGAGACACCACTCACAGAGCAGTGACCTCACACCAGAACACCAAGTGTGGAGATGCCCACAGGAATCAGAGGACCAGGACACAGCCGACACTAGTGATGATGATGCTTGAACTGCAGACCGCAGTAGCCACACGTACCCGTTTTTGTTTCTTTGTCCTAAAAACATTCAAAAGGAAATATCTCATACTTTTATATTTTACCTCAAAATCCCAATTAGATAGCACATTGAAAATCAGGTTAAACTTGAAATATACTGTCAACTAGAAACTCCCATGAAAACACAAGCCCGGCTCAACTTTGAGCTATGGCTGCTATCTGGGTCAAGCCCATGCATGGTGGGACACCCAGAGAGCCAGCGCAGATGGCTGGGAGGAAGGCGAGCACCAAGAACCAGCGAGCTGCTTAACTCCATACCAAGTTTATGTAGACCTTGGGGTGGCCCAGGGCACCACCCCTCCGTCGCAGGCTATGATACGGTGGTCCACCTCATTCACAGGCTGTTCTGCTATCAAATCAATGGCAAAGTTCTCATTCACCTAGAATAAGACAAGAAACAGGCAAACACAGAATCTTTGTAATTTCACATGACTTATGTATACAGCACCCATCCAAATCCATGGAATCAAATGAGCAATGATATCCTTCAAAACACAACTGAGTCAACTAAACACACACCATGTGCCCCTGCAATGGAATATTATCCCAAACTTTCAGACTTGGAACAGGATGAATTCTCCCTTTGTCCTTCCTTGGATCCAGTAACTGCTGAGACTTGACTGCATTTTGTGTCACCTGCTCTGTCTCATACCATCTCTCCCCACACGCACTCACACTTCTCCCAAACACAGCAGAGTATGGGTGACCACTCCTCCTGAGCCTCTAACACAGCCATGTGCATTTCCTCAGAATGTGATCTCAGATAACAATAATGGAACACATTATTCCATTGTGAATAAACATGGTGAAACAGCATAACAGGCTTGTCTAGATCACAAAAGCCCCATCCCATTCCACTCTATTTGATCAGCAAACCAGCGTCTATGTCCCAGGCCCAGGAGGAAGAAGCTATGGTGGCTCTTTGCTGTGGGTGTCACCACACCCCTTTCTCTTTGTAACTAGAGTGTTCTTAAATTTGATCCTCAGATCCCTCACTGCTGGGGTCATGTTCCCTCTGGGTCTCCATGTCTGTCAGTACCCAAACTTTCAGTTTGGCACTGTAGCCCTGTCTGTGTTCACTAGACAAACATCTCAAAGCTTTTCACCATACTGTCTATTCATAAGTAACACAAGAAGTATTGGATCATTCTGAGAGAATCCACCTATGAAACCATCAGGGCCTGGTGTTCTGTGGACATGTCAACACTTTACTTCTTTATAGATATTGGTCTGACTTAGTCCTACATTTCTGGGGTGAGTTTTGGTAAACTATTTTCCTACAGAATTATCCATTTGTTAATTTTCCATTTTATCTGCAAAGGTAAGTGGCATGGTCACTTAATGATGATTCCATATGCCTCCCCCATTACTTACTCCTCACTCTGGCCACTCGCATCCCTGTGGCATTCTCTCCATCAATCGGACAGGTTACTGTGTAGTGAATGACCAGCGTCTCTCTTACCAGGTTTCTCACACAGCTGAGATTGTACTGAACACTTTCCTTCCATTACATAGCTTTCTCATTTTTCAAAATGACTCAAACATCCTAGCATGAAACACATAGAGAATACACAGCCCAAGACTACACAGGGCTATGGCTGCACCAGACTGCCTCACAGCCTACCACCAAGATGAGAGGGAGGTCATATTCCAAAACTGCACACTGGAGTCACAACATCTCTACATGCACAGGGAGAGAACTGCACAATATGCATGCTACAAACTGTTCTGACTGTGCACACGCAACTTTTATACACACCAGGCCTGTGAGTAGACCCCAATCCCTTCACACATGCTAGGTCTGTAAGAGGACCCCACATCCCTTTACACATGGCAGGCCTGTGAAAGACCTATGTCTTTTGCAGTATCAGGCCTTCATGCATACAGGGCCTATAAGCAAGCTCCTGTATCACCTCACGCAGGCTGGGCCTGTGAGCCATCCTCTGAAGGTACATTGGCTATGAGCAGGAAAGGTCTGTGCCACTCAGCATTTCCCATCTTGAACCAGAGTGGCCTTAAGATGCAACACAAAAGCCTCCCACTTCTGGAACTAGAGGCTGTTCAACCCCTGAACTTCCCGCAGGAAGCCATCATTACCACTCTCAGCACTGTCAGATCACAGCCCACAGGCTGGGGAGTGTGAAGCTTGAGGTGACACCTACAAATCTGGCTCAGAAAGGAGTGCAGGGGAGACATCACTGCCATAAAGATAGGACACTGGCCCCTCTTCCCAGATCCCTGAGACTCACACTCATAGAAACGTACATTCTGGGAAGGCTTAGATATGCTCAAGGCACATTGTCTATTATAGACTACCCCTTAGTGCAGCCTCCCTTTTGCGGTTCAGCTCTGTAAACATTATGGAAGACACTGGAAATGGATGTGTGCTGCAGCAGAAGGGCAGTAGGCATAGTCTCCAGCAGCGATTCCACATGCTCTGCTCCCCATAGACAGTCCCCATGAACACCGTCCTCTGTGAACACAGTATCCTACAAAGACAGTCCTCCATAACACCGTCTCCCTGTGAACACAATACTCTCCAATAACAATCCTCCATGAACAGTCCTTTGTGATCACAGTCCCCTGTGACAGTTAGGCACTCCTTGACACAAGAATCTAGAACAGCTAGGAAAGGCTGCTTGTTCTATGCACTCTGTGGTAAAGGCAGCAACAATACAATTAAAGCCCCACTGTGTAAATCCTATGAGTCTGCACAGGTGACAGCATGTCACAAAGGCCGCACTAACAAACTCACAGGAATCCATCAGGGCAGTTGCGATGCCTGGCCGTCTCCTTGTGGGAAGGACAGCTGACACCTCCATGCTGGTGACTGACAGGTGCCTGCCCTCCTGTCATTTAATCACTACTCCAGGGCAGCCCTGGCCTCCCATGATTAACATCTGCTCCTCGGAACTTGGCTCAAGGCAGGAATACAAAGAACCCAGGTGATAAACACCCCAACCACACATCAAGGTACACTGCGCTCAACCAGGCTCTGCCCTGCTTCTTCTCTGGAGACAAGGGGGAGGAAAGCACGGCAGGAGCACTGGAGAAAGCCAACAGGAAGAAGCTGTCCAACACTGTGACGTGATGTGTGTCCTTTACACGGGAGTGAAGTGAAACTGGAGAGCTACCCTTTCATTTTCCTCTCCACAGCCAGCTGGCTTAGAAGAAGGATACTTGGGGTCAAGTTCATTTGTCTACAATCTGGTCTCCTACACAGTATATTCCTTTATTTCAAACTAGGATGTAATTACTAAAGATAAAACAGGATGTTATGAAATACATCAAGACCAATGTACAGCAGAGGCTGCAGACAACCGGATAACTACCCAACGCTGTGAGATGGGAGCTCTCTGAGTGGAAGGCCATCAGTGTAAATAAACTCAAAGCCTGGATCAATTATCATTCAGACACCATGTGTACATATGTGTATAGCCTGTAAATCACAGGCACAAGTGGAGTAGTGCCCACAGTAGCCTCCAACTGTGTGTATGACATTCAGCTTTGTCCTGGCTGTTGAAATTTCCAGTTGCCTTGGAGAAAAGTTACAGCACTGGCCCCAGGTGGGGGTTATTAATTTATTAATAAATACCATCCTCTGAGATCCTGACTTATCACCAGCATTTCTGACAGGCCACGGCCTTCTAAATTCAGGTTACTTTATGGTCATGATTCTGAGGAGAGTCTGTCCCTTAGGGAAGTGTGTTCTCAACTTTGACAACAGAAAAGGGACACAGAGATGTGCACAACAGGCCCAAAAATCAAGTGTCCTATACTTGGCCCAACTGCTTAGTTAAGCTCCTTGACCTTCTGTGGTTTTCTTTCTGTGGCCACTGGATGCCTACCAGCCCCAGAGGTAAAGACCTGAGCTCCTGCAGGAGCTAGCCTGCATACTAGCCTGGCTGCCCAGAGTATGACACCAAAGACAGCAAAAAGTCCTCAACTGTGGGCAAGACTGCTGTCACCACTCCCTTAGAGGACTATACTATAGGCAGTCCATGCTGACAATCAAGTAACAAGGTTCTGCCTCTTCCTCATTCAGGGTCCAAGGGTACCATCTGCTTTAGGACATCAGGGCTGAGTTCTGACTCCTTTTATACAAGGTAAGAAGCACTGATACATCTTCTCATGATGAAGATGCACTGAAGACCTGGATCCTGAGTCCCCTGCGGCTGAAATCCTCAGTCACGGCTGGCCAGGATCCTCCCAAACACTTCCCAGCCTTCTAGCAGAGCTGGCCCAATTGCCCAGTATCCTGTCATCTACAGTCCTCCAATCAAATCCAAATACAGCTTATTCCTAACCTGTGACTGATAAAACTCAGAACAGAAATAGAGGAAAACAAGTCAAAGAATACTCAGGGGAGAGAAATCACAGACTTTTGTGCAAATGCAGAACTGCAACATCTGGGGTAGCCTTCTGAAAGTGAGGAGCTGAGTTCTAACATGGTCACCAACTCTATAAGGCCAGACACAGTCATCAGGAAGAGCGTATGTGGGACTCACACCTTCTTCTGCAGACCTACAGGGTTAGTGGTAATCTCTTATGGGTACGGTTCAGAGGCCCAACACTTATCTGGTACTGTGGTGCCTAAGTTCCACCCTCATCACTGCCAAAAGGATAAAAAAATGCTAAGACCAAAATAAATGAACAAATATTTTAAACTATCCATGAACAGGGAATTTGTGTTTAAAGAAAGAATGTCTGAGCAGACGCCTCCTCATCACCCAATAAACAAGTGTTCACAACAGAGATATGAACCAGAATACAGTGCTGTACCAGACAAGGCATCAGGACACTAGTGAGTCTGAGTACCACCCATGAGGGCAGGGCAGAACCTGTCACCACAGTGCTTCTGTCCACCCACACTGGCTCTACCGTCTTGAACTTCCCTGTGACCCTCTACCAGGCTAGCCAGAAACCACAAAGACAATGAAGCTGGAGACCATACTCAGGGCTTCAGGACACACCTGCTCCACAGCTGCTTGACCCACAGCCCTGCCACAAGACACTTGCAAAGTGAGGATGTGGAGTCCAGCCGTACCCTCAATAACAGCATCTGTTAATGCCCAGGACACCTGCTGGCACCTCTGCTGGGACAGACCTCCCCAGCTCCAGGAGCACACTGCAAAATAAAAGCCACTGAACCTGCTCATCCTCTCAATACACATTAGTGTCCAACTTCCGGTGTCACATTTGCACAGTTAGCTAGAGAAAATAACTGTCATGATAGTGTACTCAATTATCCTGTTCTCAACACTAGTGCTTGCTGATACACACCACCACACTGGAGGACTGGAGGCAGGAGGTGTGCACAACAGGGGGCTGTGTGTAGCAGGTGTCTGACACCACGCTGGAGAACTGGAGGCAGGTGTGAGTGCAAAGGCCACAGTAATGAGGAATACAGCAGCCCCTAAAAGTAAACAGAGATGTGTCCTGCCACACTAAGAGAAGTTACTACTCCTAAGGCAATCCATCTCCTGGACACCTATAGTGACAAATACTATGAAAACACTCAAAGTTGCAATGAGAAAACTGGACTGGAGAAGTAGCAGCCTATGGTACTCACCTGGAAACGATGCTAGCATGTAAGTTCACCAACTTCCACCCACTTAATGCAGGAACAGACATTCATATTCGTGTATTCTCTCCCTCTCTCCTGATAGACATCAGAACCAATCCCAGCATTCTTTCACTGAACCTGGAGTGGACTTCAGGATCCTTCTTACGTCCAAACAGTAAAAGCAAGAGGAGAATACAAATTTCTGTGTCTCTTGTTCATTAGACACAGCAGGATTCTGGCTAAACTTGAAAATGTGACCCCCACAGATAACTAATGCATAGCAAGTGAGTCTGCTACATAGAACTCAAAATGTAGCCAATGACAGAAAGGGCAGGGGAACTCTGATCTAGAGTATGGTAAAACAAAACAAACAAATAAAAACCAAGCTGACTGTCAAGGTAAAGAGCATGACTGAAGGCAGACATGGAAGGCAAACAATTCTGGAACCACAGAGGACAGACCCTGAACTACCATATTACAAGGAACAAATCAGGAGCTGTAGATGCAAATGTTACAGAGAAACTTAGGCTACATAGGCAGAGACCACAGCTGTCTATTCTTTCCCTAGCAGGATAGTTACATGTGTCTAAACTAAATGACCTTTCCCTGTGTGGGAGACTGATCTACTGATCACCTGGGAGATGCAATAATTTGTGAAACTACAAAATCTTACCTCAAAAGTCATAGCGAGAATGTTAATAGTATCTTCTTTAATCTAGAGATATTATGCTGCTATTTTATGTCACTGAATACCAGGTCATCTGAAGAACTTTATTGAGAAATGCTCACATAATTAGCTGAGCAAGTCTGGGGCATTTTCTGCTATTGATGCTTAGCTTACTTGGCAATGCCAACCTGGACTGATGGTGTCTGGTGCATAGAAATCACTGAGCACACTAGCAAGCAGTAAGCAGACTCCAGCCTGTCAGTTGATCAAGTTCTGTTCTGACTTCCTCAGGAACTGCTAGAGTTTAAAATGAAACCCTTTTTCCAAGTGCTTTGATCTGTGTTTCCAGCATAAAGATTTATGACAATTCATGCTGAAACAAGATATGCTAGAAACTGAACACTGTTCAGGATGCTGTAGCTAAAGGGGAAGTTGACACATTATATTTAGACTCTGGTTTCTAGGTGTGTGATACGTGAGATTCTTTAGCCTTGGTTATGCCATGCAGTACCACTTCATGAGGAGCCTGGGACCAGCAATGAGAATATGCAAATATCCTCAAATATGCAAACACTTGCATATTTGAGCTACCTTAAAGCTCAAATACCTTTGAGGTACACAAGCTATTTGTTTCTTTACACTTTACACAGAGCAATACCTCAATTGTGCCTGTGTTTCCATTCCAATCCACCACCCAAGCCGGGTGCAGAATTCACTGTGGTGATACTAGTGCTCAATACACTTCCGACATCAGCGTTGCTCAATCTGTTTAAGTTTTACCATTCTTACACCTTCCACTTACCTCTTTCTGACGATCTACAAAACGAATCCTCCTGTAGTCTTTTTCATCATACACCTGCAAAAAAAAAAAAAAAAAAACAAACGGGGCCATCTATTATTTTTACAGTCGAATTCTAAATGAAGTCGCATAATATTGATCGGAAATACTACAGAACGATGTTCCCCTTGGTCTACACCCATGGATGAGGAGACAGACCCACTATGAGGCAAAGTGAACAGTCTTATGGGGATGACAGACTGGAGTGCAGACTGGAGACAAAGCTCCTGCCTTCACAAGCAGCCAACTCCAATAGGCGAGATTTCATTTCAGCAGACGCTGCTTCCCATTTTTTGGTCCAGCATTATATTGAACGCTACGGTTGCTTTATACACTATTGATAGGTTATTTCTCCACCGGTGAAACGAGCCAATCCAAGCCAGATTAGATTATATTAAAGGTAGGTTTACTGGGAAGCTGCCCTCAGGCGGGCTCACTAGCCCCAAGGATTGAGGCCAGTGGAGTCACCATGGGGACGGGAGGGGGTGGGGGAGAGAGAGAGAAAGGGCGTGTGCTCAAGGAAAGGAGAAAAAGACAGGGCGGGAGAAACCAAAATGTCTAGATTGTATAGGGATGAGCCTCTGGTGGAAGGGCAGCCCAGCCCTGGGCTGGAAGGTTCAGGATTAGAGCCAGGATATGCCTGGTAAGGACTAAGGAATGCTGGGCGAACCTGGATGCCAGGTCTGCTTTGATATGTAAAATACGCACCTCAGTCCCTTGTCCCGGGGTCAAAAACACAACTATTGTTAAAACTTGGAACTTAATATAAAGATATGCCGTAAAGAATAATTAGATCCTGCCGGGCGGTGGTGGCGCACGCCTTTAATCCCAGCACTTGGGGAGGCAGAGGCAGGTGGATTTCTGAGTTCGAGGACAACCTGTCTACAGAGTGAGTTCCAGGACAGTCAGGGCTACACAGAGAAACCCTGTCTTGAAAAACCAAAAAAAAAAAAAAAAAAAAAAAAAAAATTAGATCCAAGTCCCAACCAAAAGCCACCAGCTAGAAATCGGGCTGCACCCCAAGGTGAGCCCAGTGGGGCCGCGCGCTAGCCTGGCAGAAGCACACCTTGCTACGCTCCCTGCTACCGTCAGTCTTGGGTTCCAGGCATGGCGGGCGCGGCCGTTACCTGGCCGGTATGCGTGATCTTCTCCCCGCTCGGCGACACTCGCACCCGAAACCCCGCGCAGCCCTCGGGAGAGCCAACAGCCGGCGGAAGGTCAGCGCCGCCGCCATCTTGCCGGTGACCCTTGACCCCACGCGTCGTACAAAGCGCCGGCGCAGGCGCACAGCAGTCGGCCGGGAGTACTTGAGGAACTTATTTCGTCCTGTGGCTGAGCTGCTGGGCGGCTGGCGGAGCAGGTGCTGGAACCTGGCTGGGACACGGAGTTGCGACTTAACTGTGCGCGGTGTTCAAAGGTTACTAGTGTGACAAAGGCAGTGGGGGACGGAAACTGGAGATGCGCTGTGTGCACGTTTATGCCAATGGAGAAAATGCAGATTTACTGTGGGTTTTTTTGTTGTTGTTGTTTTGGGTTTTTTTTGTTTGGGGGGGGGGCGGTTGTTTGTTTGTTTGTTGTTTTTTGAGTAAAGAAGTGAGTTGTTCAGCAGAAGAAACAGTACATGCAGTGAACTTTCCTGGTTGTGTATGTTGGGGTGGGAAAGGAAGATTTCTGAGCATCTTTGCAACGCATCAGTAGTAAACTTTCCAGTTAGACTGCATGCAAGGGAGTTTACCCAGCATTGGAAAGCAGTCCGGAAAAGCTCTGCTATGTAGAGAGACCTGATGCAAATCGCAGTCTGTAACTCTGAAGAATGTGTTGGCCTCGTCTGTCTCATCTGAATCTGAGCAGAACCGTCCTCAGAACAACAGGCACTGTCAGACCCCAAAGCAGTGTGAACAGCTTTGCTCAGAAGTAGACAAGTGGGACCCCGACTCAGAGCAGGAGTGTGTCCCTAATTCCGAGAAAGTGCCAGAAGTTAGCATGTGTTGTTTAAGATCTCTTGGTCAGGATTGGAAGTTAATGACCTGGCATCTCCCTTTCTGTGCTCTGCCATAGCATAAGGACTAGGTGAGTCTGAAGGCAAAGGGTGACCAGAGAGGGCTATAAGACACATGGACAAAGGCCTCACAAAGTTGAAAAATGCCCCAATAAATATGGACCTAAGATGCCCAGGCTAGCCTTAAGCTCTGTAGCTCAGGCTGACCTAGTACTCACCATCTTCCTGCCTCAGCCTTTGGAGTGCTGGGATTTCAGGCTTATATAACCACACCCTGTTCTGCAGATTTGTCTCTTTCTCCCTCTTTTTAAAGGATTTATTTTATTTTATTTTATTTTATTTTATTTTATATGTATGAGTGTATATATTTATGTATGCCCATGTGTGCGGGTACCTGATACCAAGAAATGAGCACAGGATCTCCTGACAGGTCAAGTTACAGACCGTTTGAGCAGTTGTGTGGGTGCTGGGAACAGAATGACGGTCCTTTCTAAGAGCAGCAGATGAGGAGTCTCTTTTTAAACTCTAACACCCCTGTCTGTATATGTGTTCACACACATGTGAGTTCACACGCTGGTGCCACAGAACACACATGAAAGTTGGAGGAAGCTGGTCTCTTATCCATTTGAGTTCCAGGGATTGAACTGACTTACATAGCAAGCACTTGTGACTCCTGGGCCATCTCTCTGACCCACATTATTTTTAAAGTGATAGAACTCTGGGGTCAAGGTATTCCCATAGGCGCTAAGATGGACTGAGTGAACTTAGTGTGAGACTAGGAGCCAGAGAGGGCTGTGGTAGCCTTACTGGCAACCTACTCTGCTATACATAAAAATAAGATGGGTAGATTTACGAACCACCTGAAATCCGATATATATATAAATTAACTGTAGAAGCCATACATATGGGAATTAACTATACACACATACACACACACACGGAAATTAACCCTGATTTTCCATAGATAGATAGATAGATAGATAGATAGATAGATAGATAGATAGATATAGATATAGTATATACTATAGAAATCAATGATGGTGTAGGTCTTTTCACACTCCTTGTTGCTTTTCATAGTTTGCGGGTAGGGACTTAACTAATTAGCTAGAACAGTGTCTGCACTTGATCTTCTGGCCTTTCCCATGTGTGCCAGAATGTCTCTTAATGGAAACATACGACCTGTACATTTTGTCTGGATGTTGGGTTTTGTTTTGTTTCCAATATATTTACGGTTGGCAGTTTCTTTTACAGTCAAAGCCTACTTTTTTGGCCTCCTTTTTTTTTTTTTTTTTTCCTTCTGCCATGGCACCGGTCTTCCCAATACGTAGTGGTCCCAGCATCTGCAGAGGGAGAGCTTAGAGTGCAGGATTCTGAATAAAGAATGCGGAAACAAGGAAGGCTTTATCTGCAAGCATGCTCCTTAGCGGTCCTCTGCAGGTCACGCGTAATCCCACGTGACCCTACGCCATCTTTCTTCCTGGCGGTGGCGTCCCACTCCACTGCGCAGACGCGGAAGCTTCGGTAACCGGCGCCCAAGGTTGATTGCAGACGCCTCCATACCCCTTCCCAGGTGTGGGTCTCGGGTTCCTTGGGGGCAGGCAGAGGCGCGCGCCAGAGCTGCCTACCGGGAGTGCGGGCGGGGTCCCAGGCCCGGCTGAGCCTCCGGAATCTGCGTCTTCCCGGGAGCGCGCAGGCCCGGGCACGTGGGGACGCGGAGCCCAGAGTGCAAGCCTGGCAAGTGTGTTTTGACTTCTGACGCCAAGTAACCTTGATAAGGGAGGGCCTAGGGATAGTCAGACGCGCAGCACCGGGTGACCACGCTTCTCTGTCCTTAGGTCTGGGCTCAGCATGGCAGCCCTCCTTGTACGGAGGGTGGTGACTTCGGTGGTGGACCCGTTCCTGAACCTGAGTCGCCTCGCGGTGAAGCCCCGGGCCTTCTCCTCGTTCCTGCTGGGGACATTGCCAAGCGCCAAACCCTGCGCAGAGGTGCGCTCACTTCTCTGTGGCCGTCCCTTGCCGTCGCTGCAGCCCTCGCTGAGCTTCAAAACCAAGGCTGTCATCAAGAAGCGCTGTAGAGACTGCTACAAGGTGAAGAGGCGTGGGCGTTGGTTTGTCCTCTGTAAGACCAACCCCAAGCATAAACAGCGACAAATGTAGTCCTTGTCTTCAAGCAGTGTCCATGGGAAATTCATTTCACCTTATCAGAGAAAAATAAACGAAAGCATTCTGTAAATTCCGTGGGCCTTAGGGCTTTGTTGAACCTGCTTTCCCCACATTGTAGCCCAGATCCTTCAAATCTAATCATCCCAGAGCTGCAGATGGAGAAGGATTGTTACAATTCCTGTAGCTGTGTAAGAAGCAGGAATACAGAGCTAGCTTTATCGCTTGAGACAAAGTCTGGCTTGGTAACCCTGCTTGACCTGAAACTCAGAGAGAACCTCCTTCCTCTGCCTCGCTGCCATTTGTTACCATATGCTGCAGATTCTAAGTGCTTTAAGAGGCTGCCTGAGCTAAAAGGCTCCTGTGAGATGTACAACAATCCCAATTTAAGAATGAGAAATATTCTTGTGTAGCAAGTATCCCAACCTTTGCTCAAGGAAAACCTTGTTTACGTAGAAATGTCTTTTGGATACCAATTTAAAAATGTTTGTCATGACTGTTCTCACACTCTGGAGTAGTAGTGTTCTTTATGCAACCAAATTAATGCTTTTGGAAGGAGGTTAGTACATTTTCAGTTCAAAGAAAGTAACAAAAGCATGCTGGCTTCTGCAGGGAGTGCTAGGGCACCAGCGATTTTTCAAAGCTTGCAGTTGTCACTACTAAAAAGTGGGCCACAGGCCCACGCTCCTCCTGGAGTAGGTCTTTGGGACTGTGCCTTTTTGTGGTTATAAGTCTCATTAATCTGTTGAACATCAGATTCACCTGGTGTATTCTACCAATTGATTCCAGACGATAGCATGCTTTGTGGCCCGGTGACTGAAGGAGTGACACCCGCTGGTACCCTGTATCATTTTCTTGGAGTGCTGTGAATTCAGAGATAGTTTCAGTAGGTAGTTACAGGAGATGACCATTGCTTTTTCTTGGGGTCTTAAAATAGCTGTTGGGAAGTGTACACAGCTTTAGGTCTGATAGTTGGTGTAGGCAAAGATCCTCCAGACAGGACTTTGAGAAGAGGGATCCTGGAACTAATCTTATTTTTTTTTTATTGGATATTTTATTTACATTTCAGATGTTATCCCCTTACCCCATCCCCTCCACCCACCTAGGAACTCCCTATCCCATCCCCCCCTCCTCCTGCTTCTATGAGGATGTGCCCCTACCTACCCCCTACTCCCACCTCCCCACCTTCAAATTCCAACACTGGGTGTCCAGCCTTCATGGGACCAAGGATCTCCTCTCCCACCTATGCCCAACAAGGCCATCCTCCCCTACATATACAGCTGAAGTCATGGATCCCTCCCTATGTGCTCCCAGGCTTATGGTTTAGACCCTGGGAGTTCTGGTTGGTTGATATTATTGCTCTCCTCATGGGGCTGCAAACCCTTTCAGCTCCTTCAGTCTTCTCTCTAACTCTTCCATTGGGAACCCCTTGATCAGTTCAATGGTTAGCTGTGAGCATCCGCCTCTGAATATGTCAGACTCTTGCAGACCTCTAAGGAGATAGCTATATCAGTCTCCTGTCAGCATGCACTTCCTGACATCCACATCAGCATCTACCTTTGGTGACTGCACATGGGATGGATACCCAGGTGGAATGGTCTCCAGACAGCCCCTCCTTCAGTTTCTGTTCCACACTTTGTCTCCGTATTTGCTCCCTTGAGTATTTTGTTACTCCTAAGAAGGCCCGAAGCACCCAAACTTGGTTTTCCTTGTTCATGAGCTTCATGTGGTCTGTAGTAATCTTATTTTTAAAGGAGACAGATACACCATGTGCTGTGGTCTGTTGCATTTTGAAGGGTGTGTACAAGCATACGTGTGAACCCAAAGCCTGGAGAAAGTCTGAGGACACAGGAAGAACAGTTGGCACCTCAGTAGAAGAACTTAGCACAAACAATAGTGTGAAGCAAGTTCTCGGGTTCGTCATCCACACAAGGTCACATGCTGGTGGTACACAGCCCTGAACTCTGCAGAAAGCCTCTGATGGGCCCAGCCAGCAGGAGGTGAGGAGCAGGAACCCACTTACCCAGCAGAAAACCATGGGCCAGGGTAACTGGACAGGCTGGGCTGTGAGCACCTTTCTCATGGTGGTCATTTTAGTTTTGCCTCTTGGATTTGGGAGGCAATAATGAGTAATAGGACAGCTAAGATGTGAATCCCAACTCCACCATTTCCAGTTGTGTAACATTCTGCTCTGGGTGCCCCAATTCCCTGTCTATAAGATGGAAAATTGTAAGTTTCAAAACTATAATGTTAGAGTCAGAAGAATGTGGCATGCAGCAGATACTTGGTGTGTGCCTGCCACTGTGTTAGTAATATAGGATGTCTGGTTTCTGGCCCCAGGGCAAGGGACTGAGGTGCATATTTTACATATCAAAGTAGACCTGGTCTCCAGGTTCTCCCAACCTTCCTTAGTCCCTACCTGGCATATCCTGCCCCCAAGCCTGAACTTTCCAGCCCAGGGATGCCCTTCCCCTAGAGGCTCCTCCCTATATAACCTAGACATTTTGGTTTCTCATTCTCTCTTCTCCTTCTCCTTCTCCTTCTCCTTCTCCTTCTCCTTCTCCTCCTCCTCCTCCTCCTCCCCCCCCTTCCCTCCTCCCTCCTCTCCATCCTCCTTCCTCTTTCTTCTTCCTTTTCCGATGCCAATTCTGCTTCTGTTTCTGCCTCTTCCTCCCCCACTTTCTCCATGGGGACTTACTTCCCTGGCTTTGGTCCTTGTGGCTAGTGAACTCGCCCACCCAAGACCAGCTTCCCAATAAACCTGCCCTGAATATAATCTAATTTGGCTTGAATTGGCTCATTTCACGGACAGTGGAGAAACAAACTATCACAGGACATTTGTCATCCTTTTATTTCCAGAATTCTCCAGTTGAAGTCATTTCCAGTAGAAATAAGTAAACCTTTGACTGGCCTAACTCATTAACCCTAACCTCTAACTATAGGCAGGGTCAGGGTGGGGTAAGATTTCTGTCTATATGAAAACACTCATGGCTATTTGGAAGTGGGAGATGCTATGCTCACCTCTTGGGTAACTCTCATGGCACACAGTTTTGAGTCATTGGGAAGAGCTCTGTAAGGTAGTTTGTCTGATCTTCAGGGCATTAGCTATAGTCCTGTCTTCTGGAGATGGCACCACATACCAGTGATGGTGACTGGTGACCCTCTGGGGCTTTTCACAGCACAGAAGATTCAAGCTGCCCCACCAACTTCCAGGGTGAGTAGGAAGTAAGGGCAGGCATAACCTCTTAGGACCTGGCTTCTGGAATTCCAGTGTCTGGTCTGCTACCTCAGCTCTGGCAGGCTCGACAGACTCCAGATTCCAATCCTCTGATTGGTCACACTGACAGGGTGGAGTTGGTGGGTCCTGCCCTAGCTACTAGGATCAAAGTTACACTGACCTCATACCTACGGTCAGCAGGAATACTTTCAGGTGGCCACGCCAGGCCTTTGCATCCTGAGTGCAGCAGAAACACGCTTCAGGGTCGGATGGAGTACACTTTACTTCCTTTCATTAGTTGGTCAATTTTTACTTTTGCCATGATGAAAAATTTAAGTCTTAAAATACTGTACTTTATCTAAATTTAAAAGTTTAAAGCCTTAATTTACTGACCTGGTTTTCCCAGACAAGCATTTAATTTGTTGGGTAAGACATGTAGAAACATTGGTTACATTAGGTCCCTTCCCTGGAACAGCTTCACAGTGTTCTGACTGGACCTCGTGGGTTCTAAGGGCCAAATGAAAACCAAGAGACTGTCAATAGCCCTCTGCCTCTACTGGGTGCTGGACACTGGCCAGAGCAGCCCTCCCTTTGGCACCTTCAGACAAGCAGGCTTCTCACTAGCTGTCTTAGTCAGGGTTTGTATTCCTGCACAAAACATCATGACCAAGAAGCAAGTTGGGGAGGAAAGGGTTAATTCAGCTTACACTTCCACACTGCTGTTCATCACCAAAGGAAGTCAGGACAGGAACTCACACAGGGCAGGAACTTGGAGGCAGGAGCTCATGCAGAAGCCATGGAGGGATGTTACATACTGGCTTGCTTCCTGTGGTTTGCTCAGCTTGGTTTCTTATAGAACCCATGACTGCCAGCCCAGGGATGGCACTACCCACAATGGGCCCTCCCACCCTTGATCAGTAATTGAGAAAATGCCTTACAGCTGGATCTCATGGAGGCATTTCCTCAAGGGAGGCTCCTTTCTCTGTGAAAACTCCAGCTTGTGTCAAGTTGACACACAAAACCAGCCAGTACAGTAGCTGATGCTACTTGTGCCCTCTTATAAGACCTGGTTCTTCATCAGCACAGCTCCCAACCGGCGGCCCCTCAGCATGTTACCTCCCTGACGTCTCAGCAGGACACTAGTGTCCCTCAGAGTCCACTACAGCCTGCATTTCACATGTGCCCGAGAAAACTATGAATGAGACCTAATACGAACCTGTAAACTTATTTATAACATTATGAGATAACTTTTTGGTGACTCAATTTCACTGTTTCTTGTCAATGTGTTCTTGCAGCCCATGGCTGAGAGTTGCATACTCCATATTTAGGCAGAGACAACCAGGAACTGAGGAAGCTCTTCATTCAGTGACAGGGATCAGACAAAGAAGGCTTTATGAGGCTACCTATGGTTGTGGAAGACTGAGACTCTGAATGAGACCTGCTGTTAGACCACACCCATCATGGCAAATACTGTTTTAAGGACCTTCTCTGGGTGGTCCGAATATTGTATTAGATGAAAACAGAATGAACGGTCTTAAAAAATTCTGGACTGCAGGATCCCCAAGAAGAAGAGACAGCATCATCTGTGTGAAAGAGGCATGTCCAGGTACGGAGAGGCCAAGAGCTATATAGCAGGGCAGGACAGAGTATCAGGGTATCAAGGTCTTTGGTGCTACACATGCCACCAAGCTGAGCAGCTTCCAGGAATGATGAAGGAAGGGCTGAAGTGTAGAACAGAGGGAGGCTGGGAATGGCCTGAACATGGGTAAGGATGAAGACTCGGGCTGGACTGGTTTCCAGAGCGTCTGGAGCTTATAGCTGTGTGCACCAGCCAGGAAGGACCCTGTGCGTCTCCTATCTATGAGCAGTGAACTGGGCTACCTCTCTCCCTAGGGAGCGATGGTCTGCTGTTCTTCCCAAGGCTGCCTCAAGCATAATTACGCCACACACATTACACACTACGACCATACACCACATACCCCAAACCACCCAGTATACGTTCATTACACAGAGATGCCAAGGCCTGGTTCCTGCTGCCACTTTTCTCTTCTGTTAAGTGTGACCTGAAGCCGAGCTCCTTCCACCTACATATAGGATGAGCTTTGCCTAGACACCCCTCATCTAGGTGTTAAAATCAGGACTTCCTAGGGTACAGGACTGTGGCTTAATGTAGAAACTGTCCTTTTGGAAAACAACATAAGCTTCATGGATTCGAGGAGGGGAGAAACGTGTATGCGGATCCCTACAAATAGATGATTCCAACCACTCTGTGGCTGTCCCTTTCTTGGACAGGCTCCAGAGTGACTTTTATTTTCCCTTTAAAGAGTTTCCAGCCGTTGTGGATTGTTTGTGTGACTCTGTGAGACTTACCCAGACTTCCCAATCTTTACTCTCTTTTTTTTAATAAACCAGCATAAAGTAGAATTTATTTACATAATGCAATGATCCGTGAAGGTTACCATAACACCAAGGGACCATATTAGCCGCTTGAATGGAATTCATTAGAAATTAACTACCACTTAAATTAATTTTCCCACAGTCACAAGGCTGTAATGGCAGGAGAAGGAGCCGTCCATCAGCGGGTGCTGACAGGGGACCTGTCACCACCATTATTTATAGGTGAGTGTGTCAGCCATGGAGCAGGCACCAAACACAAGCCTCTGGACTCAGAAGGCCACTTCAAAGGGCCCCCAAGTCCCCTTCTTGATAAGGAACCGAGCCTTTCTAATACTCACTCTCCCTCACACTGCAGCAGGGGATAAAGCAGCAACTGATCATGTGTACAGCTCAGAGGGACGAGACTTTCGTAAGAAACTATACCATAAAGTACACATGCTTACAGGCAAGTACTGACCTTTTGGGCTTTAAAAGGCCACTCAGGAGCATGGAGTCCAGAACCCAATGTCAGATCAGTGACCCACAGTGGCTTCTCAGGCTTCCCTGGGCAAAATCCAGACCCCAAGGAAGAGCTTGCAGGGAATCTACCAGGTTTTGTTTAGGAGAGCATAACATGTGTGTGTACTTATGTCCCTTAAGCCATTGTGATGTGGTATGGTATGTTTTTCCAAAGCAAAGGGTGCTCATGTCTGGCATATTTACGTAGTGTACATGTATGAGAACACATGTGCACACAGGTCTGCTTATTCATTATGTTTTTGGGGGGGCCATGTGCAAACAGCACACATACGTGGTATATCTATATATGTTGCGTTAATGTGGTTGTACATTGTAAGTGTGTGCTCACCTGTGGGTTGTGCAAGTGTGCTCGTGTGTGGTAGGTGTTCACATGTATGTTTGCTTGCATGAATGTGCACGTGTGTTGTATGTGTATACATGCAGTGCATTGGCAGATACCCCACCCAGAACACAGAAGAGCCCTTTACTCCTGATCAATATCTGGACCACAATTTATTTTTGAAAAGAAGGCACAGCACGAAGGCACTCCTTAGTGCCAGATGTTACTCATGAAATCTTAGGCTCAGCGGTCCTAGGACAGAGGAGAGTCCCCTACAGGCTGAGGCTGAACCTATGTCAGGCAAGGGGGCTGGAATGCTAAGGATACTTAGCTTTGAGATGAAGCTGAGCCAATGGATAGGGAGGAGTACCCAGGGGTGGGTGGCTTATGGGCATGTGAAAGGAGACAACAGCATGGGCAATGCCCCACTAGGAGCCTGCATGTGCCCACTCAGCATCTCGGACCTGAGTGTGCTGGTGCTGGGATACATCCCTAGCTGTAGTACAGCCAGAGAGTGTCCTCTTCAACAGAGAGTGAGGCATGGCAATTCACATGGACCAAACCCTTTCTCTTTGCGAATACTCCTCTTGCCATAGCCTTGATGGAGATGATACTCCAGTCCTGTCATCCAGCCATAGAGTCAGGAGAGACGAGCAGTTCTTTTAGTAGCGCAGCAGGTGGGTAGATGCAGTCACATGTCCTACGTCCCCCACAGTGTTTCTCAGGCCTTGTGATAGTTTGCAGGGGATTGGCACCATTAGTGATAGTCCAGGGATTGGCACCATTAGAAGTTGTGGCCCTGTTGGAGTAGATGTGGCCTTGTGGGAGTAGTTGGCTCACAGTTTGAAGGGACCCAATCCATCATGATGAGGAAGCCATGTCAGAAGCAGAGTGAAACAGCTGGTCATATTTCATCCACTGTTGGAAGCAGAGGTGATTGCTGGTGGTCAGCACAATCTCTCTGTTTTATTCAGCTTGGGACCCCAGCCAGTGGAATGGTCCTATGCAGGTTCAGGTGGGAATCTTCTCTAGAAACACCCTCAAAGCCACACCCATGGGGCACATTTCCATAGTGATTCTAAATCCTATGGCATTGATAACCAGGATTAGCAATCACACATAGCCATGTGGCTTATTGATGTCATTCCCAGGCAGCTGCCACCTCTGCTTTGATGGGCTTCACTGTGCCAGGTGCTTAACACCTGGGCCAGGGT
Organism: Mastomys natalensis; assembly: GCA_021653895.1. NCBI lineage: Eukaryota > Metazoa > Chordata > Mammalia > Rodentia > Muridae > Mastomys > Mastomys natalensis. Next base: position 58,320 of record JAJTUV010001150.1, on the reverse strand, counting down.
GAGATGGGATGAGAAGGAACTTTCTGGAAATGTATCTTTCCCTCCTGCAGAGGAAAGAGAAAGCTGAGAAGCTGACATATGACAGTCAGTCACCTACTTGGCTTCCTGGAGAGATCCTCAAACAGCCACGTACCAGTGGAAAGAGTCCTCTTGAAGGCAGCCTTTAGTGAACAAAAGCTCTCTGCCTGCATCCTAGCATACACAGACACTCCTGAGTTATCCCTAAGCTACCTCAAGTTGGAGCAGGGTGGCCTCACATTCCCTTGAAGCTCTATAGGACTAAGAGAACTTTTGTTTGCTAAGGACTGTGTAAAGTTCTCCTGGGACTAAAGACTGTTTCCTTCCTTTTGTCTCCAGGTCAATGGTGACTGGCCATATATACTGGGTAGGAGAAAAGACTAGAGAGCCACCTCTTGGCTATACTAAATGGTCGCGCAATGTGTATGTGAGAGAAAGGGGTGGGGGAAGAGGGAGGAGGGAAGGACAGAGAGGAAATAAGAATAAAATAAGGTCAGAAAGACAGAGACAGAGATGCAGATGGAAGAGATGTCATTTCTACAGGAATCCCTTGTGACCCAGGGGGATATTGGTGACTTGAGGAAGGGAATGAAGAGAGGAAGGAAAAGGACAGAAGGCCAAAGCCTAGAAGGTTCCTGCAGGGAGATGTTGTTCACAAGTTCAGCTCCCTCCAGGTTAATGCTGGCATTCTAGAAAGCCTACAAAGGACTCATGTTTACCACAGGAAGACAGAAAGGGCAAGCACCAGCCCAGAATCCCAGTCTGAGAATCCCATAGATAGCTGCACAGGGAGGTTCCTATGGGTTTCTGTGAAGGCCTTCGTGTGCCTCAGCCTTCATCAACCCTAGAAAGTCAGTTGTCATGTCCCCTTCCAGGTCAGTCTGGAGTAGATGGTGCAAAGGGAGAGAATGCCAAATAGTGTACTTGGGCCCTCTGCTAGACTCAGGTGGGAGGACATCCTGAGCTCTGGACCCTAAGTTTATTCTCTATCACAAGCTACGTAGGTTGGTTTTGTTAGGGCAACTGTGTTTAGCTAAACTGATAGTCAGCTCTGGTATCTACGAAGAAGAGACACAGCCCTATGGAACACAGGAGAAACTTCTGGAATGTCAAACTGAAGGATAGCTGCTTTTCCCAAAGCAGCAGTCGACCCTGTTCAGTTTCCAACTCCTCACCAAAGTGCCAGCATCAAAGTCTTCCATTATGAAAACCTCAAAGGAGAACCTTCCTGGGCCCGGGATACAGCTCAGTGGTAGGGCATTGGCCCGTCAATCATGTAGGAGAATATTTGGTCCATCTCAGCGGCCCCGTCTACTAAAAAGTACAGTGTCCTCTGCTGTCAGGGCTCTGGTCCCTGACTTTAGGCAGCATTTGATTCTGGCTCACTGGTCAAGGAGAATGTCTCTCATTCCCATGTCTACAAAGGATTCTGCAGCTTGGCCATGGCCTTTACACTGAGGGAGAAGCTACTACATACAGTGCTCTCTGATGGGGTCTGTAGAAATCTGTGACCCTGCTCTCCCTGTGGGCTCTGCACCAGTGCTGACTGAGAGATTTGATGACACCGACCCAGATGTGACCCATGAAGAGAGACTCCCCATGCCTACCTTGATGAGTTTCACTTCTGGGTTGAGGACTTGTGGAATTAGCTACCTCTGGCCCCTCAATCACCTGTCCACCCATGCCTCTGGATCTAGGGCCTCTGCAAGTCAGCAGCTTCCTGGTTCTGCTGGTTCTGATTAACCCACAGGATGTGCTCCCCCTAACGCGGTACAGTGCTCCCCCTAATGCGGTACAGTGCTCCCCCTATGCGTACAGTGCTCCCGCTAACGCAGTACAGTGCTCCCCCTAACGGTACAGTGCTCCCCTAACGCAGTACAGTGCTCCCCCTACGCGGTACAGTGCTCCCCCTAACGCAGTACAGTGCTCCCCCTAACGCAGTACAGTGCTCCCCCTAATGCGGTACTGTGCTACTGTTTTCTCATCCCCCAACTCCTCCAACTGGAAAACAGCACATAGCCCGAGGCTACCAGAATAATGCTGGTGTCGAACGCTAAGAAACATATTTGTTTTGAGTCCTCTAAGGACAAATGATAGACATGTAAAAATGTTCTCCTGCCTTTCTTGCGGGGGAATACTTAGTTTAGAATTAACTTCTGTCAGGAAAAACACGATTTCCCGTACTCACTCTCTATGACTTCTCACCGTTTCTATTTTACAGGGGGGAAAAAATACCACAGTGTGTTTGACACGTATGATTACAAGTTTACAGAATCTACTTACGTCTCTGCTGCTATTACAGCTTCTCTTTAGGAAAAGCTACTCATTAGAACCAAACAAAAGCCTTCGTGTACAAGAAACAAATAAACACAGAAAATTGGTTATTCCCCGCCGAGCCAGCCTAGTTCCTGGGGAAAATAGCTCCCCCAGAGCTCAGAGGACCAGGTTGGAGTTAGGGACATGTTACCTTCCTCATGGAAGACACACGTGCACATGCTCACACACACCCTTCACTCTGGGGACAAAGGGTCTGCTTGAGACGACAGTGGACAGACACTGGTCTATGACACAGGCAGTACTGACCTTGTGACATGTGGTCGCTTAGCGTGTAGTCCAATTGACAGCTGTTTGTCCTGCCCTGTTTTCTGGCCCATCTACCTTCTCAACAATGACTTTGCCAGACTCTCCAAAGAGGCAAGGACACTGGATTCATGGTTTCCTAGCTACAAAACCATTGCCTCAGGTGCTTACCTCAGAAGTGTGTATGGTTGCCCTCACTTGGGAGAGGAGAGAAGCAAGCAGAGGGTTTTTATACAAGAAGTCCACTCTTCCATTGTCCACAATTTAGACCAGGAATAGGCAACTCAGATGTTAACCCAATCTCTGGTACTCCCAGCCCAACAGAGAAGCCTCCTGAAATTTCCCCTTGAGTCACTGTCGTGACCATTGTCACTGTCTCTTGTGCACACTGTGAGTCCTACCACAACTGAGGATCCCAGACTGGCAGCTTCAACAGTCAACATACACCTTCTCATAGCCATGAGGTAAAGATCTGTGACCCAAGTGTTGACTTTCCTTGAGTCCTCATTGAGTCCCTTCTGTGTACATGTGTTCTAATGGCTTCTCCTATGCCTAAAAGCATACCAGTTTTGTTATTTCAGGATCCACTCTCATGACCTCATCCCACCTCAACACCTCCCTCAGACTCTGCCTCCAGGTGCAGACTATGAGTGTGACACAGAAACATGGACTGAGATGAACCATTATGAGAACCATTACAATTAACATATGAAAGTTGTCTGCAGAGAGACTAGCAGCCATTAGCCTACCTGGCCTTCATTCAACCAAGGGAGCATGCTTAAAAAAAAAAAAAAAACTGTATAAAACTGGAAGAGGTGGATTCTATGCAAACGAGACAAAAATGGTCACATCGTCCATTTCCTTCCCATTTTCCCTCTTGGTGCTAGGTCACGGGCCAACTGGCACACCTCCAAATTCATCTGCACTTTCCCTGTAATAAACTATCTCCTGTTCCGTAACTATCCATATGACCCTATATTATTCATTGCAGAGGCACAGAAACCTGCAGACCCCAACAGATGCATCATGGCTCAGCCAGCCAAGAGATAAAGATGAGCATAAGATGCGTCTAAACTTCCTTCTGTCTTAACAAGGACACTATCATTCCCCCTTCTTCAAGCACTTGGGAATTAGGGAATTAGCACCCGTGGATTAATCACTTCTTAGGGAAACATGATTCAAGTTCTCCCCCTTTCTTTTCTCTCTCTGCCTTTCAGCACCCTGTTCCTGGGGCCTCAAGAATGTATCTAGACCTATCTGATCTGAGACACATATGCATTGGTAGCAATTGCTAATTCCAGAGTTAAGATTGGCAGGCAGCTGCTGGGTGACTGTGTACATTTAGTATATGAGGTGCATATATTGCATAGGGCATCATGCCTTTACAATGGACCATGTTATGATGGAACTGCCCTAGTCATAGGCTGACTTTGCCACCACTTTGATTAGTGACACCATCAAGATGGAGGGATCATGGGACATTACCAAGATGGTGGCGATCACATGATTAACCAAATTGGCAATGCCCACACAAACTGCCTAAGCTCTCTATCACTGCTGAGTCCCCAGGGGATCACCTCACTCTAGAACTTCCCTTGTCAATGTCATTAAGTTATACATTCTAATCTTCTCTATTTTTTCTTTTTTATGTAAACCTTCCCAGATGCCTACCAAGTTCATGAAAACAAGGAATCCAATCAGACAAGACACCAAAGTAGACTTTCATAGCTGCTAATTCCTAACCTCTCCTCACCTGAGATCACTTCTCCAGAGACATTAGGTCCCATTAGGTTCCAGTATGAAGATTTGTGTGTTGGGGAAAGGGAAGATTAAATTAACTGTTGACTTTGGATGCTGATATCTTCCTTCGTGTGGCCCTGTGCTTCTTGTCTCTACAGGGACAGTTCCTAGTAAGGACAGGAGTTTGAAGTCAGATCTCACACTAATAAACCCAAAGGATACAGGCAAAACAGTGCAGCAGCAAAGAGAAAAAAAAAAAAAAAAAGCCAGACAGATGCTGTCTGGTTCCTCTGCATGAAGGATAACTTCCACTTCCTCTTCCTGAAAGGTAGAATCAAGTCAGGCTAAAGACAATGTTTCCTTTCTCAAGGTTCCTAATGAACTGAAGTCCACGTTTTACTTATGTCTGGTTTACTCTGTCCTTGCTGTTCTCAATTCCTTGCCGTTTGCTTACTTATATATCCCTGTCCTCGTGAGAACAAACATAATTCCCCAGGGCTTAAAGAATGTCTCTTTAGCATTAGATCCAAAGGAATTCACCCACTTTCACTTTAAAAAAAAAAAAGAATTATTATATTTATGTATATGAGTACACTGTAGCTGTCTTCAGACACATTAGAAGAGGGTATCAGATCCCATTACAGATAGTTGTGAGCCACCATGTGGTTGCTGGGAATTTAACTCTGGTCCTCTAGAAGATCTCTCAGTGCTCTTAACCGCTAAGCCGTCTCTCCAGCTCCCCACTTTGACTTTTAATTTGAGTGACCGTTTTAAACAAACAAACAAACAAACAAAAAAATTGGCCAGAGCCATCCATTTTAGTAAGTAGTCTCTTGTCTGAAACTGACAGCCTCACAGTTCAAGGGTTGTGGTTCTTAAATGTTTTAACCTCCCTTCTAGACCACCACCCACCAGAGGCAGTAGAAAGGAACGGTTAATAGAGCAAAGGAGGATGCAGACCTGTTTAGAAATAGTTCTTTGGAGCAGATCCAATCTGCATTGTCAGGATATCAGCATTTCAGTTCACAGGAATCAGCAGCAGCAGCTCTATCTACTCACAAACACCATTCATGACCCTTCCTTGTGGACACTGCAGCCCTGCTACAAAAGTTTCATGCCATCCTGGGAGCTCACCTGCTTTACCACACCTCCCAGGGACAGCTCCAAGGGTGAAGGTGCTCTCACTTTTCCCAGGGACACTGCCACAGGTCCTTCTTAGGGGACCACCTGGACCTTGATATTGTCCTAGCTCCCACTCCTGGAATTTGGGTTGGAGCTTAGAGTCCAGATGTGAGTGGTGATTTTACAAGATTTTGTTTCTACAGGCTTTGTTACTTTTTAATGAAGGGATTTTTCTTCTCTTTCTTGCTCCTAGCTGAAATAACATGTTAGCCAAACTTAGGTACCTTCTTTTCTGCTTCAGAGAAAAAACATTTGATTTCCCAGAACTTACAATTAACACAGTGATTCCTGTGCCTGGAACATGAAGCCCATTGTGGAAAAATCCTATCTCCTATTTGTCAGGAGTCTAGTGGTTTTTGTTTCTAAGTAATACCACTCCGGAGTCAGCCTTGCGTGTTCTACTTATATTTTATCTCATATAGGTGAGTGAATCACTTAGAGAGCTAGAAACATAACAGGCTTAATTGAGAATTAGTCTCCTGCTCAATCAGAATTGTCTCTCTTTCTTTAAAGTGGTTTCGCCATTCCTTACAGTGTGGTTGTGTAAGAAAAGGAAGGAAGGAAGGAAGGAAGGAAGGAAGGAAGGAAGGAAGGAAGGAAGGAAGGAAGGAAGGAAGGAAGGAAGGAGGAGGTGATGGCTACTCAGCCTCATTTGTGTGAAGCCCTGGGCCATAGACAGACAGGAATCCGAGTACTAATTGGAGCTGGAAAACTCACTTTTTTTTCAAATCTAATTATCAAGACACTTCATAAATGAAGCCAACACAGAAGCCAGGAGATGCCAGTATGTCTGGTTTCTGAGCACTCTTGTCTATGACCGAGTATGGGGTTTCTACCGGGACATGCCACTCAGAATGGGCTGGAGGTAGTATGAACATCTGGTTTTCTTTGATGTATCACTAGAAATGCAGATCTGAGATGGGTGTGGTTCTCTTCTTCTCTGTGATGGAGACAGGACAGGTGGATAAGACGCCTCATTTCTGCACCTGCCATGTGAGGGAGTGGTCACTTTTGACAGCATTGAACCACAGGAGGAAAAGAGAATTTATTTGGGATTTGGAGGGAGCTCCCCAGAGTGATCCTTCCACATAAGATGTGCAGGGCAGCACCAGACTGGAGGTTCAGAGTGAGCAGCAGACACAATCTTCAGTCTGAAATCTGTGGTCAGGTCAGAGACTAAAGCAGGTCAGCTATGGCCTTTAAAAGCCTCAGCCTGGTGAGGTGAACCCACCCTTGAAGGGAAGGTCTATCTTCTTCAGGACCTGATGATTTGAGTATCATCTAAGAATGGCTTCAGGTAACATCCAGGCTGGTGTTTAACTCAACAGCGGGGCTCTTCAGCCTTGCTAAGTGTGTCATAAAATTTACCATCTGATAAAGAAGACGTATTATTGTCATCTGGAGCTGTAGCAGTCACATTGCCACCATGAATAACCAAAGCTGAGGGAAAGACTGACAGACAGACTTTAGCCTTTTCTTTGTTAGCCCTCTCACACTCACACCTCAAGTCTATCTGTGGGTCAGCTGTCATGTTTTTAACTAAAGACTATGTATGCCCACTGAACCTGCAGAATCCACCACCAGTACAGGAGTCCCTGTTTTCAGTGAGCCTACAGAAGCTCATCTCTGGCTCTTTCCACAGCTTGTGGGCATTTGTGTTAACCTGATAGACCATTATTTGCCCATGAGAGGCATTCTGAGGACTTAAAGGCTCTTGGCTCAGCCTCTCAGCAGAGCAAAGATACACTGTGAAAGAGCTTCTTGAAGTGTGAGCACATTCATACTTTACACACAGAAGTGGAAGAGCAGGCAGCCTCAGTTACCCAACACTGGCCCTGGGAACTAGCTCTCCTACTTCATCCACCCTCCCCAACAGTAAACACTGCAACTTCTACCAGCCTCTGCCTCTCTTTAGACCCTGCACATTCCAGGTTATCTACCCAGGAATGACTAGCCTCCTAGAGAGTCCATTTCATCTCAGACAACTTGTGCTCATCTGCAGCAAAGGGGAAATGTTTGTTCTGAAAAGAGCAATAGACATGTTGATTTCATTGCACAGGCAAGTACAAATCTTTGCTCAAGTAAGAACAAACTGGAACCAGTAGAGGTGTCCATTTGGTGTTCCTAGACTGCCCTCTATGGACATGCAGCTCTCCAGCTGACCCATTTCCACCTCTCCTTCCAGCCAGTCTGAGCGATATACAGGAACACGCAGAAACAAGTTCTTCTTCTTCTTCTTCTTCTTCTTCTTCTTCTTCTTCTTCTTCTTCTTCTTCTTCTTCTTCTTCTTCTTCTTCTTCTTCTTCCTCTCCCCCTTCCCCTTCCCCTTCCCCTTCCCCTCCCCTCCCCTTCCCCTTCCTCCTTCCTCCTTCCTCCTCCTCCTCTTCCTCCCCACCCTCCTCCTACCAGTGCTGCTAAGAAGAGCCATGTTTGCCTCTTCCTCTTCTCACAGGACCTATCAAGTGACAGAGGATCTTCTCTATGGCCATCAGAGGTAGTCACAGATTTAGTCTCTGGTTCCATGGTGTGCTGTGGTCATTGCTCACCCATGAGAGGGACTCTGAGGACTTAGAGGCTCTTGGCTCAGTCTCTCAGCAGAGCAACGATACACTGTGAAAGAACTTCTTGGGATGTGAGCACACTCATACTCTACACATAGGGGCAGAGATGGCCATTGCCCTTTATGTCTAGAGAGATCTGTACAGCAGGGAAACAAAAGAGTGGCTGAGTGACTGCCACTGGCAGCAGCCAATTCAGAAGTCCACAGCAGGTATGCAGGAAGAGGTTGATTTAGCTCAGATGACCAACAGATATGAAGCAGTCACTCCACACACATTGACACATCAGACACAGGGAGGGAGGAAATGCTTCAACATTCCCAATGTCAGCTGGGCTGTGATTTAGAATACAGGGAGGGGACCTCTCCTCCAACAAGCCCAGCAGATGCTTCTGGGTGCAGGTGTCGTGGGAATCCAGGGAGAGAAGCAGTCTGCAAAAATCTAGCTACAATAGCTCAACTGTCCCTACCAAGCCAGGCTGATGCTTGGGAACTCAAGCTGTCCTTTGCTGGCCCAACCAAGTTATGTGTGGCTTAGTGACTGCCACCCAGAGCGTAGCTTTGTCATTCAAAAATCTGTGCAGAGGGAATATAAATAAAACTTAAAGATATCTATCTGGGTTCCCTGAGGGACAAGCCTGACTGCATAGGGGTTGATGTTAAAAGTATCCCCTCTCCAGGAAAAAGACATCAGGATGGGTATGGCCCTCATGCCTCACTGGACAACAACAGGAGGACCAGAGCCATTACAAGGTCCCTTTCAATTATTGGAGGTCAGGCCTCTATCCCCACCCTCTCAAGAATAGAATCACCAAGGCCCTTCTATACTTAGAGAATGGAGGAGATGTCAGGAGCAGCCCTGCATATACACTAAAGGCCTAAAATCAGCCATAGGCCTAAAGTCAGCAATAGGCCTGACATACATGCATGCTAACACAAAGTCTTGGGTCTCTGTGGAAAAACACTGAAAACAAAAGGCTATAAGCTATTGTAAACAGGCAGCTTCTGTGGAAATTTACCAGACCTAGGAGTCATAGGTCTTATAAATAGGCAGCCTTGGTGGACAGTACCAATTTAGATAAGGACAAGTGAATCATAGGCAGAGCCATAGTGATCTGTCCCCTGAACCTACACCCAGCTGATACCCTGTTCTGAAAGGTATCTGTACTCCCCCTGAACACCTATGCTCCGGTGTCATTCCCTTCCCCACATCCTGCCTTTTTGTGTTTATAACCTCTGTGTAAATAAGCAAATTATGTTGTGATTTAAATAAATAAATAGGAAAAAAAAACAACAAAAATCTGTGCAGGCCATGCACCCAGTGCAGTAGGCAGGTGAGGGTAGCTGCCTCGGTATGCATACTACCTGCTACATGGTGATGATGCAGACCTCGAAGAAAGAGAGCAGGCATGGCTCCCCATACCCTTAGAGGTGGGAGGCACACCCAGGCTTTAATTCCTCTGAGGGAGAATTAAAGTGCCCTCTCAACTCTGACCCTAAAGAGCCAAGCTGCCTTGAGAACCCTGGCCAATATGTGTGGGGAGCCCAGGATTTACCACCAGACACTGCTAGAGGCAGACTCTCAGGCATGACCCACAGCCTCATCCATGGCCAGCTGCAGAAGCCTGTGTCACCCTATGTGGGACCAGGTTTCCCGTTCAGCAAAGTGGAACATGGTACCTTGACCTAAGCAGAGATGAGTCAGGTCAGTCAGAAGGGTGTCTGTCCTGGCTCTGGACTTCAGGAGGAGAAACAGGAGCAGGGACCTGTAACGGACACTGCTGGGCCTGGGACCTCCACACTCTTCCAAGTGTGGTGGACAAGGGTCCACACTTCTCTGGTCATTCTTCTTCTTATTCAGTACATTTCCTCACAACTTGATTTCATTAACTAGCTGTCTTTTTCCCAAACGGTTTACTTCAGTTAGCTTAAACTCTGAATTTCAATCCTAAGGACGTTGACACATAGGAGGATCTTCATTTCATTCTACCATCAAATGCAATTCAAGAAGGGACTGCTCTTTAATTAAAGGGGGGGGAGGGAACCCATATTTTGTGAAGACTTAACAGTGCGCTTGTGCTGTGGAAGAAAAATTAATTTGGAAAGGAACGAGACCCCAGGGTTCAAAGACTGTGGAATTTACTGGCCATGTGCAGAGATCACTTTTCATATTTCAACTGAGTATTACTTTTTTATAGTTTCCAAAAAAAATTACACCTGTCAAAATAAATACTACAATCAGAACAGCCATCTATGCCATGAGACAGAGTCACGAATGTGTCTGCAGCACTTTCTGGAACACTTGGATAAGCATTGCTCTATCCTCCAAGGAATGTTAAAGGCCCCTCCTTTGTAAAAGCCCTTCCCAGAGGCCTCTGCGTAGGCAGCACACCTGGGCTTGGGGACTCTTTCTCTGCTAAGAGGAACGAAGCAGTAACAGAGCTTGATCCAGATCTGTGAGTCTGTCCAAGGATTAGGTGCAAGCCTATGGCCACTGGGGTTTCATGCATTCTGTGCACATGCCACAGCACCATGACAACAGACGTGGACTATGTGTGGATCCTCCCTCAAAGATGATATTCATAAAGCAGCAGAGACTTAACCCTGATGACAGAGGAACTGCCTCTTCAGGCAACTGAAGCTCTTCGTCACAGGAACAGGTCCCTTTACCTTTTGGAGACCATGAACATCTAACCTGTTTTCTGGAGGTACCATGGGCATTCCAGAGTTCATGACAACGGGGGTTGTAAAGCCTTCCATTAGATCTTAACAAGAACCAGGATCAAGACCTTGATAAGAGGACATATACACTCCACATACATGAGCTCAGATATGCACACATGCACCATTCTCAGAACATACACATATACACAAACATGTACATGCATAGGCATACTTTCACTCACATACACACATGTACAGAACACATGCACACACGCACACACTCATCCTTTGCCATAGCAGACCCAATCCAGACCATAGCAATCTGAATCACAGAAAGATGTAACCTTGTTCCTATAACTAACACACTCTGAATAATCTGACATTCTATTGGATTTTCAAAGGCCTTCCAGACCCAAGGAGAATATGACTGTGAAGTCTCATAGGCTGTGTCCTCCAACATCAGCATCTGAACAGCTGTTTATCTGGCACCTGGGGGACCAGGAGCAGAAATATCAACACCACTTTGGAAAAATGCATGTTCACCCAGACCCACTCTGCCAAGAAATAAGCATTCAGAATTTTTTCTTTTTCTTTTCTTCTTTTTTTTTTTTTTTTTTTTTTTTTTTTTTTTTTTTGGAGACAGGGTTTCTCTATGTAGCCCCGGCTGTCCTAGAACTCACTCTGTAGACCAGGCTGGCCTCAAACTCAGAAATCCGCCTGCCCCTGCCTTCCAAGTGCTGGGATTAAAAGGGTGAGCCACCACTGCCCAACTTAAAAAATAGGGCCAGGGAGCTCCCACGGGTCCCGAACCAAACACTCACGGGTTAGGCAAGTGGTTGGTTGTGTTGTTCGAACTAGCTATGAATAGCAAGTAGTGAACTGAAGCACTGACGAAGTAACTGCTGAGCTAAAGCTGGTCCAAAGCACTCAGAATTCTAAGGGAAGTAATCATGTCAGCAGCACCAGACTTCAGGGGATCTGAAAAAACTCAGGAAGAGAGCTTCCCATGGCTGACACACTAGCAAAGGCCACAGATTGCACAGTCATCAAAACCTGCTTCCTAGTCACTGCAGATTCAAGGTAACTCATAGTGTGACCAACCAGCCCAGCAGACACACAAAGAAAATTCCTTAGAGATTTTAAAAAACTAGTTTGCTTCCCACCGCACAAAAATGAATTTATGTGAAAGTTGATCAAAGAAAAAGTGAGAGCCAGTCTTCCATTTCTAGCATAGACCTAGATTCCTAGATAGCTTGTGTTAGTTTCTGTGAGCGTAGAAGTCAGATTTTGATGAGGTATTTGGGATATTTCTTTTCTGCATTTAACTGTTTCCCGTCTTGACAGTCCCTCCATCTTGATATATAAAGTCACAATTCATTCTTTCATGTATGTGAATATTCTGGATGTGCACTGATGCACAAGTGCGTGTGTGTGGTGGGGGGATGGGTGGGCACATACACATGAACACACATATGTGGTACTCTGACTCATATGATCACATATGGAGGTCAGAGGTTGATGTTGGATACATTTCTGATTGTTCTCCACCTTAGTTTTGGAGACAGGATCTCTCACTGAACCTGGTCCTCATTGCTTGGCTAGACTTCATGGTAACTGAGGTGAGCTTTGGGGAGCCTCTTGTCTCTACAGTCCCATAGCACTGGCACTACAGACACCTGCCGCTGTTCTCTGCTTTTACGTTAGTGTGGGGGCCTCAGCTCATGTCCTCATTACACGGCAAGCATGTTATCCACTGTGCCATCTCCCTGGTCCACACCTTATTTTTAAAAAGTGGCTCCACAGAACTCCAGCACCAGGGGTGGCAGGCTGGGTTAACACTCCCTTTCCATGAACGTTTGAATTTCTCACTTTCCACTCCCGTGACGATGTCTCTGAAAGTGTCTTTGTCGGTGTCACGCACAAGTGTATTTCCAGGAAAGCTCTCTATAAATAAAACTGCCAAGTCCGAAGATGAGATCAGCTAGTTTTGACAGTGTGCTCACCCTGACGAAGGGCTCCCGTTTCCTTTAGCAACAGGGTTACTATCTACGGCAGCCTCTGTTTGGAGTTTTTACGTGAGCTATTCCTTCCTTGGACGATTTGGGTTTTCTCTTTGCCTTTGTTGTCCTAAGTTCTATGTGGGCCACGGCCCCAGAGGGAGCATGGCCTAGGGGCCTGTGGGTGTACCGGGAAGCATCCACACCCCACAGAGTGGTGACTGATGGCTCTTATCCCTTCAGATCTGAGAACCTATGTTCCTTCTCTGGTTGTTTGCATTTCCATCCCTCTCCCCTGGAATTCTAGCGGAGAGAGAGAGCATGAGTGTCTCTTTCTCTCCTTTTCTCAGTGTTTTTCACTATAGTTAAAAACATAATCAATGACTGTCTTTCTGCTGAGACTTCTGACCTCTGACCTCTGCTCCTGAGAGGTCTCCTCAGCTGAAACTGTCAAGTCACCGGTATGATCTCGAGTCCTGTTCACAATGTCTCATCCTTATTTTTTCTTTTCAGAGAAAAATTTATATTTAAAATTCTGTTTATTTCTATTTTGTTGTTGTTCTAACTTGGATGAATGGGCTTATTTTATTTTATGTATGCTTTAAATTCTCCGGCATGCTCCATTAAGTAAAATATCTGTGGTAATTTTATAGATCTAGATCCTGAAGTATTTGCTTCCCAGCCCACCCATTCTGCCTGTTTGCCTCATTCCTTCTCTATGAGAACCTAGTTTTATCTATGTACCCAGAGTAAGTACCCTTGCTGTCTTCACAGCTGATGGAGGACCAGCTTGCTACACTGGCTTATTCCACTTACACGTAGATGGTTTTTCCAACATCAGTGACTGCAGGAGTTGAATGAGCATCTAGAATATACCATCAGCAGCTATCCCAAGACAATAGTGCCTGGACCAGGTGTCTGCCCAGATTCCCTTCCGTTAGCAATGACAGAAACTCCACAATGTGGTTTCTGCCCCCCCTTTTCCTAGGAACCACTTCTTTTCCCTGTCTTGGGTCAGCTGTTTTGGCTTCTAAGCCACTGTGGGAAGTCTTTTTCTCTCAGTTTCCTGCTGCACAGAACACTAGAGCAGGTGCTCCCTGCACTAGAGCAGGTGCTCCCTTCTGTTGAAAGCACCCTCTCCTCACAGCTCAATTGAACAACTGCTGCAGTCGCTCTCTTCTTGGGTACCTACCATCTCCCCAGTTGATCTCCACGTCTATCTGTGATGTTCTGTCTATTCATTCTGATTCTGCCTTTATTCCTCGGGAATTTGCTAGGCGCTTTTTTGGTTTTGTTTTGTATTGACAAACAGCAACAAGTCAGAAGAAAAGCCCACTCTGCAATTCAGACTGTGAGCGGAGGGACTGCAGACCATTCCCACATCGTTTCGTGTAGGTGGGCTTGAAGGCTGGGAGGGAGATAGCCAACATTTTCATTAGATTCTCTGCCTTGCTACAGTGAATTTACACTGCTTTGGTAATTAAAACATCAAGTAAAAGAAAACAATGCCGAAGTTAAATGAAGTGGAGAAAGCTTCATAATTGCTGGGTCACCACAGTAGGAGCCGTTCCATGCAGGGTGCAGATGCAGTTTTGGGTGGGGAGCCATGCTGTCCCTCTCTGGGGGTCCTTCCCTGCAACATTGTATCAGCCACTTTGACACTGTGACAGCAGATGACAGACCACACCTAGAGAGTGTACTTATTGTGGTTTGGGGTTAAAAAGATTCTGTCTAAGGTGAGAAGCTGCATTGCTTTGGGTCTGGGGCTGATATTATGGGACCTGCATTGTGAAGAAAGATGGCACTTACATGATGGAAGATGATGGTGGCCAGGAAGCAGGAAGGAACACAAGACGTGTTCTTTAAAAGCATGTCTCAATACCCCTTCCTGCAGGGAAGCCCCACATGTTACAGCTGCCACTACTTCTCTGAGGCCTTTTGATTATAATTCTATCTGTGAATTGATCCCTGATAGGTCAGGGTCTGGAAATCCCAATCACCTCTGTGGTCAGATCTATATAAGACCTTTGGGAGGATACTTCCCATGCAAGCACATCAACCCCTTCTGGATCCATACCACAGACATGTATTATCACCATGCTGGAAGTGACAGGTGTTAGGTCACAGTGCAGATTAGTCTGGTTCTGAAAAGGGCCGCCTCCTGGTTCATAGATAAGATGGTGCCTCTTCACTGTGCCCTCACACAGTAGCAGGGCTGAGGGGCTTGTGTAGCAGTGTCCTTTTATAGCAATGCCAACCTCATCCATGAAATCCCCATGTAATAAATTCAAACAGCTCCCTAGACTGAGTGACCAGGTAAACTGTAAGCTCTGCCTAGTGTTTGCCTAGCATGCTCAAAGCTCTGGGTTTATTTCCATCGCTCAAAAAAAAAAAAAAAAATTAAAGGTAAATATTTTTCAAATGTTCCAAATTTATGAAATTATTAGATAAAATAATTTAAATGTTCAACACTACAAAAATCTATAAATATAATGAGGTAACAAGATATTTTCCTATATTTGCTACATAATATGAATGTGCATCATTAGAAGTTTTACTTGTGATGCCATACTGAAACATAAATTACAACATAAAGCACCATCTCCTAAGGATTTCTGCCAAGCATGTCAGTGTTGTTTCTTTGCTTCTTAACGAATATGATTTCTTACTAGCACCATAGTAGGTTTAAATGAATTTCAATACATGCACACACATACATGCACACACACATACAGAGCAGCACCAGCAGCAGCAGCAGGCTATCCAATCTCCAGACACAGGAACCTATCTAAGGGCTGCAGAGATGGATCAGCAGTCAAGAGCGACTGTTGCTCTTGCAGAGGACCTGGGTTGATTCCTAGAATCCATATGGCGATGCACAATAATCTGTAACTATATTTCCTGGGGATCTGATGCCTTCTTCTGTTTTCTAAAGGCACTGAATGCATATGGCGCAAATTCTCACACCCAAGCTCACCTACAGACACACAAAATAAAATAAATAATTTTAAAAAATAATTACAAGAAGCCCATCTTGAGGCCATCATACTCCTCCACCCTCATCCATCACCTGACAAGCTGAAAAGCCAGACACCTTCCTTACTTTTACTTATAATTTTTGGTCACTCACTCTGTGCGCATTCTTCCTCTATGCAAGATTGTTCTAACTGCCCCAGAAAACTGGCTTCAGGGATATTTGTGTACCAAGTGCCCCTGTACTGAGTGGCATAACATTTACATAAAAGCTAGGTCCACCATCCTGTATACTTTAGTCTAAATGACTCATAATAACTACTTCATTATAAGTTTATGTAAATACTTATCAAGCTGCATTGTTTTGGGAATGATGACAAGGAAAAAAAATACCGTCTGCACATGCTCAATACACAACCATTTTCTTTTTTTCAAATATTTTCAATCTGCGGTTGGTTGAACCAACCAGATGCAAAGCCCAGGGACATCGAGGGCTGACTGTAATTTAGATTGTTTTAGAACGTTGGATGAAATGTCAGATTTCCTCAGGTTTTCATTTGCTCTGACAATATTTCCCAAGGAGGGTAAGCAATCAAAACACTGTGTTCTCACGTCACTGGAAATAATACTTCTCTCCTGGGCTTTGTCACCAACCTGATACATAATTAGGTTCTTTTGTTTTAGCTTGTTTTCAATTTCCAGGATTGCATTTTCTTTTCTCAGCTTTAATTTTGGTCTTTGTTTGCAGAAAGCATAAATGACTATGAAGAAGCTGCCTCTGCTGCAGGAGGCATCTCCATGTCTCCCTGCATCACTCTAGCCCAGCCCCTCCCGAGTGCAGGCTTCTTTACTGTGTCTCTTTTGTGCCCCATTGCCACAGCCTTACAGCCATAACCCCAAGTCTCCCTTGCCTCGATACCTAGTAGCTCAAAGCAACCTTGACTCCCAGGCTGTTACATTGTTGCCGCAGTGAGCCCTCCTTAAGGGTGCATATGAATTTTCTCAGGTGGATAAGTGAGATCCTGGCGTACACTTTCTTGGTTTCTGGAGCCCTTCCATGTCTTTGAAGACTGTTCCACACAAACAGTGTGTGATGTTACTGGGTCACTTCCTCGCCAGCACTTGTGCAGATGGGCAGTGGACTTTCCATGATGTGGGTGTTAGACTGAATTTCCCAATGGTTCATACCTCCCCATATGTATTTTTCACCTGTTACTCTGTTCTGAAGCTCCAGTTCTGCTGAGTATCTTCCTATTGGAGTGTCTCTCAGACCCATGTACAGTAAAAACACATCTGTGCATCTGTGTATGTGTGTTCATGTGTACATGTGCACATGTGTGTGCAAGCCCGTGTGTGTGTGTGCACATGTGGCATGCATGAGTGTGTGAACATGTGTATGTGTACGTGTGCACATGAATGTGTGTTTTCATATAGGTGTGTATGTGGTCAGCCAGAGGTCAACCTCTGGTGCTATTCACCAGAAGCACTTTGTTGTTTGAGATAGGGTCTCTCTCTCACCTGGGAATCATGAATGGGCTAGGCTGAACAGCCATTAAGACTAAAGGATTTGCCTCTATTTGCCTTTTCAGTGATAAAGTGTGTGCACATGAAGTCCAAAAACAGAACATGTGATCTCCTAGAACTGGAATTACAGGCAATTGTGAACTACCATGTGGGTGCTAGGAGCCTAACCTGTGTCTTCTGCAACAAGTACTCTTAGTTGACACAGTAGCCTCCAGAACCAGACACCTAGCCTTTTACATGGGTTTAGTGGTGGAGCTTGGGTCCATTGTTTGTGTGGTAACCAGTTTATCCACTCCTGGCCCCATTGCACACCCTTTATAGACTTTTGGCAGCAAGAATGTTTCCTCTGCTCTTGGGGCGGAACCAGTGCCTTCTTTTCAGGCTCACCTGACACCAGAACTTTGGAATAGTAACACGTGGCCCAGTCTCTAGATGAGCCTGTTATAGCTCCAGAGTAATAAGCAATGTGAAGCCAGTATCTTCAGTCTTGCCCTTTCCGAGTATCTCCTAGGGCACTGTAGGACTTCACTGGGAAAGGAGGTCTGGCTTTGGGGTTAGTGGCCGGGATGAGCATATCCTCTGTGAGTGATGGGCAGCTGTGCCTCAAGACCCCATGACTTATGGATGCTGTGTTCCCCGCAGAGCATAAATACTGCACTAAAACCTCCATTTGTCATTTGGGCTGAACATCTCTGAGCTTATGCAATATGAATTACATTTTGTAATGGCCTTCGTGCTCAAGTCTTATGGGAAAATATTGTTTTCAGCAAGACAAAGCAAATTGCAGGCATTCCTGAAGGGGCTTTGGACTTGTACATGGAAATACATTTAATCTGACACAGTTACTCTAATGATCTCTTCTGTTATCTTTTCTGAAACATAGAATGTGCTTTGCCCGTCCAAATGGAGCTTCTATGCTGGCAGGAAAGGGCCAACGCTGCATCAACGGAGGCTATGGCAGAGAACGAACCACAGACAATTTGAAGGGACAGTCCAGTGCCTTGCCTTGTGCTCCAGAGGAGACTAGCTAAAGTTACTCCAGAGCCCAAGTCCCAGTGCCCATTGTGGTCTCATACCCCAAAGCACAGAGGGTTGAGACAGCTCCCTATCCCAGGCTCTGGTGTTTGGCCATCCTCTGCACACGGAGGCCTGTCAGTTTGTGCAGCACCAAATGAAGAGGAAAAAGAGTTAAATTCCCAGCAAAGCCCTTCTAACTCTGTGCCCAGGCCCATACTGTGGCTGAGACTACTGACAGTGACTTATGTCTTCTTCTGCAGACCATATGTCCTTCTGACACTCTGTGCTGGGGCCTCATTCCTTTGGCTGCTCCCGAACAGCCTTCTGCATCCTCTTTAGACCTAACCATGGTCCTAGGTCACAGCTGCCCCATCCCCATGGCCACCAGGGCAAGCCCAGGTCTATCACAAAAGGACAGATGTATAGGAGAGAGGTAGCCATACTCTTCCACAACTGGCCTCTGAGGAAAGCATTCACGTCTGGATATGTGCTAACATTCAGGAAGGAGTCATTGTGTCCAGACCATCTTGGGATAGGGAATTACCCAAAGAGCACCCTAGGGACCCAGAAATTAGGAGGGCCACCAAGCCTGGGCTTCTTAAATGTTGTGGCAAGATCACTCATGTTTGCCCATCATTAAAAGTTCCCAGAAGCAAATGTCTTCACAGAGATCTACCAACCAAACGCTGGGTAGTACCCACTCAGAGACCTGCACCTAGGCATATGGGGGTTTACATCAACCTGGCTTCTGATGAGAGACAGTGTGGTGTGTAGATATTCCGTTGGATCTTAGCAAGATGAAATGACTGACAAGTTCAGTAAGCGACAGATGAATTCTGTTGGGTGTTGACTACTGTCTTCCTCTGTGCCAGTTAGATCTTTGTAAAAGTGACACAAGCTAGGATCCTCTGGGGAGAGGGAACCTCGATTGAAGAAAAAGTGTTACCATGAGATTGGCCTGTAGGGCATTTTCTTGATTAGTAGTTGATATGGAAGGGTCATCTCATTGTGTGCAGTGCCACCCTTGGGTGTTTGTATACAAAAGCAAACTGAGCAAG
Organism: Mastomys natalensis; assembly: GCA_021653895.1. Taxonomy (NCBI): domain Eukaryota; kingdom Metazoa; phylum Chordata; class Mammalia; order Rodentia; family Muridae; genus Mastomys; species Mastomys natalensis. Next base: position 39,010 of record JAJTUV010001150.1, on the reverse strand, counting down.
GCCCAAGCATATTCCTCTATGGTCTCTGCTTCAGTTCTTGTCTCCAGGTTCCTGCTTTGAGCTCAGGACTTACCTCAAGGATGGAGTGTGACCTGTGAAAGGTGAAATAAATCCTTTCCCTCTTAAGCGCTTTTGGTCATGGTGTTCACCATAGCAAACTATGCCACTCAGCCTGGGCCATCATTTCACAAAGATGAAAGACTAGGTGCCCATGACCAGGCTGATGACTGGGTCAGCTCCCGGTAGGGGCCAGCCCCCTGGTTTGCCAACACTTCATTCCCACAGTGGTCTTGCATGGGGAGAAGAGGAGAGGGTGGAGAGAGTTAATTCCTCTGCTGTGTTTTCCTCCAGGGCCATTAATCACGTCTTCCTTCATTTTTATTTTAAATTAGCACACACAGTTTGAGGCTTCATCATGGCATTTTTCAAACACAGTTTAATTTTGGTAATCTCATCTTGTCAAGGGCTCCAAAGCCCCTCTTCTTACTCACCACTTGGAACTGGAAATTTGACGTGAGTTTAGGGAAGATACGGGCATTTGGCTCATAGCACTGTGGGCTCCCTGTCTATACTGAGCCATGACTGTGAAGTTTGTTTCCTCTAGAATCCAAAGCTTCAGAAGATGCTCCACTGTTGCGAGTTTATTTAAAAACTGCGACTCTCAATCTTGCTTGTTCTTAATCAGCCGCCATCTTCCCGACTAGCCTAGGCCTGAGAATACACCGCACCATTGGGCTCAGGCCGCTGGCTCAGGTTGCCAGCTCAAGCAGTCAGAGACACCTGCCCTGCCACCCACAAGACACCATCATGGGAGATGGCTCTGCCAATCTTCCATGCTGTCTCCACAAGGTTGGGCTGTGTCCAGACCATCCCGCCATCCACATGGTACTTGGTAGAAATGAGACTCTAATACTTAGATTATCCAAAGGCTTTATATGTTTGGTAATGCTCAATAACAAGATGCCCACACAGTTAGAGGTGTAACCCAATACTCAACCTACATATATCAACTACCTTTGACTGCTAGAGACATGCGCACATCCACTGCCATGTTCCCCTCTCTGGTCCTCCTCTTCCTTCTCCTCTTTCTCTCCTTACTCTTCCCACCTTAGCTCCTTCCAACTTGCAGGGAAAATATGCCTCTATACTCCACTGTTCAGTACATCTGAGGTTCTTGTTGCCTTGAAGTTGTGGAAGGACCAAGTAGACTCCTATACCTATGTTAGATCAGCGGTTCTCAACCTGTGGATCGTGAACTTTCACAGGGGTCACCTAAGACGCCTAGAAACGCCAGATATTTACATTATGAATGCCCAACAGTAGCAAAATTAGTTATGAAGTAGTGACAAAAATAATTTTATGATCGGGGGGTCACCACAACATGAGGAACTGTATTAAAGGGTCGCATCATTAGGAAAGTTGAGAATCACTGCACTAGATCCCCATATAGGAGCTGGCTAGAATTCTGTTTCATGGGGAAAGAGGCATTTAAGCAGATGACTTTTTGGTCTCCTCACCTTTCCGTCTCTATATATGCAAACATGACCTATCAGGAGAAAATACCATAAAATTGTAAGAGTAAATTCAATATCTGAAGTGAGTTACCCATTGTGATGCTGTAGTGGATCCATCGTGGGGAGCTGTTAATTCCATGGGCATCTCCCACAGCCCTCCTAGACTCATCAGTGTTTCAGACATACAGTCAAGAGTGGGCAGTGCTTGCTCTCAGAGGCTGGCATCCCACGTGTCTTTGTCAGGGTTTCTGTTGCTGTGATCAAATACCATGACCAAGGCAGATTGGGGAGGAAAGATGTGAACTTAGAGGTAGGAGCTGACGCAGACAAGGGGTGCTGCTTACTGGCTTGTTCCCCTGGCTTCCTCAGTCTGGTTTCTTATAGAACCCAGGACCACCAGCCCAGGGACGATTCCACTCACAATGAGCTAGGCCCTCCCACATTGGTCATTAATTAAGAAAATGCCCTACAGCCTGATTATATGGAGGCATATTCTCAACTGAGGTTCCCTCCTTTCAGATGACTCTAGATTGTGTGAAGTTGACATGAAGCTAGCTGGCAGACCAAGGAAGAAGATGATGTCACTAAGAGGGGCCACCACCAAGAAGAAAAATAATATGATTGGAGAACTGGAAGTCAAGACCTAAGCATGACAGCAGGACTAGAGTGTCAAGGCCAAAGCATCCATACTGGGGTGGGGCACTGGCTGGACATGCTCTGAGGCCTATGTGGAGAGGTGCAAGGATGCCGAGAGTCTGAGAGACACCACAATGGAGATCCTGAAGTCTAGAGCAGAGACTACCGATATTACAGTGGGACAGGGAGGAGACAGTGACCTAAGCAAGTGGGTGAGAAAGATGAGGTCAGCAGGTGGGGAGGAGCAAAGGAGCTGGCTCTGCAATAGCCATAGACTCTGTACTGACTGCTGCCCCTGCACTGCTGCCTCTGCACTGACCACTGGCTCTGCACTGACCACTGGCTCTGCATTTATTGCTGGCCCTGTTTCAGAGCCGAGCTGTGCCATAAGGCCAGGGATTGTGGGATGGTGAGGGTAAGGCTAGGCTCAGGGTAGTGAGCCTTCATGCAGAGGGACAGCATGCATGGCCAGCTGTGGTTATGCCTGGAGATGTCTGGGCGGATTCTGCCTCAGCATCTGAAGTGACAGCTCCACTGACATCTTGATCTCAGGCACCCAGTCTACAGTCACTTGTCACTGCTGCCACAAGGATCACTGACGTGTCTAGACTGTATCACATACTGTCTTACAGACTAATGGTCCATCAAAATGATGGTGGGGACCTAGCTCCGGTGCCTAGATGCTGTCTGTGAGGAGAAAGTACAGTTTTCCATAGCCCTCAAAGTCCAACGTGAGATTACAGTGATCTCCTTCCCATGGCGTCTGCCATGTGGCTGAGAAGCCACAATTGACACTCTCTCTCTTGCTCTTTGTAGTCCCCAGATCTCCGTATTCCATTCCCCAAAGCGTGGCAACAGGCAGACATGCTCCTTGGCCCCTGCGATTGGCAAACCCTTGTCCATGATCACAGAATGGGTCTGAGTGTAGGGGTCAGGGCCCGGGGGATACAGAGTAGTGTCGATGCAGCGATAACTGCTTATCCACAGCGATACATCGTCGGGAGCCCGTCGTTCTAACCCGCTGTCTGTAGAAACCCCGTGGGATGGATCACGCTACATGGAAACGCAAGCGCTGTGGGCCAGGATGGATGCTCCCGCCTGCTAGGGAGATATCTTGTGTGATGGATTCCCCGCTAATGGGAAGAAGAAGAATGGTAGCAATGCGGGAGCCACTCGATGCCTATGCATCTTTCTGGTGGAGCGGAGATCCTAATCTCAGCCACTCGCTCACTCACATCGGTCTTCTCACCCTCCCCCACCCCGGAGAACAGGCAAGCTGCAAACCCCTACACCCAGGGAAGCTACTTGGGGCTGGACATTGATGAAGGGCCAGGGGCTTGATAAGCACAGGTGTAGGGGTACAGAGCCTACCAGAGTATTGCTTGCAGCTTCACAGATAACTGGCCCAAGATGTTCCACATTGGGCCAGCACTGGGCTCTTTAAGGTGAGGAGAGACCTGTGGGAGTCCTTCTTACGTCTAGTCCTTCATAAGCCTCAAGGTGGTGGGAACAGGGAGGCAGGGAAGATACCCATCCTTTACTCTAGCATTCGGAAGGTTCCAAAATATATGATCCAAAGGTCAGTGTGTGAGGTCATACTGCATTTCTTTTTTTTTTTTTTTCTAGTGGCATTTGTAACACAGCCATGGAGAATGTGCTCCATAATGGGTCTTGGGGACACTTCCTTTCCCCTCTAGCACCCAAGGATATGGTTTCTTGAGGCACATAGAGGACTAGACATAAGAAGAACTCCCACAGGTCTCTCCTCACCTTAAAGAGCCCACTGCTAGTCCATCCTCACTCTCCCAGTAGGAATGAGTACGTTTTCTAGCTGTTGTATCCTGGAGCCATGCAGGATAGGCAGTGTCCCACACTGCAGGATAGTTTCAGCTGGAAGCCAAGCATGGGCTCAGAATCATGGACTCTACACTCTGGAGTTATAGAAACCTCATCTCCACTGTTAGCTATTTCCAAATGAATGGCCAAAATGTCCCACCTGATGCTGTTGGCTAATAGCAGGAGAGCTTCATAACTAGTGTGTACTTTAGTTTGAAGACTGACCACACTGATTTCCTGGGGCCCATGGAACAGATAACAGCCTGGGTGTCCTTGCCATGGGTCTAGAGGTTAGAGTCGGGCAACAAGCTGTAGGCTGGTTCCTTTCCAGGACAAAAGGGAGAATATTCCCTTCCTGCAACATCCAGTCTGTATCCATTGTCACTCAGTGTCCCCCTTCTCTGTGTGTCAAATCCTCCTTTTTTATAAAGACAATTGTGTCATACTAGGCTGAGACTCACACAGAACATCCTTATCTTGGCTGATTACATGTGCAGTGATGTCTCCAAATAAAGCTACCTTCTGAGGGCTGGACCACGCCAGAAGCTGTAAGCAACACCAGCTTCCCAAACTGTTCTGTTAAGCCGAGCTGTGGTTCTAAGAAGGAGGTCATGACCAACTGGATGAGGAGTTTTCATGCTGCTCTTATTCTGGTGACTCTCTTATGTCATCCAGAGGCATCTGAGGAACTCCTGACCTCCATGGAACAAGGATCCTGGCCAAGGGTCACTCAGGTCACTGACACTAGTCTTGTCTTTTTTTTCCCCCTTCCCCTCTCCCTCTTGCTCCAGCTCCGCTCACCCCAGGCCCCCGCTCACTCTGGGCCCCCTCTTGCTCATATGAGGGCATCAGATCTCATTACGGATGGTTGTGAGCCACCATGTGGTTGCTGGGATTTGAACTCATGACCTCCGGAAGAGCAGTCAGTGCTCTTAACCGCTGAGCCATCTCACCAGCCCTAGTCTTGTCTTTATTTGGCTTTTGAACTGTAGATAATCTCAAAGTCACTAACCCTAATCCTGATTGGTGGCTCTGCTCAACCATGAGCCCTCATGCTATATACAAAACTAGTCCCATTGGCAACTCAATAAAATCAGTTTTTTGAGCCAGGGACTATCTTGCCATTGAAGATTTGGACTAAGACCTCACCCCTAACTCCTCCCCATCCCGACTAACCACAGACACAGTGGATATGCAAAAAAAGGCATGGGATTGTGGTAGCTAGTATGAATGGCCAATTTGGCAAGACCTAGAATTCCACTGCAGTCAGACTTCTGGTCATGCCTCTGAGGAATTCATCAGCTTAGGGTCATTGATATGGAAAGACCCACTTTAAATGTGAGTGGCACCATTTCATGAGCTGGAATTCCTAACTGCATAAAAGAGGAGATGGTGAGCTAAATACCAGCATCTCTCTGGTCATCACTCTGTTTCTGACTGGGGATGTAATGCAGTCACCAGCTACCTGATGATCCTACCACCATGATGTCCTTACCGTGATGAACTGTATACCCCTTGCCCTGTAAGCAGAAAAAAAAAATGTTCCTTCTTAAAATTGCTTCTTATCAGGTATTTTGTCATTGCAATAATGAAAGTAACTAATAAAGTGTGATTACATCATCACCCAATAAAGTGGATTACATCATCACCCAGTTCTAACCAAACTAGCAAAGTGCTCAACAAGCGGAAAAAAATATCCACTCTTCTTGGATCTATGAGAAAAGTGAGGTCACAGGGCAAACCACTGTTCCCAAATTGGATGTAGACAAGGGGCTACAGACTCACAACTTACCTGGGCAGAAATTTGTGTGTAGAAATAAATGTCTGTGAGAACCATGCTGAGACAGAAAAACCCAAATTGAACATGACAGACATATGAATAAGCCTTAGAGAAAAAAAAACACAGAGGGTTTAGTCACAAGAGAACACTTTGGTGAGTTCTAACTGCAGAAGAGTCCTCACAATGAAGACAGGAAGCTATGGAGTGTTTTCAGAAGGGGAACAGCCATCCTCTTGGCACAGCTAGAGATCTCTGCTGTCTGCAAGCTAGTCCTGAGCAGGTCATCTCCAACCAGAGCCCTGACTTCTGTGTAGTTCTCAGCACCTAGTATACCTCAAGAGCAGGCAGGCTCAACCCAGTCTATTCCAGCCACCCTGTCCCACCTCAGAGAGAAATATTTGACCAAGAGCAATTGAACATGATGTCACAGGAACTGAATTAGCCTCCAGTGCTTAGCTCACAGGCTTGTCTTACCCTCTTCCATCACATACGCCTTCCAAAAGAGAATCACAGGCACAGTGTGAAGAGACTGCCTCAGGACCAGAATCAGTCAGATAGAAACCATCAATATGATCAATAGACTAACAGCTTTCATGTGAAAAGCTGATATAATGTAAAAACAAAAAAAAAGTAATATCAGCAAATGACTTTTAAAGGTGAATATTTTAAACGATAGTGATAAGAACATTCAAACAGGAATGCAGAGAGTCCCAGATAGACTCATAGGTGGACTGGTCACTGCTGAAGATAGAATCTCTGAGCTGGAAAGCTTACAACAGGAACTGAAAAGCAAACCCAAGGAAAGATGTAATAACTCATGGGTCACAAAGGAATCATATATCCCTGCTGGCAACACCAGGAGACAGCAAAACAGAAGCAAGGTATGAAGCAACAACAATAAGAAAATTTTCCCCAATGAACATTGCACACAAACCATCATAGAACCCAAATGGTGCAGGTGGTTTCACTGGTGAATTCTACCCAATATTTTTTTTAGTGTTTGAAAAGAAAACAATTTGTGCTTCAAAACGTAGAACCAAGGTGGGGAAAAAAAATCAAAGAAAAATGGAACAAAATGAAAAGTTCTTCAGGAAATCCACTCTGAGAAACGCCGTTCTACAGAAGGCTTCTGGTTCCCCATTACCTTCCCTACACAGTATAGCATGTCACTCAGTGAATTTCAAGTTCTAGTCATTCAGTCCACCTCTGCTTGAGTAGATATGTCGACCACCTACACTGACAGTCTTAATGTTCTGTTATGCTCTGACTTCACCAAGGTGTCTAAGAACTACATAAACAGAAAGCAGCCCAGGGTTGTAAGCAAGATAATACAGTATTGATAATACATCAGTTCTTCCAAATTTGTTCTACAGGTTCAAAACATTCCATTCATATCCCAACAAGTTATTTTATGGCCACCCAGACTTGATCATAAAGTTTATAAGGAGAGGCAAAAAAAGTCCCACAGAATAAACAACTATGTACAAGAGAATGGTCAAAGAGCCAGGTTAGCATGAAGTAGTAATTATGGTGGCATGGTACTATAAAAGCACAGATAGTTAGGACAATGGAACACAGTAGAAGACCCAGAAATAAAGCTACATGAACGTAGTCCACTGTCCTTTCACTGAGGAGCAAAGGCTCAGTGGAGCACTGGAGCACTATGTCCACAGGTGAAGGCATGCACACTCGACAAAAATTATTCAAAACGCACCATCTGCATAGAGGGCAAAACCACAAGACTCCTAGATCACAATATAGAGAGAAAGCTTAATGTTCCAGGTGTGGTGATAACTGTTTACAACAGGAAGGACAAGAAGTATGAACTAGATAATTGATGGTACGAACTTTATTAAAAATCAAAACTTCTCTGAAAAGAGAAGAGTGAGGATCGGGTCACAGGCTAGGAGATATTTCCAACAGGCATGGCCAATGAAAGCCTAGTGTCTAAAATATGCAAATGGCTCTTAAAACACTATAAATGAGAGCTGGACCTGAGGCAATGGCTCAGCCGGTAAAGCATTGGCTGACCAACCCTGGTGACCTGTGTTTGAATTCCCAGCACCCACATCAAGCTGGGGCAAGTTGTCCCAGATCAACCCAAACACACATTTCAAATAATTTCTATTTATCAGGTTCAAGCCTGCAGCTGGCCAGATCTGCCTCAGCATCCCTTAAAAGACAGCAGGTAGACAGTCTCCATCCTATCGGAAGCCTGACTAGGTGCAGGCTACCCCAGTGACTCTACCCGCAGGGACTTAGCCTCTGCCCTGTGGGCTACTCACAGTCTCAGAGCGCCTCAGGGTACAACAGCTGTTGCCTTCAGGGAGTGATCCCAGGAAGAACAGGAGGTAGCATATGTGCTATGTCCTGGCTCTGGAAGCCATGCACGCTGAGTCCTGCTTTGCTCTGAAAGTGGGTCACCAGCTTCATCTTATATTCAACACCAGGTCTTTGAATAACACACAGCTAAAAATTGTAGTGGGATGGAGGGTCTCTGGGGTTTGGAGTCAGCCCACTAAGACATTTATACTTGTGGAGATGTGTTCACAGACTTGCATTTCCCTGACCTCTATCTTTTCTAGAAGAACCTCATAGATAGAAAAGTTCCCTTCCACCGGGCGGTGGTGGCACACACCTTTAATCCCAGCACTTGGGAGGCAGATGCAGGCGGATTTCTGAGTTTGAGGCCAGCCTGGTCTACCGAGTGAGTTCCAGGACAGCCAGGGCTATATAGAGAAACCCTGTCTCAAAAAACCAAAAAAAAAAAAAAAAAAAGAAAAAAAAAGACAAGTTCCCTTCCTTCCTCACTAACTTGCCTGTCCCACAGCATGGCACCTGAGGTGCCACTTGGGCACAAACATTTGTGGGCCCTGTTTTCCATGGCTTTCAGAAGCTTCCACTCAAGATGGATATTTTTACCAGAGTGGCTTTGACCTGCTGGGAAGTACAGACTTGCTGGAAAATATTTTGTGTCAGTGTCAGGTCTGGACCTTGGGGCTTTGGAGTTACAGTGCTCCATTGTCTGGTGCTCAGATCAGCCTGAGGACCAAGGCCAGACCCACAGATAGCTCATCAAGACCAGGTCAGTATAGGTCAGACTTGTGGACAGAGACCTGCTGTGATGATTTGTATGTGCTTGGGCCAGGGAATGGCACTATTAGAAGGTGTGGCCCTGTTGGAGTGAATGTGTTACTGTGGGCATGGGCTCTAACACCCTAGTCATAGCTGCTTGGAAGTCAGTGTTCTGCTAGCAGCCTTCAGATGAAGATGTAGAACTCTTGGCTCCTCCTGCACCATGCCTGCCTGGATGCTGTCATGTTCCCGCCTTGATAATAATGGACTGAACATCTGAACCTGTAAGTCAGCCCCAATTAAATGTTGTCCTTTATAAGACTTGTCTTGGTCATGGTGTCTGTTCACAGCAGTAAAACCCTAACTAAGACACTTGCTAAGAAGGTCTGTCCACACATCTGCATAGGTTGGGCATGCTAGGCTGTCCTTAAGAAAAAGGTTCCAGGTGACCAAAGGACTATGGACAGAGTATAGAGAGAAGAAAACAGACACCCAAGGGTAAAGGTCAGGGCTTATGAGGCCTGGAGACCTTGTATGACAAAGTAAATATCCAGGATTTTATTCTGGAATCTAGTCTTTCTCTGAAAGATAAAGCATGCAAGTACAGCTATTTGGGCAAAAGGATATATACTATGGGACACACCACAGCTTCCAAGTCAGAATGTTTTGTTGTTTGTTTGTTTTCTTTTGGAGGGGGTTCCAAGGGCAGAGGGTGGATATGGATGGATGGGGAGATGAGTGGGATCAGGTTGCATGATGTGAAAGTCACAAAGAATCAATAAAAATTTATATTAAAAAAAAAAAGCAGTTACATTTCACCACACCTGAGGAAGTACAGCCTTGTGGAGGCCCCTCCAGACTACACAGCCCACCTTGGCTCAGGGTCTTTCACATTCCAGGGAACAGTGTCCCCTGCAGATGGCTACAACCTTTACTGCCTGGACAATCATCCTTCCAATCTGACTCTGCCCACATCGTCCTTCAAACCCACCCACATATCCAGGCCTAAAGGGGGAGCAGTTTTGTGTGTCCACAGCCCATGACCCCAGAAGACACACAGACCCCTAAATATAAACTGCAGGTGGTACTAAACACATTCCCAATTTATGAAATCAGATCGATCAGATACAGTGTTTACTGTAAACACACCACCACTAGGTGGTCTGGGGAGCAAGCCCGACCCCCTCAGTACTTTGGGGTGCCTTCCTATCCTGGGATGTTTCCCGAGAGCCATGTAAAACCATTGCATTTAATGCTTCACTAGAGTAGATGTCAACACCATTTTATACCTGGGAAAATGCAAATCAGGAATTATTGGCTTCCTTGGGGTTAGGGACTCTATGAGAACAGAATTAGGCCCTGTTCTGTTGGGGTGTGTTCACAGGGAATAATGCCCAGACACACACCTTGACCTGCTTCAGCTGCAGGTGCTGGCTATCTCCTATGCTCATGCAATCTCCAGCCCACAGGCAGACAGGTGTGGTCAGAAGACAGCAGCCTCTTTCCTGGACAGGGGTGCCTCGGCATCCCTACCTGTCCTGGGTTCATTCTGGACTTATCTGCACCTAGGCCCTGGCAAATGGGTGGTACTGCTGCAGAATCCCACGGCCGACATCCATCTTCCCTGGAGTCATTTTTAAAGAAAGAAAATGGGAAGGAACGCATTTTTTAAAGGAAGAAAGACTAAGAAAGAGATCCAGGAGATAAAAGGCGCATGTGTGTGTCAAAGAAACTATGACATAGTCAAATTTTATTAATGGCTCACCCATATGCATTCGGGGGACAATTAACTATTCACAGGTGAAATTAGCTGATAGGAACGACTGTCCTGAGCAAATCGAATGAGCTCCGATTATATCAATAGTTTTCAACCAGTGTCTCCGGTTATCAAAGCATCAAATAAATTTGTCCACTCTCTTCCTTTGGGGGAAAAACTTTAATTATCCAGCCCTGGCATGTGGCAGGTCATTAATAAAACCTAGTTATCGGGCCTGGGTTCTGGAGACTTACCGTTATCCATCTTTTATCTAAATAAACATTTGGGAAATGTCCTTAAAATTATTACAGAGCCTTTGCCCCTGCCCCTTATGGAAATTTCTAAACGGAACGCGGCTGCACTTTACCACAAAACCTGTGCTGTGCGGTGTCCTCCACCTGCTCGCCTCTCTCTCCTCTAGCACCCTGCAGCCTAGACTCAGTCCACTGAGTCTGCATTGATGGATCTGGCCGACCTGCACATGCAGATAAGGGGGTATGCCGCACAGGCTGCTTCTCCCTGACACACATTTCCTCAGCCTTTATGTTTTGTATGCGTTCTTTATTTTCATGCCACATAGATCAATGACAGACAGAAGGATAGAGTGGCCGGCAGTGGCACGAAGCAACCCTGGCCTTCCCAGGCTGCATCAGACAGCTGGGATTCTTCAATTAGACAAAAGGTGCTTGAGAATCACCTATTATCCGAGCAATGGTCGATCTATTGAGACCTTGAGGACAAGTCAGCCTGTCATCATTTTATTCAGATGGTAGGTTTCCATGGCAGGCAGCGTTTCCGGAACATCTATATTTCCAGCGGGCTTGCACAGAACGAACAAGCAGGAGCTAAAAAACACAGAAGCCTCTGCTGCTGTCCCTGACAGTTGTGTGTCTTGTGGTTTTAATAGCTTCTACTGATGTATTTGGTAGCACTCTTTCTGCTTAGCTCTGCATCTGGGAGACGGACCGTGCACTCAGAAAGCAGAGCTCAAGAATCAGTTTGAGGGGGAATGAGACAGCAAAGACATCAGACTCCCATCTTGCTCTGAAGGCACTTGGAGAATGTCTAGATCCTGAAGTGGCTCTGTTTACTCTAGGTCTCATGCTCACAGCAGTGTGTGACTTAATTGCTTCAATGAGTCAAGGTCACCCAGGAGACAGTCGCTGCTCATCTGGCTACAGATTTCTCAGATAAAGGGGCATCTTGTTCAAACTATGGAGCGAGGGGCACAGTCTTTCTTTCACAATCCCTGACACAGTCTTGGGCTGAGACCACAACATGAGACAGAATCCCATAGCTTGAATGTATTAGAGAGAGGAATGGCTACAGGTTGGCCTCAAGGGCTACTTGCCATGACCCAGGAAGATCTGAAGGCCCAAGGCAAAGTCATGTCTTTCTCACAGCAGAGCTGTGGGATTCGGGACCATCAGAAATAAGGCATTGCTGTGTTCATCTCTAAGCCAGGGCAGCCATGTTTCAGATCCACCTCTAGGTAAGCTGGAGCCTCAGGATCGGCATTCACACTTCCATAAATAGATGGTGCCTAGTGGTATATCACCCAAGTAAATGACCAAAGTGTTAAGTCCCCACACAGGTCAGAGAGTACACACTGCACTTCTGAGTGTCTTTTTCTTCTTCCTTAGTCCACTTTGGTAGCTTTTTGCTGCATAAAAGCCCAGACTGCCGGGCAGTGGTGGCGCACGCCTTTAATCCCAGACTTGGGAGGCAGAGGTAGGCAGATTTCTGAGTTTGAGACCAGCCTGGTCTACAGAGTGAGTACCAGGACAGCCAGGGCTACACAGAGAAACCCTGTCTCGAAAAACCAAAATAATAAATATAAAAAAATAAAAGCCTAGATAATCGTTTGCTGCTGTTTTCTAACCCTGCACAGCCCCTGACATGAAGGCACCACTGAGTATCTGAAGCCCAGGATGAAGATGATCCCATATGTCCCACAAGTCAAAAGATACCCAGGCCTTTTCACAACAGAGGCAGTCTGTGTCTCAGCCACTCCTCAGTGACCTGGGTCTAGTTAGGGTGTCTCTCTACATCTCCCTCAAATTGAGGTGGCTAGACTCTCACCTAAAATGGAGACTTGATCAGGTCCTACACATGAGGCCAAGACCTCACACCTCCTATTCAGCCCTTCATAATGTCCAGGACACTTCAGCTCCTCCATTATAACTCTGGTAGGAAAACCAGAGGGATACAGGTGACCTCAGCATTCATCTCCCTTCTACAGACGAGCCTTGCCAAAGACACCTCAGCCATTGTGCAGTTGATTTTGAATCAAGTTTTGGCTGAGAATTCAGAAACCTTTTGCATTTTCCAGCTTTAGGGAGCCCGGTTTAAGAAGCTCTGTTCCCATCCCCACTTGTCTGCTGGCTGAGGGTACCAGGAATTCTTATGCAATCCATTATGCCACATGAGAGATGTCAGCAGCTACCTGGACACAGATGACCAACTCCTTAGAGCTTTATTCAAGGAGAAAGGGTTCCATAGTGACAGCAGAGAGGGAGGGCACAGAGGACTGCTGTGGCTGGTGACCTCCCCTGGTTGCTGCAGCCAGCATGAGTCCAGCTGGGCTCTCCAGGCTTACAGGACACAGAGTACTCACCCTCCAGGCTTACAGACACGGGAGTACTCACCCCCAGGCTACAGGACACGGAGTACTCACCCTCTAGGTTTACGGGACACGGAGTACTCACCCTCCAGGCTTACGGACACGGAGTACTCACCCTCCAGGCTTACAGGACACGGGAGTACTCACCCTCCAGGCTTACGGGACACGGGAGTACTCACCCTCCAGGCTTACGGGACACGGGAGTACTCACCCTCCAGGCTTACGGGACACGGGAGTACTCACCCTCCAGGCTTACGGGACACGGGAGTACTCACCCTCCAGGCTTACGGACACGGGAGTACTCACCCTCCAGGCTTACGGACACGGGAGTACTCACCCTCCAGGCTTACGGGACACGGGAGTACTCACCCTCCAGGCTTACGGGACACGGGAGTACTCACCCTCCAGGCTTACGGGACACGGAGTACTCACCCTCCAGGCTTACGGACACGGGAGTACTCACCCTCCAGGCTTACGGGACACGGGAGTACTCACCCTCCAGGCTTACGGACACGGGAGTACTCACCCTCCAGGCTTACGGACACGGAGTACTCACCCTCCAGGCTTACGGGACACGGGAGTACTCACCCTCCAGGCTTACGGGACACGGGAGTACTCACCCTCCAGGCTTACGGGACACGGGAGTACTCACCCTCCAGGCTTACGGGACACGGGAGTACTCACCCTCCAGGCTTACGGGACACGGGAGTACTCACCCTCCAGGCTTACGGGACACGGGAGTACTCACCCTCCAGGCTTACGGGACACGGGAGTACTCACCCTCCAGGCTTACGGGACACGGGAGTACTCACCCTCCAGGCTTACGGGACACGGGAGTACTCACCCTCCAGGCTTACGGGACACGGGAGTACTCACCCTCCAGGCTTACGGGACACGGGAGTACTCACCCTCCAGGCTTACGGGACACGGGAGTACTCACCCTCCAGGCTTACGGGACACGGAGTACTCACCCTCCAGGCTTACGGGACACGGGAGTACTCACCCTCCAGGCTTACGGGACACGGGAGTACTCACCCTCCAGGCTTACGGGACACGGGAGTACTCACCCTCCAGGCTTACGGGACACGGGAGTACTCACCCTCCAGGCTTACGGGACACGGGAGTACTCACCCTCCAGGCTTACGGGACACGGGAGTACTCACCCTCCAGGCTTACGGACACGGGAGTACTCACCCTCCAGGCTTACGGGACACGGGAGTACTCACCCTCCAGGCTTACGGGAACGGGAGTACTCACCCTCCAGGCTTACGGGACACGGGAGTACTCACCCTCCAGGCTTACGGGACACGGGAGTACTCACCCTCCAGGCTTACGGGACACGGGAGTACTCACCCTCCAGGCTTACGGGACACGGGAGTACTCACCCTCCAGGCTTACGGGACACGGGAGTACTCACCCTCCAGGCTTACGGGACACGGGAGTACTCACCCTCCAGGCTTACAGGACACGGGAGTACTCACCCTCCAGGCTTACAGGACACGGGAGTACTCACCCTCCAGGCCTACAGGACACGGGAGTACTCACCCTCCAGGCTTACGGGACACGGGAGTACTCACCCTCCAGGCTTACGGGACACAGAAGTACTCACTCTCCAGGCTTACGGGACACGGGAGTACTCACCCTCCAGGCTTACAAAAACAAAGCTTTTCTTTCCCCCATTTGAATTTATCTCTTTTGGGTTAGAAGGAAAAATTCTATTTCTCCTAGAAGCCTGCCATCCTAACTCCTTTTTAATCAGTTTGACTTAACTTCTCAATCTGAATATTTCCTCTCCAAGCCTCACCTTTGAGACTCTGGTATTTCCGTGTTTACATTTAAAGCTTTGCAGTATTCCTAGGCAAATCATTTCTTACTGTGCAATTATAACTGCCCTGCCCAGCCTATGCTGTCTTTGGTGGTTATGTAATTAAAGAGCAGAGATTTTTTTTTTTTTCCTTGACTGCATGAAGTGAAAAATGTTAGCTATTTCCACACTTCAGAGACCCGGCCGTTACAAGCATTAAAAATTACTTAAAACACAAATTTATGGCCCTGTGATCACGATGGATTGTGTTGCTGTAAATGAATTGCACTGCAAATTGCTGTTTTAAATTAAAATATAGCTTATTAGGAATGGCAGGAAAGAAATGGAGAAGGAAGCCAGGTTTCATATCATTGCCCCCAAACACCTGCCCTCCAAGAAGGGGTGGCAGAGGACTTGGGAACAGCAGCTTCTCCTGGCTGCCACAGGGATTGCTGTTAGATCATGAGGCTTACCTCCCCTTCCTCACTCCTGGTATCCCACATCCTACATGTCTTAAGCATCTACTATGGGCTATACTGTATAGGCATAGAAGTGGGCAGGGGACACACAAAGAAAGAAATGAAAGCCTGCTCTATTCCTCACGCACCTGCAATCTGGTGAGGGACCAGCCTCTACCTAGACAAACAGTGAGGAAGTATCAATGATGAGTACACAAATCAGATACAATCTGGCAACAGAGATGGAGCAAGACCATTTGAGAAGAGCTACAATGAGTTACTTTTATGTTCAAGGTTAAGCTAAGTGAGCAGGCTGGCCCCCAAGCAACCAGAATTCAGAATCACAGGACAGGAAGATGCATTTATGAGACAGACAACATCCTTGTCCTCAAGCATTCATGAACACTGGTTACCTATTCTTTACCTGAGCACTTTCAAGGGTGAGTTTATGACTCACCCTTGAGCACACAGATGGACAGCTTGGAGGTCATAGGCTCACTTTGAGCCTACCAACTTGGAATTCATAGGATGACCTCAAAGAAAGGTCATGAAGGAAGGACGCACCCTACACATGTCGGAGGGGCAGAGGCATGTGGACTGGAGAGACAGAGGGTGGCCTAATAGAGGTGTTTGTGAAAGTGGCACCTGATGTGAATGGCATTGCTCCCCAGGAACCTGTGAGACCTGGAGTCACCTGACACCATTGTGCTTGGGAAGACCCAGTGGCTAGTGTGCAGGACTAGAAGATGCAGATTTGCAGTCACCACCAGTAGCACTTGGCAGAATTTCTAACCAGAAACCTGCCACAGAAGAGCCCACAAAATGGCTTAAGCCCTCAAGCTTTCTGTAGCCCACACACCCTGGACACCTTTATTCCCTAGATAGAGTCTTCCCAACCCCTTTATATTCAGTCACATAGTCTGGCAGCTTCAGCATATGTCAGCCCCCAAAACTTAGATGTAATAGTGGGAAAACACTTTCTCTTTCTACTGTCCCCAAATTACCTTCTAGCAGTAAATCAATGCCAGGAGTCATGTGTGCAAAGTGAGTGCTCTTGTCCAAAGAAAGCCCTGCATGAAGGAGCATGGTGGCCGTGGGGAAATGACAAGTAAGTAAGAACCAGAGTATTCCTGCTCTGTATCAGGTAGGAACTTGAGTGAAAATTCATCCCAGACAAGGAGAGCACCCCAAAGTCTAAACAGGGAAAGGTCCCCAGATGTGAGCCCACCCCAAAGACAGCAGAAGGGATAATTCCACATACAGAGGAAAGGATGCTAGCTACACATTGAGAAAAGGCAAGAAATCACAGACACATGAGTGAGGCTTCCAGGGACAGGGATACCACCCTCCCTACAGGTCAACCTGGAAGAAAAGAATGGAGAACGGAGATGGCAAACAAAGCAAAGTTCCTGCATCACATCCCTGTCCACACACCAGAAAATCTCATAATGGGGCTGCAGACATGGCTCTGTTGGTGAAATGTGTGTCATGAGAGTATGAGGACCCGAGTCTAGATCCCAGAACTCACATAAAATGCTGGGCATGGCATGTCTTTGTTCCCAGAGACAGAAGGATGCCTGAGGCTCTCTGACCAACTCGTCAAGCTAAATCAGTGAGTTCCAGATTTGAGAGGAGACAGTACCTCAAAACTAAGATGTAGAGTGCTTGAGGGAAACATGTGATGTTGACCTCTGGCCTCCATATACAGACACATGCATGTGCACCTGCACATGTGTATGACTGATGTTGACCTCTGGCCTCCACATACAGACACATGAATGTATACCTGCACATACATATGACTTTGGGTTAGATTGCTGTGCTGGCCATACTTCATGTCAACTTGACATGAGCTTGGATCATTTAGAAAGAGGAAACTTCAACTGAGAAAAACGGCTCCATCAGACTAGCCTGTGAGCATGTCTGTGAGGGAGTTTTATTGATTAATGATCGGTGCAGACGCTGTGGGCAATGCCACCTCTGTGCAGGTACACCTGGATTATAGAAGAAAGAAACTGAGGGAGCCATGAGGAACAAAGTTCCTGACTTTGAGTTCCTGCCTTGGGTTCCCTGATGGGGGACTACAAGCTGTGAGATGAAATAAACCTTTTCTTCCTCGTGTTGCCTTTGGTCTTTACAGCCATAGAAGCCCTAAGACAACTGTATTTATATCTGTCCTGGGGAAGATTGCCTGGCTTTGGTGGTGCTCTCTGTGGTCTTGAGATGTAAGATATGCTGTAGAAGAGCCAGAAAGAGCCCTCAAAACTTGTCACGCATTCCTAAAATACCTTACCTCTATTCTTCACTGTCAGTAATGCCCGTAGGTGCACTGCTGATCTGAAGATGCGGATGCTGAGCTGTGCTGCATTAGGAAAGAGAAACAGACTATGAAAGACCCACACGGTGCCTCTAGATACTGGGAAAAACCACTGCAAAGGAAGGATATGAAAAGTTGTCCCATAGGTGACATTTGTTGGGTGTTTTTCTCCTGTAAAATGAAACTCAGAGCCACTGAACTGTATTTCTCAGGCTTCCTGAGAAGGCAGCTGCCTGGTCTCAGGGCTTGACTGACACTGATGTTCACTTTTGGCCTCCATATTCCCTGTGAGAAGCCAACTGTCTGCCTCGCTGTAGTTCTTAGGGTTTTTTTTGTTTTTTTTTTTTTTTTGTTTTTGTTTTTGTTTTTTGTTTTTTGTTTTTTTTTTTGATCTAATAACTTTAACCCATCATCACTCCAGGATGAACTATATAATCTCTTTTCTCTAAACACTTTCCTATCTGTCTTTCAACGCTACTGGATTGCCTTTAGATGCAAATCTCTTGTTACAAATCTTGTTTGCATCCCTGCTTCTGGGTTTAAGGGTTTATCGTTGTCGTCAAATCCAGATATTTCTCAGCTGTTAATTCTCCTACCAATCACCTCCTTTGTGAGATCAAGTTGAAAGTTTTCCTAGGCCTTTCTACTCGATTGAGTGATGTCTTTAAATGTTCCTGTTTCTTTTGGTTCTGTGTTGTGTTCTGGATAATTTTCCACTCTGATCTTCTACTCTCCTTATTCTCTCTTTACCTGTGTCATCTTTTATGTTGAATTTATCAAACAGGCTTAATAGTTTTCAACTGCATGGAGCCTTAACCCAGCTTCTAATGCTGCAAGCCTGCTGCAGCCCATTTGCTCTCGCTGCATCCAGACTCAAAGTACTCTTTTATTTATGTTTTTGGGTTTTGTCTGCATGTTAAGTCTGTACCACTTACATGCAGTATCCACAATTGCCAGAAGAGGGCATAGGATCCCTGGGATTAGAGTTATGAATGGTTGGTTATAAGCCATCCTATGGGTACTTGGAACCAAATCTAAATGCTCTAGAAAAACAACTGATTGTTTCAGGTGAAAACAAACCTATATCTTCTTATTCTGGTATTGATAGCAGCCACCTGCTGATTTATACAATCAGTTTTAAGATTGTTTGCTGACTTCGGCACTTGCAGGTTTTCTTGTGTTTACATCTACATGCTAGCCTTACATCTCTAACTGCCCCACTGTTGACTCCCATGCCTATCTCATTTCACTGTTTTATCGTGTGTTTCCTAGCTATCTACTGTCATCTGATGGTGAACAGATCTTCCCGGGGAACGTCTTTAAGACCTGAGTATGGGAGTTTTCTCTGGAGAAGTTTCTCTTTTGCTTCTATCAAGAACAAGTTGAGACCTTTTAGATTTTCTAGCTTTCGGACGTTTGGAACACAGACAGGAGTGTGAGTCTCTGGTTTCAAATCTGCAGGAGTGTCCCATTTCCAATATCAAGGTCAAGGCCATTAAGTCACCTACCCAGCAGCTTTGTCAGAATTTCCCCTCTGTCTGACATGTAACTCTTTTGTGATTTGGCATTTAGCAGAAGGTGTCTGCCAGTCATGTCATGGATATACCAAGGGCTATAATCAGTAGCTTGCCGACCTTACAGAGATATTGAGACAGAGATTCACGATCACCTGCAGCAAGCGATAAGCAAGTTAGTGCGCCTCCCAAGGAGACTTAGTCAGCCTAGATATGCCTCCACATCAAATTCATCACCTTTCACCAGCCCAGTGAGGTCGCTGTTTATGAGTTACTCAGTTGAAAGTAATAGAGTGCATCGTAAACCCATCACCACACTGCTTAAAGAATATCTCTACTAGGTAAGTCTAAAGACATCCAAGGCGAGCTGCCCTCCGCACCAAAGGTCAACACATCTCCTGCTCACTATATCCCTGGCTTTTATCAGATATAAAAGTGGTACAGTGGCCATTCATGTGACTAGAGCCAGGTCAGAGAGAGAGCTGTGTTAGCTCTGTGTTGGGATGACCTACATCACCAGTCACCTGTCAATCAGTAACAAGGCATTCTGGTTGCAGCTCAGCAGGAAGTGATGTAAGCATGGCAAGTGTGACGTGGCTTATGTGAACAGAGCTTCCAGGATAAGCAGCATTCTCCACGAAGGCTGCTGAGAGAGAGGCTCTGCACACTACTTGCTGTGTTTGTCCCAGAGCCATATCTGTAGCCAACCCACACACTGAGGATCCCAGGGTTCTTATGGTCGCTCCATGTGGAATCATCACATGGGAATCTCTGGGGAAAGCTGTGTGATCTCTGCCAACAGTTGTGGCAGAGAAGTACCTGCAGAGAGTAAGGAAATCTTCGAAATAATTTTCTAGAAATAAAGGTGTTCTGGGGTAGACTGAGCGTTCAGTATACAGTAGAGAAAAATCCCTTCTTACCTTCCCTGTGGTTACTAAGTCAAGAAGTGCTGGAGCTCTGGCCACATGCCTGGTTATGAGAAATAGAGAGAGACAGTACCCCACTGTTCTCACTCTGGCTATTGGAGACCCCAGATCCCCCTGCTCCGGATGGGGCTCTGGAAGGAGTTACATCTGACCCAGGGATGGCTGACAGCAGTTCTGCATGGCTTGCTTACCTCCTGATGGAATCCAGTCTGGTCAGATGATTAGCTTAGTCGTGTATCTCCTGAGTGGAACGGGATTAGCAATCTGCTAGAACAGCAGAAGGGGACCTGGGAACGGGAGGCAGGTTTTCTGCTGAGTTTGAATTTCATGCCTGAGATGCTCAACAAAGCCTGCACATCCTTTGTCATCAATCACACTATTGTAGTTCAGCTATCTGGGTGCTTAGGACCTGGACAGGAACCCAGCCAGGCATGTACAGATCTATCTTCCCTGGGGACTGCAAAGTTTACTTGTCACTTATGATTGAGCAGTGAGGTTCCCTTGACTCCGATCCCCTCCCAACACCACACATACAAACACAACATGGGTAGCGTATACAGTAGAAACAGCCGTGGCTAGCTACACACACACACACACACACACACACCAATGGCATGCCACATGCATACAGCATACAGTCCACATGAACACCGCTCCACATATAGCACATCTGATGCATGCACATTCACATCATGTATACCACACACAAAGAGATCTCTGAGTTCAAGGTCAGCCCCCAACAAAACAAGTCCCAGATCCAGGTGATACACACCTTTAATATGGGCCACATCTTTTGCTGGAGGCCTACATAAGGGGAACATAGAGAGTGGTGGTAAAAAAGTTTGAACTGGGCACCTGACATCCTTGGCTGCAAGCACTAGTTCTTGAATAAATTTATTTTTCAAAGTGATGCCCGCCGTTTCTCTCAATATAATTTTTTTTCCAGTAAAGTGGAAAATAACATTTCCCACAACATTTTGCTTGATGTGATCTGTTTCCCAAGGACAAAGGAATAGCAGGGAGATAAAGGGTACAACCCCGAGGGCAGAGCCACTGAAGCCTACACTGAAGCCTACACTGCATCCTACACTGCCTCAGTTGAGTGCTAGCCCATGGGCATTGGGTTCCTGTGCCTGGAGACTCAGCTGGCATAGTCTCTGGGAAGGCAGCATGTTCCACAAGGTTATGGGGTTCTCCCAGGAGCTGCCCTGTCCATTGTGTCTGTTCAGTTTGCCAGCCAGTGTTCCTCTGAGCCCTCTGCCAGTATGATTTTAGGGATTAAGATCCATCACTTGGGGATGAAATGATAAAGGCCCAAACTCAGAAGAAGCTGGTCTCCCTCCTACTCTACAAGTCACCAATAGGGCGAGAATGAAACAGACTTAACCAGGGTGCTGGACTTCATTTGGGTTTGTGAATGTCTTGAGGACTTAGGCTGCCATACCTATAAAATGGTGACACCTTAGGCTGGCCATGTGGGCTGCCGTGATCTTTTGGATAACATGAGTCCATGGATGAGCTGAACCTGTAAGACCAGAAGTGAGGAAGTTTTGCCTCAAGCTTTGGGACTCCACAGAATCCCTAGGAGGTCTCCCTGTGGCTACCTTGGCTGACTACAAGGCCCACACAGTCATCAGACAGACAGGACTATAGTTCTTGCATTACAAGTGCATCAATTAAAACCAGTGTCCCCAACACTTGCAAGGCTAATTCCCAAGGCATGTTTCATACAGTCTTCTCTTATGTGCTCCATTTGGACAAGTGATGTTTGATTTCAGGTGCGAAGCTATAGTGTCTATAAACCTGCCCTTTCCTGGAAGAGTAAGCACACTGCAGAATCAGCCTTGGCAAACCCATTTCTTGGCCCCGCTTTTGGGAAGGAAACTTAATTCCCAAGAATTAAGCAGCATTAATTTGTTCTTAGGCATTTGACAGCTGTTCTTACATTAAGATTAAAACACAGCCAGCTCTGCAACAGACACCGCAAGAATGCTAAGGGAGCAACTGTGAATCCTTGTTAAGCCAGTGGCACGGACATGGCATAAAACTTTCCAGAACTGTTCATAGGGCAAGTAGGTGGGACACAGAACCCAATATGTGGCTCAACCTCACTGACCAGGAACGAATGTCATCTCGCTGAGAGAAAGTATAAAGAACGAAGACATCTTTCCTGTTGGCATCTCACGGCCATGAGGCAAGGAAGGAGCAAGGGGCCTTTCTTAATCTGGTGTGGGCTCATGTGGAAGGATTTTGGCTCATGTGATGAAATCTTCAGTCCTCTGGAAAACTGGCCTCACTCCCTTGGATTCCACCAGCGGGTAAGAGGCTCCTACTTCACTTCTACAGATCTATGGAGTGGGGTTTAAGGTTTCCTGATGAGCAGATGTCTTCAAATCAACGGGTGTAGAATTTATGTTAAACAAACATCTGTGGGCCTGTCACATGAGCTAAGACATTGAGAATCAGTGTTCCCTTTGGTGTCCTGTGTGCCTCTCCCAGGATCTTCCTAGACTAATGTGAACATCCCTCACACGTCCAGAGGGGCCTCGAAGATGGCTTCACAGCATGTACCTGGCTCTGCTCAGCCTGCTGTCCTCAGGTCTGGAAAAGTATCGTAAACCCTGGAGTTCTCAGTGTCCCTTCCTCAGCCATTTTGGCCATCTACACTGAATAATATGTTTACGCTGGGATCAGGCCTCACCTTCTGCAATTTAGGTCTCTACCATCACCTAGTTGGGTCTCTTCTTTACCTGGTTCACACCTTCTCTTGGTACTTACCCTGAATCATCCGGCTAAGAGTGGTAATTTTGAAACCACACTTGAAGGAAATATCTTCATCCATCCCCTACATCCACAGGATAGTTTGGTTAGGTACAGAGTTTTCATCAAAATATTGAAGGCATTCTCTCATTTACTTTTTGCTTTTGGAATGGCAATTGAAAAGTTCTGACACATTGGATATAGCTCCACACCTGTCACCCAAGTCACCAGGAGGCTGAGGGGAGAGCATCATGAATTCCAGGGTAGCCTGAGACACAGAGAGAGCCTGTTGACCTTATCTCTTCTTGTCGACTCTGCAGAAGCAGGGTGGTGTGTTTAACAGAACTCTCCTTGCCATGGTGTTTGTGGCTGAGGAAAGAAGAAATAGAGCTTCCTGTCCACTCTGTACTAACCCTGTCCTACATCCCTTCGCCAAAGGTAACGATTTCAATGCTTGCCAAAGCTGGGATAGAAAAGACAGGAAGTTTGTTTGCTCCAAAAATAGCAGAGCTGATGCCAAGTCCTAGTAATAACTGCAAAACTGTGTCACTATGGTCACTATGCCAGTTCGGGTCCATGTCTCACAAAACTACATAAAGCAGAAATGTACCTACTATCCAGCAACCAGTTTACACCTAAGGTGTCTTCCTTCCATGCTCAGGCTAGAAAACTGCCCCTTTGTATCTAAGGTCACTCATACTTCCTAGTTCAGACGGGAAAGCTGATTTTTTTTCTTGAAGCCCATCCACTATAGCCTGAGTGTCACTGCATGCATTGACCAATAGCTGGTCGTGCCTGTCAGGACCCTAGAGCAAGCTGGGTTTCTACATCATACACTTAAGTCCCCTCAGAATCCAAAAATTGACTCTTTGAGATACATTTAAGAGAGATGAGGAGGCTTGGGTGACAGACCCCTTGGACCAGAAACACCTCCCAAAGACCAAAGTACTCACCCCATACACAGCACTGAGATGCTGGCAAGCAAAAAAGAAGTCATTTGTATAGCAAACTGGGAGAACACAGTGCCCCACTTCCCCAACCAAGAGGCAAATCTGGAACAAGGCAATGCTCAGGCAATGAAAACCAAGCTACACAGCCCTGCACACAAGCTGGACTTCTAACCACACTGCAAACTTGTCCTCCACCTGCAAACCAGGCCTCATGCTCTCTCTGACCTCCCTTGATGTCCAGGACACCTGTGTGAGATTGGAAGGATACCACACATGTTCCTAGCTGCAACTAGAATTCACTAGGCCCTCTGTCTCCTCACACCTTCATTATACAACACCCCCCTACAAAGGTTCTAACAGACTACTAGGATCAAAGAAGGCTGGAGTCAGTGGTTCCATTGTCCAGCGCAAATATGCAGTGTCACTTTAAGGGTTTGCTGGAATCCTATATCTAGGATTCTTCATAGGGCCTACCCTTCTGAATGGGAGCTCAGTACCAGGGTGCTTTGGCCAGAGTGTCCTGGAGCTCTGTGGCTGAGCCAATCTACCTTCTACATTCACACACAGTTGGAGCTGCCACTGTGGGGGCTCTGGAATGGCTCCAGACAGCTTTCAGTTGTTTCGAGACTCAGGCAGCTTCCTGGATGCCCAGCATAGCCCATGGCAGATGTTGTTCCTCAAGTCCATTTCAAATTAATAAGAATGTCCCTTCTGCTTTTCATCCACAGACTGGCTTCCTTTACATATTCATTGAATGTTAAATTGATGGATTAAATTATACCAAGTTCAAAGTCAATCCTGCACATATTCATTAAAATTGACGAAATCTGCCCCCTCCCTGTGGGACAGAGCACAGAAAACGCATTTAGAGACACTGATAAGTCCAGCCCCATTATATGTCATTTTAAACAAAGAGCAAAACCAGCCTTTTGGAGACACTCTATCAGCTATTAAACAGAGACGCTGCATACCCCGGGAGATGGATGGCTCTTCCTGGGCAGATGATAACAAGGAAATGCCCCCTTTGCATTACTGTCAAGCTCACAGACAAACCAGTGCCTCCCTAGGAGCTTTTCCCTTTGTCTTTCCCAGAAGTCATTGGGGTACCAGCCTCTGAGCAGACCTCCCACTCCATATCAGCCTAGCTGGATTTTATAGCATCAGGATCCATCTTCCTTTCTCCTGAGTCTTCTCAAGTGTGTTGTATTGGCCATATCTTAAGCATATATTGGCCAGCAAGGCTTCTGGGTAGAAACAGCACAGCCAGTGCCACCCTGCATGTCTTAGCTATAAAGATGGAAGCAGAAGGATAGGCTGACAGTCCATGCTGAATTCACTTTTGGTAACTAATTCTGAGTCATGGACTCAGTGGAA
This sequence comes from Mastomys natalensis, assembly GCA_021653895.1. Taxonomy (NCBI): domain Eukaryota; kingdom Metazoa; phylum Chordata; class Mammalia; order Rodentia; family Muridae; genus Mastomys; species Mastomys natalensis. The sequence continues at coordinate 13,687 of JAJTUV010001150.1, read as the reverse complement.
GTTCCAGATAGACCTTCAATAATAATTTCCAGCCATGAACTGGGCTTCCTACCTAGAGCTTTTTACTAGCTGGTTTTGAGTGTCAACTTGACACAAGCTGGAGTTGTCACAGAGAAAGGAGCCTCCCTTGAGGAAATGCCTCCATGAGATCCAGCTGTAAGGCATTTTCTCAATTAGTGATCAAGAGATGGGAGGGCCCATTATGGGTAGGGCCATCCCTGGTAGTCTTGGGTTCTATAAGAAACCAGGCTGAGCAAGCCAGGGGAAGCAATCCAGTAAGCAGCATCCCTCCATGGCCTTTGCATCAGCTCCTGCCTCCAAGTTCCTGCCCTGTGTGAGTTCCTGTCCTGACTTCCTTTGGTGATGAACAGCAGTGTGGAAGTGTAAGCTGAATAAACCTTTTCCTCTCCAACTTGCTTCTTGTTTATGATTTTTGTTCAGGAATAGAAACCTTGACAAGACAAGCTTCCTATTGGCATTCCAAGGCAGTCTGCACTCACAGATTGGGGCGGAGAGGCCAGCCAATGGCCTACAGTTTCAGAATGTATTTCTACATTTTTCTATTAGTCAGATGGGTAGGTGCCCTGGACAGTTTCTCTCTTACACCATGTCTTTGCTGAGTGGTCCCCATCAAGAGCCAATGCCTTCTGTGAACTCATTAAATTACTCAAATAATTCTATTCAAGGGACATCTCTTTAACAAAGGTGCAGTCTCAACAGTCAGTGGGACTTCTATTTCTAAATAAGTGTCATGGATATTAGCAGAGAATATGTCACTATAAAATTTCAGAAAAGTATAATGAATTTAAAAACTCATGCTTTCAAAGACTTAGAGAGCAGTAAAAAGCAACGCAAACAAGATGAGCTAAAACCTCAGGTTGGGTCAGAAATAAAAAATAAAGCATCTTGTCATTACATTGCTCATGGCACCTAAGAGGAAAGCCCGAGCAGAAAGCATTGCACAGAAATTGGGTAGCAAGGAATGGTCTACAGCAAGCTGGTTGGCACAGATGGTCTGTAGCAAGCTGAGAGGCAGGCAGAGGAGGCCTGCAACACTCCTGTCTAGAACTGACTCCAGATTCCAAAACTGCTAGATGGTTCTCATTAAAATCCCAGGGGTAATGTTCAAGGAATAATGGTGACATCAAGCCTGCTGAGTCTGGTTTATAACAGCAACCGTACCCAGGCATGCTTAGTTCCCAGCTGGCGTGGTGTAGTCCATCCACCTGTCAGGAGAGAGGATGCATTAGAAAGATAGCTGGTGACATTGTCAGACTTGGGAGCTCATGCCACACATTCAGCAGATGCTATGATTTTGCAAGAAATGTAAAGAAATGTTAAAAAGTTAATAAAATTAGATAATAGAAATAAGGTAAAAAAAAATAGATCTACAGAGCATATGCATTAATTAAGAACTTTAAAATACTTCCTAAATATAGTCAAGAAATCAAACAATAACAAAAAGATCTTATAAGGATGAACAATCTACAGGAAAGTTCCCAGGAGATGTTCTACAAATAAAAGTCTACTTGAATTTAGTAATACACTGGGTGAGTTCAAATATATGTGGAATGAGATTGTAGGCTTTGACTTTTCAAAACTTACTTTAATAAGGGTTTTTAAATGCTTTAACTTCCCTTCTATCCCACCACCTACCAGGAGTAGTGGAAAGGATAGGTTAATAGGGCAAGGGGGTTGTGGACCTGTTTAGATAAAGCCCAACAAAGATCAGCAAAGAGTGGCAAGGTGAACCAATACCACACAGTGTTCTCCACTATCTGTTGAGTTATACCCTTTCCAAAATCACGTGTCCTCTCAAGCATGTGCTCCAGCAAAACATCGAATGCCCCTTTACCAGGCAGCTTCTAGAAAAACACCACATGTCTGTTCTCACCAAAACATCCTCTCATAAGACAGTTTCCAGAACAACATCACATGACACAACTGAGTCCCTAAAGAAACCAGAATTTCCATGTAATGAAATTAACAAAAAAGCCAATAAAAATACCCTAACTGGTATCAGAGAAAACAGAGATGAAGAAAGTCAGATAGAGCGTAAAGAGGAAGATCCTCAAGAGGCCAAATCTCAAAACAACATGTCCACAGGAGACAGGGCCAGAGCAGAGCTGTATTTAGGGAAAGAATGGCTAGGATTTTTTTCCAAGTCCTTCATGATATCAACACACAGATTTAAGAAAATCAATAACCTGGACATAATAGTACATATCATTTAATATCAGCACTAGAAGGAGACAGAGGCAAGCAAATCTCTGTGGGTTTGGGGTCAAGCTGGTCTATATAGGAAGTTCCAGAACAGCCAGAGCTATGGAGAAAGACCCTCCTTCAGAACAAAAAGAAAGAAGGAAGGAAGGAAGAAGGAAGGAGGAAAGGAGGAAAGGAGGGAGGAAAATTAAAACACAAGTAGGATAAGACAAAGAGAATCTTGATGTTAACCAGAGAAAAATCACAGGTGATCTTCAAAGGAGATAAGGACAAAGATAGATAACTGACTTTCAACTGAAACTATGGGGGTCATAGGACAATGGAAGTCTGCCCTTAAAACATGAAGGAAAAGAGGAAAGCTGTCAGCCTGGTACCCAATAGCTGACAAGAATTTTTTTTAAGTCCACAGAGGCACTGTGTAAAAAGACAGAGATGAAATAAATTCATGTCAGCAATGTGTGTGAAGACATCAACGGTATGCATGTCAGCCATGGAAAACTATCAGGAAGGATGAAGCCATGTAGGCAGATGGAGAGATTTGTGGGAAAAGTCTTCAGGGTAAGTTTCAGATATTGGTTGCTTAGAATGACTGTAAGATATTTCTACAGTAATCGAAGTATGAAAAACATCAGCATGGCATTTAAAAATCAAATGGGGAAAGCACACAGCAAAGACCTCTTGTAGGATCTTTCAATCACTCTGGAAGTGGTAAAAGTACTAACTTAAGATCCATGGTTTATAATTGAGTTGCCTGTCCTAAACTATAGAGAGAACAAATATATAGTTTGATAAAAGCTGAGGCGTGGTGACACACACTTGCAATGGTGGCAACAGGGAAGCAAAGAGAGGTGAAACAATGGGTCTTACCAGTCAGTCAGGCTGGTGAGAGACCCTGTCTTAAACACAAGGTGAAGTACCTGAAGAATGACAACTGAAATTATCCTTTGCTTCCTCGTGCACATGTACTATATGCATCCAGACCTAACTTATAGATAAGTAATCCTCTGCTGCCACACACACACATACACTTATACACACTCATAGCTAATCTATAATTCTGTAGTGGTTTGAACGGTAAGTGTCTCCCTCAAATTCAGCTATTTCAACACTTGATTGGGGATAGAATCTTTAGGTACCTTTCCTGGAGGAAGTGTACCACTGTGTCATTGCTGGAGGGGCTTTGAGAGCTCGCAGCCTCACCTCATTTCCTGTTAGCTCTTCTGCTTTGTTGTTCTCATAAAGGTCAGATCTGAACCTCTACCTGTGATTCCTAGAATGTGAGCTTCAACCGTTTCAGCTTCCACCTGAATTTCAATTTCAAGAAATAAGAAGGAAGGAAATAAGTTAGTCCTAATAATGTACACTGTGGAAACAGGTATGCAACAGAAAAACTATGAAGAAAAACTAGGGCTGGAGAGATGGCTCAGAGGTTAAGAGTACTGTCTGCTCTTCCAGGAGGTCCTGAGTTCAATTCCCAGCAACCATATGGTGGCTCACAACCATCTGCAATGAAAGATCTGATGCCCTCTTCTGTCCTGCAGGTATACATACAGACAGAATGCTATATACATAATAAATAAATAAATCTTTTAAAAAAGGAAAGAAAAACTAAAAAAAAAAGAGTCCAGTAAAAAGATTTGAGAAATTGGTAGATCTTGGCAAGAATGAAAGAGAAGAAAGCAATTATCAAACAGAAAGCTTAAAGAAATAACAAGCCATCTCATGAAGAAATAACAAGCCATCTCATGATTGACCCTACAGACAGAAGCATCCAAAATGGCCCTTAGAAGGAGGGTTATATCCTTCATTCTAACTCAGATGAGATGATGAAAGTACCCAGATAGATAAATGGACAAACTGAAGAGCCTCACATCTGCTAAAGTCATTGCATGATAAGCCTTCATTATAACATTACTACAGATAGTTGGCGTCATTGTAAATCTAGCAAACATTTAAAATAGAAATAACAACCCTAACATACAAATGTTTTCTGAACTGAGAACATTCTCAGATCTAAAGCATCCTGTTTCTAGCTCTTCCTGAAGACAAGATAACCCTGCCTATACTCTGACCTTCAAAAAAATCATATGAAGAACCTCTGGGTTTACTGTGAAACAACAACAAATATTGGGAAGCACCATGGGAATCTGTGGAAGGGACAACATCTTAGCCAATTCCCTTTTGCTGAGGACAGGCCAGAGTTAACCTACTTTGTATAAATAAGACTTTGATGGAGATAGTCTTACTGCATAGAGGATCGTGAGACAGGAACCACAGTCCTACAGTAGATGAGTATAGCAGAACAGGTCCTGAGGCAGAGGCTGCATAGAGGGTGCTGCCCAACCTCTGTATGGGCATTCAATCTCAGCCTCGCCCACCTAGGAACAAGAACCAGACAGAGCAAGGGAGACAATTGTTAGATTAGCATATTCCCATCACATGAGCTGCTAAGCGTCTTCATGAAAAGCATTGGGGTTTCAATTGCTGTGAAGAGACACCATGTCCAAGGGAACACTTACACAGAAAATATTTGACTGGGGCTGGCTTAGTTTCAGAGGTTAGTCCATTATCATCATGGTGGGAAGCATGGTGTGTCTATATTGCTAACAGCCCCTCTCTCCACTCCTCTGGGTTTCTAGTGTGAAAACTAATAGTTTATGTTTAAAAAGCACAGGGTTAAAGCAGCCAAAGCCACCCTTTGGAAATGAAGAACAATGCTATAGGTTGGTCAAGACATAGACAGCTTCCATGGGTTGGGGAGGCTGGGATGGGGTAGGACCCAGAAGCTCAGTAAACAAGAATGGAAGCGGGGCGAAGTAATGGATTCACATGTGTACACATTTGATTTTCAATAATACGACAACCCAATGACCCAAAGTCAAGCTCAAAACACACACACAATTGTGTCTGATATGGACCTTAGATGTGAATGGAAAAACTAAAACTACAGCATTTCTAGAACAAAGCCAGAAGGAAAATACCTTTGCCTCTTAGGGCAGACACAGTTTCCTGAGCAGCACAGGATATTGATATGACATGGTGAATATGATATCAATAACCATTCAAAACTGGCCACTAGACAAGCATCCAAATGGAAACCTTGTGTATTTTTTTTTCAGTACAAGAGAATGAACCCAAGGCCTCACATATGCCTAGCTACAATGCTAGTTCCAAATGAAAAGTTTTTAACTGAATATTCAGATCATATTGGAGGGAAAATATTTTTTGGCAAAGAATATTCAAAACATATTGAAAAGTAAACTTCTGTAATTTAATAATAGCAAAGCAAAGACCTCAAAATGGGTTGTAGTATATTCAGTGTCAGAGTGGCCATGGATGTTGAGCATGTGGAACTTTTTCAGTATTCTCCAGAGAAATTTAAATGGGAACTATAGTGTTACTCTTACAGGAAACACTCTACAGTAAAGCCAAGTGAATATGGCTGTCATCACAGACTGTTCCTGATGAAGAAGAACAATTGAAACGACTAGTTTAAATGATACCAATGTCAGAATTCTTATATTTATCTATAAGAAACAAGCACACCTGTAGGAGGAACTAAGGTGGAGGAGGTAGTTAGGAGAGGAGAGAGGAGGAGTAAGGAGGAGAGAGAAGGAAGGAAGAGGAGGAGCTAGGAGACGGGAAAGGAGAAACGAGAGAGAGAGAGAGAGAGGAGAGAGGAGAGAGGAGAGAGAGAGAAAGAGAGAGATAAGGATGGGTGGATGTTCATGGTCTGTAGCAGTCAAAGGTAGTTGGATATCTAGGTTGGGTATGGGTTACACTTCTGATTCTGGGTATCTTATTACTGATCATTATCAAATATATTAAGCCTTTGATATATCTTTAAGCATTAGAGTCTCATCTTTCTACTGAGCCCGAGTGGATGGTGGGATGGCCTGGGCAATGCCCAGCCTTGCAGAGGACAGCGTGGGAGATTGAGCATCTCCTATGCTGACATCTCGTGGGTGGCAGGGCTGGGTGTTTCTAGTTGGCCATTTCTAGCTGCAGCACCTACGTGGCCTCCAGCCAAGAAACATGGCGGCTGGATTAGGCAAAGCCGCTGCAGCTTAGAATAGTCGGCTTGACCAGAGGCCGTTTTAAATAACTACTTCAACACACACCACTCCCCGTAAGCTAGGAATCCCCATCCACACAGTCCTTGAGCAATGGCAGTGAGTATTCACAGAGAGCTGAATGGTTCAAAAATGTTCACCAGCCTCGTTCTTGAGACAGAGATTTAGGGAATCCTTCATGAATCAATAAGGAAACTGACAGTTCAGGTCATGAAAACAGAACAGCAACAGAGGGGAGTAAAATTACTGATCAGCTAAGGAAGACCTCTCAAAACCAACTCCACAGAGCTGCAGAAACACCATAGGAGACTGCTACAGTGCTACTTAGCCAAAGGTTAGGGAAGATATGCTCATCTGTGGAGGAAGCAGGCCAGGGCATTTGCACCTGGAACTGGAACTTTGTATGGGGGTAACAATCCCCTGACTCTTGGTGGTGTTTTCATTACACACATACATGTGTTTTGCCAAACTGTTGCAAATGGTGGCACTTGAGTTGTACATTTGAGGGTTGGGGATGGCTCAGTTGTAAAGTGTTTGCTTTGCAAACACAAGGGCCTGGGTTCAATTCCCAGAATCCATATTTTAAAATCTGGCATGGTGTTTGGGCTCCTAGCACTGCGGAGGGGCAGAGACAAGAGGCTCCCTGGGCTTGCTGGGCAGCCATCATAGCCCAATCGGTGAGCTCCAGGCCAGTGAGAAACCCTGTCTCAAAAGAAGGGTAAGATTGTGCCTGGGGAACAATATTCAAGGTTGTCCTTTGGTCTCCACACATTTGTGCACCCATATGCACACTCACCTACACACACAGTACACCTGCGTATGAATGTGTAACTGCACACACTGTACACCTGCATATGAATGTACAACTGCACACATATGCACACACAGAAACAAGATTTATGCATTTCATTCAAAATAAGACAGATGTACATCAACTCTCAACTTGCTGGTGATAACATACTCTTAAGTGATTGGAGATCCGGTGGAGCCATGTCAGCTGACTCTGAGTGAGGGATTGATGTGCACAGAACAGATTGGGTACTAAACAGTAACCTTGACTGTTCACTGTACAGTGGCCTTCTTTCTTTTTCTGTGCTTGAATATTTTTGCTATGGAATTCTGGGAATATAAACCTAATATCCTTGTGTGGACAAAACTCAGGTAGAAAACTATAGTCATCACAACACATCAACAATGGTAGAATCCAGTAACAGCTCATGTTTGAAACATCAGAAAACTAGGAATACACAGAACAGCAGCTAGAATCAGAATTCATGGTGAGAAGTTTACTTAACTCCTTTCTCCAGGTCAGAACAAGACGAAGTTGTTTGCTTTTGAAACTTCCATTAAAACTTGTTGTACAGGGCCTGTTCAGGACAAAATACAAATTTAAATTAATCTATATGTAAATACTGTGAAGTTGGAAAGTAAGCAAAACTGCCATTATTTTTGTGTAATTTATTAACATAAGTCTAAAGAAGTCTTTAAATTTTTTTAAATTAACAAATTTACAAAGCTTAGGTGCTTTGTTAGATTGATATTTCTCTTTGCAAGCAGTGAAATAATTGGAAACTGAAATTAAAGCAATACCAATAACATCAAGACATATGGCACATGTACAAAGTCCACACATTTAAAATAACAAGCACTGCTGAGGGATATCAAAGACCTATCGGACGAAGCCGTGTAATGCATTCGTGGATTGGAAATGCAAAGACGTTAAGATGTTGATTTTTCTCTAAATTCCTCTATAGATTTAATGACATTTCAATCACTCTACAGAGACTGGCTCTGTAATCTAGGTGGCAAAGCAATGCACCCAGAAATTTCAGTAGCTAGGGTGTTTAAAGTGAGTGATTTCGAGGCTGAAAATGAACCCATGGTAACTAATTCATCTTGAGGTTATCACAGAGATAGATGTGTGCTCCAACAAATCATGGAGAATTGTCTGTGGTGTCCCGTTACTGCCCTGCCAGTCTCTGTAGGCCCTGTAGTGGTGTCACCTGGTTCCTGATGGTGAGGTGTGTCTTATTGCCTTACTCGGTTTGCCCAAATGTAGAGCCAACATAGACAACGGCGGACAATGGGGTTAGTGATCATAGTCCCTGATGTCACCTAAACAAACAACCATCACAGCTCCTAATACACTGGCACTTGAGATCCAAAACTTGGAGCTCTTTATGACAAGCAAATATCGAAGGGGAGAGAGAGGGAAGGAGGGGAGATGTGTGTGTGTGTGAGAGAGAGACAGAGAGAGAGGAGAGACAGAGAGAGAGAGAGAAGAGGGGAGAGAGAAAGATATTCTGGGAAGCAAGGGCTCTTCCTAGATATTGGCAAACAGGCAATAGCTGCCATGGTCCTTCTGAGGAGAGTGAAGAATTGAGTTCAGGTGTGGTAGACAAGCTGGTTGCATCTCTACACTGTGCTGGGCTGTGAATGTGGCCAGCCAACCAACCACCTGGAGACCCTGCAGGGATGTGGGTCCCAGGTTGCCGCTTGGTGGCCGAGATCTGAACCATGGAAAGCTTCCTGCTGCAGCAAGAAGTGTCAGTGTTGCCTGTTTGTCTTTCCCAGCTGGCCTGGGGTGCTGAAGCAGAAGAGCCGGCTGTGGATTATTTATAAGATGCCGCTTTATGTCAGACCAGCGGGGGAATGCCATCCTCAGTAAAGGGATCCCCCGAGGTCAGTGCAGCCTGGAGATGCTCACTCCACTGTGGCATCCCACATCTGCTGCACAGCTCTCAGACACGGAAATGCCCTCCCTGTGTATTGACCAGTTAGAGTGCTCTGGGGCCAGGGGAGAAAGAGAGTGACTGGGTTCTACCCTCGAAGTGGAGTTCAGGGGTTGACAGAGTGTGGGCTCACCCCTCCATGGCCAAGACATCACAATCAGCTGAACCTCACTATTACTCCAACTTTAACTCAAGTAGAGGCACCCTACCTTAACCCAGCAAAGCACCTCTAAGACATACTCATTCTTCTAGGTTCCCTAGAGACACATCACCCCTAATGCCAGCAGGAAGTAGCCAGATATCACAACGACCCTATTCCTGCTTCGCCACCACCTCTTTCTAATTTTTCTTTTTTAATTAAACCAAAATGGGGGAATGTTAGCATTCTGTCTAAACTCCACCCCAGAGTTACCTGGCAACAGCCAGGTAGGTCTGGCCCACTATAAAAGGGGATGCTTGCCCCCTCCTCCCTCTCTTGCTCTCTCTTGATCTCCTGCTCTCTTGTCTTCTTGCTCCCCCTCTGTCCCCTCACCCCTTCCCCCTCCCCCTTTCTCCACGTGCTCATGGCCAGCCTCTACTCTTCTTCTCTTTCTCCTTCTCCTTCTCCTTCTCCTTCTCCTTCTCTCCTTCTCCTTCTCCTTCCCTTCTCCTCCCTCCTCTCCTCTCCTCCTCCTCCTCCTCCTCTCCTTCTTCCTCCTTCTCTCCTCCTCCTCCTCCTCCTTCTTCCTCTCTCTTCTCTCTCTCTTTCTCTCTCTCTCTCTCTCTCTCCCTCCCTTTCTCTGCCTCTACCCCTCTTACTCCCTTTCCATGTCTGAATAAACTTTATTCTATATTATACTGTCTTGTGGCTGGTCCCTCAGGGGGAAGAGATGCCTCGCATGGGCTCCCTGAGACATCCCCTTCCCCCATACCTCACCACAACACCCATAGAACATATTTTTGGGTCTCTTTATCTTTTTATAAACACATCACCCTTCCAGTGGGAACATCTTCGGATGTGATGTGGGGTTCACTGTCCTTGTTCCCCAAATCATAGCTTCCCCTCAGGGATGTGAACTCATCCTCATACCCCCTATCTGAGTGGCTACACTCCAAGGCTCTCCCTAGCTCAGAGATCCCACATGTTCTATATCATCTCCTTGCCCCTGGTAGGTAAGAAGGTGGCTGCCACAGCCCCTGGGAAACCCATCTACCATCGTGAATTGATGGTTGATTAAACAGTCCCCAGGACCTGGGGTCACTTCCAAATGAGGGAGCACTGGTGTTATCAAAGGTGACAATATTCATATGCCTTTCCCACTTCACTAGCAAGCCAAAAAAAATTTTTTTCCCAAAAAAAAAACCCCTAAAAAAAAATTAAAATTCCCCCCTTTCCCAAGAAAAACCCCTAACCCCCCCCCCAATTTAAAAAACCCCCCCTTTCCTTTTCCCCCCAACCCTTCAAAAATTTTTTTTTTAAAACCCAAAAAAATTTTCCCCTTTTCCAAAAAAATAATAAGCCCTTTTTTTCCCCCAAAATTTTTTTTTTTTTTCCCCCCTTTTTTTTCTTTTTTTTTCCCCCCCTTTTTTCCCCCCCCGGGGGGCCCCCACCCCCCCCCCCCTTTTTCCCCCCCCCCCCCCCGCCTTTTTTTTTCTCCCCCCCCCCCCTTTTCCCCCTTTCCCCCCCCCTTTTTTTCCCCTTTTTCCCCCCCTCCCCTTTCCCCCCCCCCCTTTTTTTTCCCCCCCCCCTTCCCTTTTTCCCCCCCCCTTCCCCCCCCCCCTTTTCTCTCCCCCTTTCTCTCTCCTCTCTCCCCCCCCCTTTTTTTTTTTCCCCCCCTTTCCCCCCTTTTTTTTTTCCCCCCCCCCCTTTTTAAAAAAATTTTTTTTTAAAATTTTTGGGGGCCCCGGGGGAAAAGGGCCCCCTTGGCCCCCCTTCCCCCCCCCCCACCACACCCCCCTTTTTTTTTTCTCTTTATCTTTTTATAAACACATCACCCTTCCAGTGGGAAAAATCTTGGGTTTTGGGGGGGTTTTTTTTTTAAAAATTTCCCCCCAAAAACCCCCCAACCCCCCTTTTGGGGGGGCCCCCCCCCCCTAAAACCCCCCCTTTTAAAAATTTTTTTTTGGGGGTTTTTCCCCCCCCCCCGGGGGGAAAAAAAAAAAAACCCCCCTTTTTTTTT